>JBAMMX010000013.1:20834904-21235012 GCA_037126225.1 Dillenia turbinata
TTTAAATTTAAATAACTTTTTTATAGATAGAAAATATATGATATAATGCATTTCTTTTCTCTTTTATTTTTATTTTAACACAACTAGAAAATAGTTGTTACACATTAATTACCCCATTCTTAGTTATCTTCTAGTAAAAATGAACTATGTTAGTGGTAATGAAGGTCTATAATGGCAAGATCAATTGTAAATATCCCACAAAATGATCTTCGTGTGGCACAAAGAGAGGGAGAGTGAGACAGAGACAAAGATAGAGAGATAGAGCTAGAGAATAGGGTTAGAAAAAAAAAAGAGCATAAGAAAATTAAACAAAATGTGCCAAAACCCAAAGAGACCCCAATAGAAATAATATTCAAGAAGAAAGGAGGCATCCGAGAATTAAACTTAGGACCTCTCGCACCCTAAGTGAGAATTAGACCACTAGACCAAATGGCTGTTATTCTTGACACATCATAAAATACTCCTTTTGTTCAAATACATATGCAGCTGTTTATTTGAACCTTAACAAACCAATTGATGAATGTGATGTTTTGATGATATCTAGTTTATAGGCATTAATGAATAGATAGCCATTTTGATCCAAGATGGGTATTACCATTGATTTTTTTCCCCCAATATTGGGGTGATGAGTATTACCATGGGTTCAAGAAGAAAGTGGGGGCATAAAAGCTCCACAAAATGGATGAAACCCAAAGATGCCTAAATAGAAATAAAATTCAAGAAGAAAGGGAGCATTCCGAGAATTGAAATTGGGAACTCTTGAATTGATATGCCATTTTGATATGGCAATTTTGGGTAAGTATACCCCAGTCGAGTGTTGTGTATGGTGTGAAATAAGTGTCATTCCCACGAGAATATATTGTACTACCAACTATAAACTACCCTATCTTAGTTGGACAAATCAAATCAAGATTATGAAGATATTAAAAATAAAGAAAATATTAATTTGAACCAATGAATAAAAACCCTAGGATGTCAATTTCATTTATTTTCAATCTTTCACATGGCTAAGTCTTTCCAATCCCCTTAAGTTTATTAACTAAAAAATTATTGTTGATGATAATAGATTTCTCTAAATTAGATTCCTCCAATGGTCATGCAATAAATCTTTAATTCGACTAACCAAAATCCAATGGTCACACAATTTTGATTAAATCGAATTGCATTAAGTTCTATAAAATATTTGTAATTTAAGGTTTCCTTTAAAATCCCACACACATAATTAATCATCCATCGATCTCATAACCTTATGGAGATTTTATTATTTTGAACTAATCTCCTACAATTATATTGATCATGCATACATTTGATCTCAAATCATCAAAACGTAGGGTCCTAAAACGCTTGAAGTAGGATGTCAATTTAATTTATTTTCAATCTTTCACATGGCTAAATCTTTACAATCCCCTTAAGTTTAACTAAAAAATCATTATTGATGATGACAGATTTCTCTAAATTAGATTCATCTAATGGTCATGCAATAAATCTCTAATTCGACTAACAAAACCCAATGGTCACGCAATCTTGATTAAATCGAATTGCATTAAATTCTATAAAATATTTGTAATTTAAGGTTTCCTTTAAAATCCCACACACAGAATTAATCATTCATCGATCTCATAATCCTATGGGGATTTTAATATTTTGAACTAATCTCCTGCAATTATATTGATCATGTATACATTCGATCTCAAATCATCAAAATGTAGGGTCCTAAAACGTGTGAAGCATTAAGTTCAATAATAAAGTCTCATCAAACAATAATCATGCCAATAAATCTTAAGGGAAAGAAATAAATTCAGACCATGCTATTAATCAAATAACAGAATCCATCGAGTTCTAGGAGTAAGAAAATTAGTTAGACATAATAAAGAAAAATAAGAAAATAAAACCCTAAAATCTGTATGGACAAAGTCACGTGTAGGTGTGTCTCCGCTCTAAAGGTTTGTATCTTATTTATAGAATAAAACCCTAGATCAACAAGAATTCGTGAGTTTTTGAAAACTTGGTAGATTTGGAGACTTGTTTTTGATAAATATTATTTTCTTATTTTCGCAAGATTTAGAAACTTCATCCTTATCTTGATTTTCAATACTACAGCAAGTTCTTTCTAATTTTTGGGTATATTATAGCCTGAATTAGGTTTTAAACTCTTCACAAAATTTGTAGGTCTCAAAATCTAGTTTCCAACCAACAAGAATCATCTCAATCAAAAATTGAAGTAGAAAGTTATGCCTAAAATACTAACTATTTATGAAATCTAAATTTACTTAAATAAGCCAAATATTTCCTAAATCAATTATTGCTATCACACTCCCTAAGCGAGAATCATACTACTAAACCAAATGCCCTTCGTTATAATTTTGTGGAAAAACAAAAAAGGTTTTTGTTCAAATACATATGTAGCTACTTCTTAAATCCTTAAATCTTTGGTGACAATTTAGTTGTTTAGATGACGTCTAGCTTATGTGCATCTATGTATAGATAGTCATTTTGATCCAAGATGAGTATTATCTTGAATTCTTTTTTTTCCAATATGGGGACGACGATCTTAATGACTCAATCAAGTCATATTTGTTGGTTGAGATAATTTAGATGAAATATTATATTGTGAGTGAAAATCATCATATTATATGGACTTGTTGATATAGTTAACACTGAATACAGGATAAATCATAATTTAATTCCAAATAATTTTTTTTAATAGAAAATATATGGTATCATACTTTTCTTTTCTTTTTTATTTTTATTTCAACACAATTAGAAAGAAGTTATTACATGTTGAATTACCTTGTTCTTAGTTATCTTCTAGAAAAAATGAATTATGTTAAAGGAATATAATGGCAAGATCAATTGTAAATATCTCACAAAATAATTTTTATGTGGTGCAAATAAAGGGAGAGAGATTCAGAGACAAAGATAGAGAGAGAGGGAGATAATAGGGTTTGAAAAAAACAGAGTGCAGGAAAATTAGACAAAATAGGCCAAACCTAAAGAGTCCCCAAAAGAAATCAAATTCAAGAAGGAAGTAGGCATTCCGAGAATTAAACTTGGGACCTCTTGCACTCTAAGCGAGAATTAGACCACTAGACCAAATGCCTATTACTCTCAGCACACCAAAAAATACTCCTTTTGTTTAAATACATATGTAGCTATTTGTTAGAAACTTAACAATTTGAGTGATAAATACGTTGTTTAGATGTCATCTTGTTTATGGGCATCAATAAATAGATAGCCATTCTAATTTAAGATAGGTATTACCAAAGATTCTTTTTTTTCCAAATATAGGGATGATAAGTACTACCAATGGTTCGAGAAAAAAAGTGAGTACAGGAAAATTGCACAAAATGGGCAAAACCCAGATATGGCCAAATAGAAATAAAATTTGAGAAGAAAGGGGGCATTCCGATAATGGCAAGATCAATTGGTAATATTACACAAAATAATTTTTTTGTAGCGCAAACAGAGAGAGAGAGAGAGATAGAGACAAAGATAGAGAGATAGAGGGAGAGAATAAGGTTCAATAAAAGAGAGTGCAGGAAAGTTAGACAAAATAGGCTAAACCCAAAGATACCCCAAAAGAAATCAAATTCAAGAAGAAAGGAGGCATTCCGAGAATTAAACTTGGGACCTTTTTCACTCTAAGCGAGAATCAAACCACTAAACCAAATGCCCATTGTTCTTGGCATGCCAAAAATTATTCCTTTTGTTCAAAAACAAATGCAACTATTTGTTAAAAACTTTACAACTCAAGTGATTAACGTGTCATTTAGATGATGTCTTGTTTATGGGCATCAATGAATAGATAGCCATTCTAATCCAAGATGGGTATTACCATGGATTATTTTTTTCCAAATATAGGGATGAATGGGTTCGAGAAAAAAGAGAGCGTAGGAAAATTACACAAAATGGCGGAAACCCAAAGATGCCCAAATAGAAATAAAATTTGAGAAGAAAGGGGGCATTTCGAGAATTAAACTTGGGATCTCTCACATCCAAAGCGGGAATCATACCACTAGACCAAATGCCCTTTGTTTTGGTTTTACCAAAAAAGAAAAGAGTTTTTGTTTAAATATATATGTGGCTATCTATTAAATCCTTAACAACTTGGGTGACAAATGAGTCATTTAGATGATGCCTAGTTTATGCGCTTCAATGATTCTTTTTTTCCCAATATAGGGATGATGATCTTAATGACTTGATCAAGTCGAATTTGTTTGTTGAGATAATTTAGATGAAATATTATATTGTGAGTAAACAATGAATAGAAAATATATGGTATCAAACATTTCTTTTCCTTTTTTTTCTCCCTTTTAGTGCATTTATGAAGAAGTTGTTACACGTTCAACTACCCTTTTCTTAGTTATCGTTTAGCAAAAACAAACAATGTCACTGCTAATGAAGGTTTAAAATGGCAAGATCAATTGTAAATATGCCACAAAATGATCTCTATGCGGCACAGATAGAGGGAGAGAGACAAAGAGCAAAATAGAGTGATAGATCGAGAGAATGGGGTTCGAAAAAAAGAGAGCATGGAGAAATTGAATAGAAATGGGCTAAACCCATGGAGGACCCAATAGAAATAAGATTCGAGAAGAAAATGAGCATTTTGAGAATTAAACTTGGGACCTCTCGCACCATATGCGGGAATCATACCGTGAGACCAAATGCTCGTTGTTAACGGCTGGTCTAAAAAATATCCTTTTTTTTGTTTTCTGGTGTAAGAGGATTTTTCTTACCACCAACCGGTATCTGTGCTTCACCTGTCACCCAAGTATTCTAGTTCAAGTATTGTGAGTCTTATTAAGGGATTGGGTCTCCCAAATCTCATTTCTTCATTTTAGTGGTCCGAACCCTAGACCTCTATTTAAGAGAGTGCAGTGTTTTACCACAACACACATGGGAGTTTGGTAAAAACAAAATACTCCTTTTATTCAAATACATATCTAGCTATTTGTTAGAACCTTAACAACTCGAGTGATAAATATGTAGTTCAGTAGATGTCTAGTTTATGGGTCTTAATGAATAGATAGTCATTATGATCCAAGATGAGTATTACCATGAATTCTTTTCCCTCGCATAGGGATGATGATCTTAATGATCTCGATCAAGTCTAATTTGTTAATTGAGATAATTTCAATAGAGTATCATAGTACGAGTTAAAAACTTTATATTATATGGAATTTGATACAGTAAACTATGAATACAAAATAAATTATAATATAATTTTAATTAATTTTTTTAAAGATGGAAAACATATAGTATCATACATTTTTTCTCTATTGTTTTTTTTCTATTTAACACAATTAAAAAGCAGTTGTTACACATCAAATTAACCCACTCTTGGTTATCTTTTAGCAAAAATGAACTATGTCCGTGGTAATGACGGTTTATAATGGCAAGATCAACTGCAAAAATCACACAAATGATCTCCGTGCAGTGTAGAGAGAGGGAGAGCGAGACAGGAGGTAAAGATAGAGATTGAGCAAGAGAGTAGGGTTTGAGAAAAAAAAGACTACGAGGAAATAACACAAAATGGAAGAAACCCAAAAACGCCCAAATAGAAATAAATTTCGAGAAGAAAGGGGGCATTTCGAGAATTGAACTCGGGACCTCTCACACCCAAAGTGAGAATCACACCAGAAGACCAAATGCCAATTGTTTTGGTTTTGCTGAAAAACAAAAAAATTTTGTTCAAATACATATGAAGTTATTTGTTAAATCTATAACAACTCAGATCCCAATAGGGTTGTTTAGATGGTATCTAGTTTATACACATCAATTAGTGGATAGCCATTTTGATCCAGAGAAGTATTACCAAGGATTCTTTTTTTCCCAATCTAGGGACGATGATCTTATTGACTTGCTAAAGGCGAATTTGTTAGTTGAGATAATTTAGATGAAATATTATATTGTGAATGAAAACAATCATATTATATGATTTTTTTTTGACATAGTAAGCAATGAATGCAAGATAAATAATTTAATTTTAAATATTTTTTTATAGATAAAAAATATACAATATCATATATTTCTTTTCTTTTTCTTTTTTCATTTTAACACAATTTGAAAGAAATTCTTACACGTTGAATTACCCCATTCTTATTTATCTTCTAATAAAATTGAATTATGTTAGTGGTAATGAAGATTTATAATGGCAAGATCAATTACAAATATCCCACAAAATAATCTTCATGTGGGCAAAGAGAGAGAGACAGAGACAGAGACAGAGACAAAGATAGAGAGATAGGGTGAGTAGGGTTTGAAAAAAGAGAGCGTGGGAAAATTAGACAAAATAGGCCAAACCCATAGAGACCCCAATAGAAATAAAACTCAAGAAAAAAAATGACATTTTGAGAATTAAACCTGGGATCTCTCGCACCCTAAGCGAAAATCATATCACTAGTCCAAATATCCATTGTTCTTAGCCCGCTAGAAAATACTCCTTCTATTTAAATATATATGTAGCTATTTGTTAGAACCTTAACAACTCAGAAAATTGAACAAAATAGGTGAAACCCAAAAATGCCCAGATAGAAATAAAATTCGAGAAAAAAAGGAGGCATTTTGAGAATTAAACTTGGGACCTCTAGCACCCTAAGTGATAATCATACCACTAGATCAAATATCCATTGTTCTTGGCCTGCTAAAAATACTCCTGTTCAAAAACATATGTAGCTATTTGTTAGAATCTTAACAACTTGGAAAATTGCACAAAATAGGGGAACCCAAAAAACACCCGAATAAAAATAAAATTCGAAAAGAAAATGGACATTCCAAGAATTGAACTTAGGACCTCTCGCACCCTAAGTGAGAATCATATCACTAGACCAAATGCCCTTTGTTCTAGTTTTGCCCCCCAATTTTTTTTTTGTTTAAATACATATGCAACTATTAGTTAAATCCTTAATAACTCGAGTGACAAATGAGTCATTTAGATGATATCTAGTTCACACGCATCAATGAGTAGATAACCATTTTGATCTAAGATGAGTATTACCATGGATTCTTTTTTCCCAATATAGGGACAATGATGTAAATGATTTGGTCAAGTCGACTTTTTGGTTGAGAAGATTTTGACAAAATATTTTATTATGAATGAAAATCATCATATTATACAGATTTTTGATACAGTAAACAATAAATACAAGATAAATCATAATTTAATTTTGAATAAATTTTTTTACAGATAGAAAATATATGGTATGATACATTTCATTATTAGTGATTGAGACTCAAGATTCATTGGAAATTTCTAGTGAGGGTTACTCAAGCTACTTGATTAAAATTTAACATTATTTTCAAAGATGGTCAAATACAGAGGTTTAATAGTTTGCTTGAAGAATGTGATATTTTTCCACTACTAATTAGAAAAGTCAGGTAAAATTGTTGGATATTACTCAATTATATTTTAATTCTTAAAAGAGCTCATGTACCAACATGAGTCCCTTTTTGAGATACTAACTATCTATTAGCCTTTGTTGTCTCATATTGAGGAGCAACCTTACATTGGTAAATGCTCGAGTGCCTTTTACTTCTCAGATGAATGGAAACGAAATACAAAGATAGTCTAAGCTTATTTGTAGAAAGTTTCAAAGAGGATGAAGAAATGAGTTGATCAAGGATGAAGATCATTGGAGTTTAGGGAAAGAGGTATAGTCTTTTTATGGATGATGCTAGATGGGTTCAGACAATGATAAAAAAATATGAGGTTGACTCCCATAGGTGGTATGAGGGACCTATGCTAGTGGTCAAGAAAATGTGGAAAGCATCCCATAGGTTACAGTTTCTACTTTGTTTGAAGGTTCATCTCATGTTCTATGCAAGTTGTTTGAAGCCATACCACCAAGACCAGAAAGATCTAGCTCAAAATGTACCAACTAGAGCTATGATGAAGCTAAAGAATTCCTTTGACTAAGAAGTTGAGGACATCATTGTTGAATGGGTGCATAATCACAAGTGCAATACTTAGTGAAGTGCAAAGATTTAAAGAGGAGACTAGCCGGGAGAATGCAAGTACTTGTGGGACATTAAAGACAAGATCAATGGGTTCAAGATCACGGTCAAGCCACACGTCTTGTCTCCTAAGACAACAACAAATTGAGTGGGGGAGAACATAAGACTAGTTGTTTTTAGGCCTAACAATCAAGCTTTATGAACCGGGCTTACAAAGTCCGAGCCCAAGCTTGGTTCAAGAAAACTTGAAGAATTAAGGCTCAAGATCAGCCAAAAAAATTAAAAGGGTCTCAAGCATATTTTAGACTAGGCTCAAGCTCGTTTTAAGCTTAAAAAACCCAAAGAGAGGGGGCGAAAGGTCAAACCCAAAATCCCCAAAATTTTGACCAAAAATCAACTAAATTAGAACTGGAATCAATGGATCCGAAGACAAAAATGATAGATCTGACAAAAGGGTATGTAAATCTGAAACAAAAAATTGAAGATAAAAAACTTTAAGAAACCATAACCCTAAAAATCGATTTATAGAATGAAGAAATATGAAACTTAGATCAATCAATAGAGGATAGAGAGGTGAAGGCAAAAGAAGATCGATTCAAAGGATTGGTGAAGAAAGAAGATCGAATCGAAGTGAGAAGAGGAGAGAGAAATTAGGGGAGATGAAGAAAGATGCATGGCTAGCTTTAGTTGGGTGAGTTTGCATGAAACCAACGACTTCAAGGTGAGAATCTGATTTTCAAGATAATCCAATTGATCGATTGCAACCATCTCCTAGACTTCCAATCTAAAAACTGAATCTTCGAGATGAAAAATCTATCACGGACGCCATGAGAGAGAGAGAGGGAGGGGGAGAGAGCTCTAAAGAGTTTGCGTGTGGTCTCCAATGAAGGAAAAAAACAGAGAGAGAGAGGGAGGGAGGGAGGGAGTGAGCTCTGCATAATTTGTGTGGTCTCCAATTAAAAGAGAGAGAGAGAGAGAGAGGGAGCTCTGGAGATTTTGCATGAGAGAGAGAGAGAGAGAAGGACTTGAGTCATTAATGCACTCACATCTCTCCTCTTTAGTTAAAAAAAACTTTTATTTAATTTTAAACGGGCCGAGCTTATATCGAGCCAAACCCACTGATATTCAGGCTTACCCCATAATTAAAATGAGCTTATAAAATGGGTCCAAACTTGACTCGGCCCTAAAATGAATCGAGCTTGCCTACCTAATTGCCAATCCTAGTTGTTTTAGTAATTGATTAATTTTGTAACTTTCCATTTTTATTTATATGTCTACTCAGACATTTCAATGTTAGGGATCCAAATGCTATAAAACTCTTCAAGGGGTAAGAATTCGTGAAATATCTATTAAATTGATTCTCGATCTGTAATATATTTTACAAGAGTCCTTTTTTGTGTCTTGAATTTGGTCCACCGCCTAGTATTTGAAGATTAGCTCCGACTAATTTAGGCCAAGTTGCTATCAGGTTCTCATTCGGAGGAGACTCTCTCAACGTCGTTTTTATCACTACCAAGACTCGAACCTGAGTATTTGGTGTGAGATTCTAATATCCTTCCCAGAAGACGAACGAACGTTGGTTTTACAAGAGCCCTTTGCCGTTGAGTTGCAAGCACTCTTTTGGCGTCCAAATGCTTAGACATATCTTATGATGGCTCTCTGAATGAAGAATGGACCCTCTTTGTGGTGATGGAGGAGAGAGACTAAACTAGCAAAAGTGATAATATTTAGTTGGATTAAATATTTAATTTTAATTGTAAACACCTTCTCTAACGCTTAGTTTGGGAGTTTAGGGAAGAAAAGAAAAGAAAAGAGATGATGAGATTTTCTTTCCATTCTATTTGGGAGTTTTAGGAAGGAAAAAAAATGATACGAGATTTATTTAGAATTAAAAATTTTTCTATCATCTTTTTAAGAGTAAATTTGGTATATTGGTGAGACAACTTTTCTTTTTCCCTCATTTTCTCTCATTTTCTTCCCACTTTTGGGAAGAAAATTTTTGTTATTAAAATTCTTCCCATTTCTCTCCATTTCTCTCCTTCTAAAACTCTCAAAGGAAAAGGAATGATTTTCTATTAAAATCATTCCTTTTCCCTTTTTTTCTCCCCATCCAAACTAAGTGTAAGTGATACATGACAGGCTTCCATTGGCTTGATGTGTTACCTAACTATTTATTTTGTTAGGTGATTGATAATAAAATTTACTTAGAAGATATTTGGTTAAAGTTATAAAAATTTTAAAATATTTTATAAGACGTTTGAAAATTTATAATTTCATAAAATTTAGTATTTATTTTTAAAAGAGCTTATAAACTAAAAATAAGATGTCTAAAATTTATAAATTATTAAAAAATAAATCCATTTTAATATTTCATAAATCTTATAATCTGTTTTATTTTAACCTATAAACTAGTTAAAATACATATTAATATTTTATTATCACACATTTTCTATTTCTATTTATCAAATGACTTGTTTATGCAATTAAAAACTTTATTTCACCAAAAGAATACCACTCTACTTGAGCATGCTACATGTAAACAATGCATAACAAAACATTCTCAAGTTCCTAGAACAAGTATAGTGTTTTCTATAAAGCATTTAATATATGATAATAATTTATTTTCCTTGTGGTAACATTAGAATTAGGGTAGTAGATGTTATTCTAGAGATAACTTGCATTTTCTTTATAAAGAAGCCATTATTTTCAAGAATTTAACACAAAGCCTGAACTATAGTAGAAGTCTGCATTTATGCTACAATTGTTAACTATTTCTCCCACAAGGATTTTATTCTAGGTCTTCAATGAAAGGTAATCCACAAAATTTTCTTGTTTCCAAGTGCTCTCTTATTTATTGCATAGTCCAGATATATTTTGCTAGTCATTTTTTTGATACATAGGGAGGTTCGAACTAAGACTTTTATAAGAGGAAGGAGCGGAAGGTGCTGGTTGAGCTGCAACTTATTGGCATATTTTGCTTCTCATAATTAGTCCTCATAGAGCAAATTTTGATAAAGAAAGGTTGTAAACATGATCGAGCGAGTAACAAGTAGAAATAAGTTGATCGTTGCTGCACTCTTATAACTTTTTTATAAGGGAGCAAATTTAAATTGCTGTCACTAAAATTTATTTAATGGTTATATTATAAGAATTAACTCATTACATAGTGGTAATTTAAAAGCCTCCTTATAAATAAAAAGAAAATGTGATGTAGATAACCCTAATTGTAATCAACACGAAATCAATGTGGACTTGCCTATTCAATTAATAAGGTCAAATTATCAATTTCTTTGGTTCTCTTTGAGAAGAATTCATTGCCCTCTTCTGGTACAATTTCTTGAAGAGCGGAAAATCAAGAATTAATTCTGTCCTCTCAATTCTCCTTTTGTTGTAGGCACCAAAGGGTAAATTCCCAACCTATTCTCATATGCTTTCTTCCTTTCTCTCTTAAAATATCTTTCTTATGATGATGATGATGATGATGATGTTGATGATAATAATTTATGATACTTGATCCATATATATGTAGATGCTATGGGCGGTGTGGAGTTTGAATTTTGTATGAAATATTTAGTCTATGTGCCCATTTGAAATAAGCTTAAAAAATAATTGAAATGTTGTTATTGTTACAAAGTGTGTTAAAATTTGAATTTAGGGAGGGTTCAAATAACATAAATTAGAAGATTGGAATTTATTAAAAAAATGATGAATACTTCATTAATTAGTACAATTAATAATCATAAAAGTTTGAAATTGTTGACAAAATTGAGTTTTGATAATCATCAATTTAAGGAAAATGAAACATAAACGGACGTGGAAATATATGATTCACTTCTATAATTAAAGATTCATGACACGTACATAGGATAGGTTGACCCAGATACTTTGTAGAACTCTCTCGATTAAACTTCCCGGTTAATCGAGAAAGTACTATATTTTGTGGAACACTCTCAGTTAAATCTCTCAGTTAATTGAGAGAGTATAGTTACTTTGTAGAACACTCTCAACTGAGAAAGTATTGGTATTTTGTGAAACACTCTGGATTAAACCTCTCATTTAATTAAGAAAGTACTAATATTTTGTGGAACTCTCCCAGTTAAAGTATTGGTACTTTGCGAATACAAGAGTTTTAATCATTGGTTAGTGGTTCGTTGGCTAAGACACAAAGTACTATACTTTGGGACTGCAAGAGGCTTGAGGATTGGTCTTCAACTAAGTCACAAAGTACTGATACTTTGTGAATGCAAGAGCTTTAGTCAATTGAGACACAAAGTATTAGTACTTTGCGACTGCAAGGGGTTTGAGAATAGGTCTTTAGCTGAGTCACAAAGTACTAGTGCTTTGCGAATGCAAGAGCTTTGATCATTGGTCAGTAGTCTATCGGCTGGGTCACAAAGTTCTGATACTTTATGACTGCAATAGCTTTAAGGATTGGTCTTTGGCTAACTGACAAAGTACTGGTACTTTGAGAATATAAGAGCTTTGACTATTGGTTAGTGGTCTATCGACTGAGTCACAAAGTAATCGTACTTTGTAACTACAAGAGTTTTGAGGATTGGACATTGGCCAAGTGACAAAGTACTGGTGCCTTGCGAATGCAAGAGCTTTGAGGATTGGTCTTCGGCTGAGTCATGAAGTACTGGTAATTTTGAATACAAGAGCTTTAAAGAATGGTCTTCAGCTAAATCACAAAGTACTGGTACTTTGCGAGTGCAAGAGCTTTCAGGATTGGTCGGTGGTCCACCGGCTGAGTCACAAAGTACTGGTACTCTTCAAACACATGGTTAAAGTAGTGAGAGAAATATTGTCATCTCGGTCAAAACAATGGGCAGTTCTTGGTGACGTTGTGAAAGCTCTTAGTTAAAGTAATGAGAGAGAGAGAGAGAGAGAGAGAGAGAGAGAGAGAGAGAGAGAGTTCTTATTGATGGCAAATGGGTAAATAATGGAGAGAGTGAAATGCTTAAGAATGATAGCAAATGGGTAAATATTTATATATGTGTGTGATGGTATGAATGATGCTTGCGGTTGAAATAGTGGGTGTCTTCCGATTGACCCAATGTATAGGTAGCTCTTGGTTGAGGTAGTAAGCAGTTCTTGATCATCCAAAGCAAAGGTTGCTTTCGGTTCAAAAAATATCTCTTGGTCACCTAAAGAGAGTTGAAGAAAATGTCTCTTGTTAAACTTGGTTGGGCACTCCAATTGTTTAAGAGAATGTTTAGTATCTCTCGGTTATTGTTCAATGGGATGAGGTGTTAGAGAAAATATCAATATGAACATGGAGTAATGAGTAAAAAAGTGTTGGAAAAGTGAAATTCACATGTCCATGTCCATTCTCATGTGTCATTTTCTCTAGGAGTTACTCCATTTGCTCTCGGTTCAAGAAAAGTCAAAGTACTGGTACTTTGCATATGCAAAAGCTTTGAGGATCAGTCCTTGGCTGAGTCACAAAGTACTAATACTTTACGAATGCAAGATCTTTGAGTATTGGTCAGTGGTCGGTCGGTTGAGACACAAAGTACTGGTACTTTGTGACTACAAGAGTTTTGAGGATTGGTCTTTGGCTAAGTCACAAAGCACAGGTACTTTGCGAATGCAAAAGCTTTGAGGATCGGTCATTGGATGAGTCACAAAGTACTGGTACTTTGCGAATGCAATAGCTCTGAGGATTGGTCTTCGTTCGAGTCACAAAGTATTGGTACTTTGTAAATACAAAAACTGAGGATTGGTTTAATGATTCACATTTATGGAATACTCTTGGTTAAATCTCCCGGTTAATCGAGAAAGTACTTGTACTTTGTGAAACTCTCTCGATTATGCCTCCTAGTTAACCGAAAAAGTACTGGTACTTTGTGGAGCTCTCTTAGTCAAATCTTTCAATCTCTTGGTGGAGTTTTCTTGGTCAGACTCTCTCGGTTGGGTTTCTCGACCTAAACTTAAATCAAAGTACTGGTACTTTGTGTTTATTTTCCCATAAATTTTATTTTCATTTCCAACTTTTTTTTTCTCCTCGTCAAACTCATGTTAAAATAGTGAGAGAAATATTGTCATCTCGGCCAAAATAATGGGTAGCTTTAGGTGATGTTGTGAAAGCTCTCAGTTAAAGAAATGAGAGAGAGAGAGAGAGGCAGAGTTCTTAATGATAGGAAATGGGTAAATATATGAAGAGATAGAAATGCTTAAGAATAAAGGCAAATGGGTAAATATTTATATATGTGTGTAATGGTGTGAAGGAAGCTTTCGGTTAAAATAGTGGGTTTCTTTCAATTGACCTAAGCTCTTTGAGAATTGGTCGGTGGTCGGTCAACCAAGTCACAAAATATTGGCACTTTTTTTGTCGACTAGTTTGCCCAATCGGTCGATTGGTATTATGTTCATTGATGAGTGGTTTGCCTAGTCGGTCGGCTGAGTCACAAAGTACTGGTATCGTCAAGGAGTGGTTTGGCTGGTTGGTCATATGAGTCACAAAATTCTGGTACTTTGTTCACTGACGAGTGGTTTGCTTGGTCGGTCGGCTAACACACAAGGTATCGGTACTTTGTTCATCGATGAGTGGTTTGCCTTGTCGGTCGACTGAGTTACAAAGTACTAGTACTTTGTTCATCTAGGAATGGTTTGCTTGGTCAGTCATATGAGTCACAAAGTATTGGTACTTTATTTGTTGACGAGTGGTTTGCCTCGTTGGTCGACTGAGTCACAAAGTATTGGTACTTTGTTCATTGAAGAGTGGTTTGCCTGGTTGGTTAGCTGAGTCACAAGGTATTGATACTTTGTTTGTCGATGATTCATTTGCCTGGTCGGTTGGCTAAGTCACAAAGTACTAGTACTTCGCAATTGCAAAAGTTTTGAGGATTGGTTAGTCGGCTGCCTAGACAGTCACCATTGACTGGAAATCAAAATTGAAGAAATAGTCCACCAAATGCTAAATCTTCACAACAAACGTTTAGAGAGAGAGGCTAAAAATTGAAGGTATATCGATCGAGACGCTGAGAAAGTTCCCGTATAATCTAAAGAACAAAATTCATATTTATATCTAAATTAATTATTCTCATATATTTTACAAAATATATAAATTTCAAATTGTTCTTTAGAGTCAATGCCACAGTCAAAGTTTCCTGGTGTTACATATTTAGAAATAGAAAAGACAAACACTAAGTTTCACAGTAGAGGAATGACTTCCATACATCATGATTATCATTAGGCATATCACTCTTATCAAATGGAAATAAAAAAATAACATTTTTGGAATCAACAGTAAATACGAAGAGTAGCAGAACAAATGTCAAAATGTTTAGAAGCAAAAAAGACAAACACAAACCTTCACAATAGAGGAATGCCTTCTATAATGAGCAGTTGACCGTTTCTATTTGCCCCACTTAGAGAGAGAGAGAGAGAGAGCATAGAGAGATGGCTTCCATGCACCATGATTATCAGAATCGTGACATACCACTCTTCTTAACTAATCTGTACAACATATTAGAATTGTGTCCATTTACCATGCTTAGAGAGATAGAGATACAAATCCCCGATTTTATGGTCGTTGTAATAAAGAGAGAGAGAGAGAGAGGGTGGGAAGGGGAGAGCGGGGGAGAGAGAGAGAGAGAGAGAGATGATCTCAACGTTATGGTCCAACACACTCCAACTCACAAAATGGCAAATAGGTAAATAATGATAGAGGATGGTGAGAATGTTAAATGTAAGAAGTTAAAGAGAAGGTGTCACATGGGTGTTTTAGAGTGAAAAGCTTTTAGAGAAAGAGTATGTGTACTAACAATATTGGAAGACACAAGTTGATAAGTGATGGTGGAGAGAGAGATAGTAGGATATATGGTGATGGAATTGTGAGACAATTTCTAAAATATGTATATTTGTATATAAATATTAGAGAGACTATGTACTCAATCGAATGCAACCATTGACACATAATAGGTCCAACTTACCTTGGATAAATGATCTCTTGCCAAGAGGAGGATAACCAAATCTGAGGTGGTAGGGGGCCGTAAAGTACTAGTATTTTGTTCATTGACGAGTGGTTTGCCTGGTCAGTCATATGAGTCACAAAGTACTGGTACTTTGTTCATCGATGAGTAGTTTGTTTGGTCGATCTCTTTAATCACAAAGTACTGGCATTTTGTTCGTTGATGAGTGGTTTTCCTGGTCGGTAGGCTGAGTTACAAAGTATAGGTATGCTGTTTATTAGGAGTGGTTTTCTTGGTCAGTTGGATGAGTCACAAAGTATTGGTACTTTGTTTATTGATGAGTGGTTTGCTTCATCAGTCTGCTAAGTCATAAAGTACTGGTACTTTATTTGTTAACGAGTGGTTTACATAGTCAGTCATATGAGTCACAAAATACTCCTACTTTGTTCATGAAGGAGTGGTTCAACTGGTCAGTTAGCTATGTCACAAAGTACTGGTACCTTGTTTGTCGATGAGTTGTTTGCCTGGTTAGTCGATTGAGTCACAAAGTACTGCTCCTTTGTTCGTCCAGGAGTGGTTTGCCTGGTTATTCGTATGAGTCACAAAATACTTGTACTTTGTTTGTCGATGAGTGGTTTGCCTGGTCAGTCAGTTGAGTCACAAAGTATTGGTACTTCATTCATTGACGAGTGTTTACCTGGTTAGTTGACTAAGTCACAAAGTATTGGTACTTTGTATATTGATAATTGGTTTGCCTGATTCATTGGCTAAGTCACAAAGTATTGGTATTTTGTGACTTCATGAGTTTTAAGGATTGGTTAATCGGCTGCCTAGACAGTCACCAACGACTAGAAATCAAATTTAAAGAAATAGCCACCAAACGGTAAGCCTTCACAACAAACGTTTAGAGAGAAAGAGAGATTAAAAATTGAGGGTATATTGACTGAGACCCTAAGAAAGTTCCCGTACAATCCAAAGAACAAAATTCACATTTATATCTAAATAATTATTCTCATATATTTTACAAAATATATAAATTTTAAATGGTTCTTTTTAGTCAACACCACAGTCGGAGTTTCCCAGTGTTATATGTTTAGAAATAGGAAAAGCAAACACAAAGTTTCACAACAGATGAATAGCTTCTATACACCACAATCATCATTAGATACACTACTCTCCTCAAACGGAATTGAAAACTAACATTTTTGGAATCAACAGTAAATATGAAGAGGTGAGTCAACTTTGGTAAAACCATTAGTCAACTAAGCTATTTTCTTAATGCAATATATGTGTAGTGATGGGCAGTGGCCTTGTACAATGGCTTGGTGGCATGTTAATGCTCATGTCATGCTTGTGCGATGCTAATGCCATGCTCATGCTAGGCTAACGAACATTATGCTCGTGTCATATCTATACTAAGCCTGTGCCATGCCGATACAAGGCATGCGCATTGTGTTTATGGCTTAGTTCTCTCTAGGTTTATGTGTCGACTACCACTCTTATGCAAGTCGAGTAGCCTTAATGTAACATGAGCTAATCTATGTCATTTGCCAACTAATGTTTATATCCTTGCACTTAACTATCAACACCCTTACTTAGATTTTCTATGTTCTAAGTGGGTGAGTCGACTTGGTGTATACTATCATGCCCGGGTTCTCGGATCTGAGCACGCAACAACCACCATGTTGTCTTGAACTACATGCAACCCCAGACACACACTCTGAGACCCCATAAGGCTAACCTGTTGTCAACTTAAACTTAATCCTCCTATAATTCTCCATAATCATAAATCATAAACCATAAGGTCTTCCTCAAACTATAATAAGTAAAGTTCCCTAACTCATATACAAGTGACCAACCAAAAAAAAGATATACATATACAAAAGTTCCATAATACAACATAATTCAACTTCTATTGATCATGGCCATGGATCCATCTACAACTAAGTATGCCAAAACGAACTCTCTTACACGAAGTGTATGGTTTTGATCGAGGTAAATCTCACAGACCGCAAAGAAAGTCCTCTATCGGCACTTACTAGCTACAACTTGAAAATAGGAAGGAAAAGAGTGGGATGAATACAAATGTACCCAATGAGTGAGAAATCTATATATATGTCATTGAGTGGGAGTGTGATCATGTCATAAAACTATTATTAAAAAATTTCATGTTATCATTACAAAAGTATTCATAAGTTCACAAAGCATTCACATAGCATTAACAATCAATGTGTTCAAAGTAAAACATTTCTCTTTGCATCAAATGGGTTGCATGCCATTCAAAACTTTGGGATGACCGAAACATACTTTCCAATCCAAGACCTTGGCCGGGGTCAAGGACTAGAACCACCAAGGGTTTTTTATTCATTAATTTTTCTAAAAGTGTCATGTCCTTGGTGTTGGCTTGGATATCACCATTGGTGAGTCATGGTTGATCAACCATAACCTTGGATAGGTTAATGCACTATGTGAACAATTGGTTACAAAAAATAGAGTTTTCATTTACAAATAAATTCCAAAACTAACTTGTAACTCGTATACATTATTGTCTCAATAAATCTCAATCAACAATACAATGTGAATCATGTGGTAATAACATGTCAAAGTTCAGATTTGAAACGTCGCAATTTCATGAGAACACATCACACTCAAATGAAGTTATAAATCTAAATTTCAAAATAAGATTTTCAAAACACATAAAAACATTTTTCATTAAACAAGACATAAAAATCTCACTCACTGTTTAGGGAGGGTGTGCACTCCCATTACTCCAAGTTCTTAACTTTTTCCTTGTTCGAAGGATTTTTGCCTAAATATTAGATAGATCACAATATAGAATTTAGGTTAGACATTTATTCAATACTATTATGAAGCTAAATACTCATATGTAAAGGAAAAATGTATCTCTTTGCCTAAGACTTTCATTAACCATACTTAAAACTCATTTCCATATTTTCATATCTTAGGAAAATATTTGTACTTTGAACTAGCATTCTTGGATTGCCAAACTTTTAATTTCCACTTAAAGACTAGACATAAAACAATAATTTTTACATTTATAACTTAGGTCCATTCCAATTACATATAAACATGTAAGTCCGTCACAAGTTTGCTCTAACTGCATAACACCAACGTGTGCAGTCATGGGAAAATGACCATAACTTTCACTACACATATCCAAATCATATGATTCTTATCTTAAATTAAAGATAAGATCTAGATCTACAAATATTGTGTTCAGATCTTAGCCTAATTCAGCTTAGAGAGCTTCTCAAAATTGAACCAAAATCCCAGCCGAAACAGGGCAGAACAGGGGATTACTCTGCAGAATGCCTCAATTTGAAAAATCATTAAAAATTCAATTCTTATCAGAATTCAGTAAATCATATCTCATTTTTAAGATATGGAAGTCTAGTTTCATATGCAAAAAACTTTGCTTGATTTTACTGTGTGCAGAGGAAGTCATAGCTAAAACACTACAGCATGGTTAGAATGTTCTGTTTGTAGGAATTCAAGGTTTCTATCTTTATTCCAATCTTTCATCACCCTTCTATGTTCAGATCATCAAACATGGAATTCATCCTAATTTCAATGATAAAATAAAACCTAAAACCATGAATTTAAAGCTTACCTTGTATTTGCTTCAAGGGTTTCTCAAGTATCCAACAAAATCATCTCTTAATTGGTATGTTCCTTGACCAAACTTGATGAAACTCCAAACCTTTCTTATGATTGACTCAAGAATTTGCTAGTGGATGTTGAAGGTGAGCTAAGAGAGTTCAGAGATTAGAGTTCTTCCTGAGAAAATGTTTGAAAGGGGCAGATGAAATGAGAAGAAAAGAAGGAAAAGGGTAGAGAGCCAAAGACCATTCAAGAGTTCCCTTTCTCTCTCTCTCTCTCTCTCTCCCTCTCTCTCTTTTTCTCTCTTCACTCATGGCTAAGACATGTTCCTTTTTGCTTCCTTGCCTTTTGTTTTCTCCAATCACATAATCCCACACAACACATATTCTTTTCTCCAAACATTTTACACTTGTCCCACATTTAATACACACATAAATATTCTTTTGACTTCTTTATATTTTTGTTAGCAATTGAAAGAAAAATGACCAAACATAAATGGAAGGAAAGGGCAAAACGTGGGACTATGCATTATGCTCTTTAACTCATATATTAAACATACTAATGGACTTTCTCTCAAGTACTGGGCTTTTAGGTAATTTCTAATAATTGGGCTCTAAAAATTTGGATTTGTTGGTGGACTTTACATCAAGTTTTGGGCTCCACAATTTGAACTCAAGTGTGGGTCAAATTTTGGGATTCATGGCTTGAATAGCTAATTGGATTTGAACTTCAATATTGAACTTTAAAGACTGGGCTTCACCACTAGTTCACACCAAACCCAATTTTCATTTCTTACTTCACCAAATTCTATGGTTCAAATTTACAACATCTAAATTCATTCTATGGGTTATAAGTTATTTATGCAATTAAACCATAAATTTCAGGTTTTACATATACCGTGAGTCGACTAAGTTGACACATGCTTGTGTGCCATGGGCTCTGTGCCTTGTGTCATGGCCTGTGCCATGGCATGTGTCATGGCTTGCGTTATGGCTTAGTATGGCCTATGCCATGATATGTCACACTCTTTGGCTCATGGGTAACTTAGTGCAATTAATAGAATTTCCCTATTTAGTTCTAAGTAAGGTGTAATATTTTTTAGGATGATTCATTGGAGAAATTTGATTAGAATTTTGTTAAAGTTGGCTCAGACAAAAAGGATGACATATGAGTTGGCCCAACATTAGATGCCATTTTGTTAAGAACATAGGCAAATATGAGCATTTGTGATTATTTTGGAAATCTAACTTGAGAAATTATCAAGTTATCACAAATAACTTATGGATACTAAAAATGATGAAGTTTTATCGAGACTGGCCCGAACAACTTTATTTTTCATCACTTACAATGAAGGAATAACTACATAGGGATAGATTAATTTGGAAGGTTACTTGGCATTCTTCGAGCAATCATTCAAGTTTGAATTTAGATACAAGTGGACATTGGATGAATGTTAAGACACATTCAGTTGTCTTAATATATGTTATTTGCTAATTTGCTCAATAATGGCATGAGGTGTGTCTAATCACATCTCGTAGTGTCCTACACTTGATTTTGTTTTGTGTGCCTATAGTGTGTCTAATACTCATAGGTAAGTCGACTATTCTAGGTCTGAGTTTCATGTCTGTGTTTGTCATCATTCCTAACTCAACCCAATTTCTACCAAACCAATATTTCACTAGTCTAATCTATTTTGCTCATTGTCAAACTTAAGGTTTGCTCATTATCATAACCTAGATTATAATCAATCCATCACTCAAGAACAAAGCACACTGAAGTGAGATATCACTTCTTAGTTTTGCTCATTATCAAAACATATCTTACCAACATGGATCATTGTATTTACCTTAAGGTTAGTGGGAGCAAGTTTTGTTTCCTTGTTTTATATATGGATGACATATTATTTGCTACCAATGATATGAGATAAAGCAATTCTTATCTAAGAACTTTGAAATGAAAGATTTAAGTGATGCATTTTATGTCATTTGCATAAAAATACATTGAGATAGATTCTATAAAGTTCTAAAACTATCTTAATAAATCTATATCAAAAAAGTTCTTAACAGATACAGAATGGAGAATTGTTCATTGAGTGTAGCTCCTTTTGTCAAAGGGGGAGGTTCAGTATAGGCTAATGTCCCAAGATGGATCTAGAAAGGGAACAGATGGTTAACATCCTATATGCTTCTATGGTTGGAAGTCTTATATATGCACACGTCTACAAGGTACCAAGGTTTGGAACACTGGAAGGCTGCAAAATAGGTGTTGAGATATCTACAAGGTACCAAGGACTACATGTTTACCTATAGAAGAATCGACTATTTGGAAGTGGTCAGGTACTCAAATTCAGACTTTGTCAGCTGTGTTGACTCTCAGAAATCAATGTCGGGTTACATCTTTATGATAGTCGGTAGAGCTGTGTCGTGAGAAATATTAAGTAGACATTAACTATGACCTCCACAATGGAAGTTGAGTTTGTAGTGTATTTTGAGACAATGTTACAAGCGGTGTGACTAAGGAGTTTTATAGCTTGGTTTAGGATTTTGGCATTTGTATCTAAGCCATTATGTATATCTTGACAATTCAACTGTTGTATATTTGGTTAAAAATAATAAGAATAGTAATCAAAATATGTATATCGACATAAAGTATTTAGCCATTAGGGAACATGTATTAGAAAAGATCAATTGCAAATATCCATGGAATAATCTTCGTGCGGTGCAAATAGAGGGAGAGGGTGACAGAGACAAAAATAGAGAGATATAGTGAGAGAATAGGGTTCAAAAAAAAGAGAGCATGAAAAAATTAGACAAAATGAAATAAAATTTGAGATGAAATGAAGCATTCCAAGAATTAAACTCATGACTTCTTACACTCTAAGTGAGAATCAAACCACTAGACCAAATGTCCAGCATTCTCAGCTCGACAAAAAATTACTCCTTTTTTCAAATATATATGCAGCTATTTTTTAGAACCTTAACAACTCAAGTGATAAATGTAGCGTTTAGATGATGTCATGTTTATGGGCATCAATGAATAACATTCCAATCTAAGATTGGTATTACCATGGATCCTTTCTTTTTGTCCTAATATGGGAATGATGAGTATTACCATAGGTTCAAGATAAAAGGGAGCATAGGAAAATTGCACAACATGGGCAAAATCTAAAGACACCCAAAGATAAATAAAATTGAGAAGAAAGGAGGCATTTTGAGAATTGAACTCGAGACCTCTTACACCCAAAGCGAGAATCATACCATTAAACCAAATGTCCTTTGTTTTGGGTTTGCTGAAAAACAATAGAGTTTTTGTTCAAATAATTATGTGGTTATTCGTTAAATCATTAACAACCCAGGTGACAAATTAGTCATTTAAATGATATTTAGTTTATGTGCATCAATGGGTAGATAACTATTTTGATCCAAGATAAGTGTTATCATAGAATCTTTTTTTTTTTAGCCTAATATAGGGATGATGATCTTAATGGTTTGATCAAGTCGATTTTGTTGGTTGAGATAATTTAGATGAAATATTATATTATGAGGGAAATTTATTGTATTATATGGATTTTTTGATGCAGTAAACAATGAATATAAAATAAATCAAAATTTCATTTTAATTTTTTTACAGATAGAAAATATATGGTATCAAACATTTCTTTTCCTTTTTTTTTTCCTTTTAACATAGTCATGAAAAAGTAGTTACACATTGAACTATCCCATTCTTAGTTATCTTTTAGCAAAGACAAATAATGCCAATGCTAACGAAGGTTTATAATGGCAAGATTAATTGCAAATATACCACAAAATGATTTCTGTGTTTCACAGATAGATGGAGAGAGAAGTGGAGAGGAAGATAGATGGATAGAGTGAGAGGATGAGATTCAATAAAAGGAGAGCATAGAGAAATTGAATAAAATGGGCCAAACCCAAAGAAGCCCCAATAGAAATAAAATTTCAAAAGAAAGGGGCATTCCGAGAATTAAACTCAGGACTTTTCATACCTTATGCGAGAATTATACCACTAGACCAAATGCCCATTGTTATCAGCCTGCCAAAACATACTCCTTTTGCTATTTATTAAAACCTTAACAACTCAAGTAATAAATGTGTAGTTCAAAGGATGTCTAGTTTATGGGCATCAATGAATAGATAGCCATTCTAATCCAAGATGAGCATTTCCATAGAGGAAAAGATAGAGAGATAGAGTGATGGGGTTCGAGAAAAAAGAGAGTGTGGAAATAGCACAAAATGAAAGAAACCCAAAGATGCGCAAATAAAAATAAAATTTGAGAAGAAAATAAGGATTTTGAGAATTGAACTTGGGAGCACTTGCACCATAAGTGAGAATCAAATCAATAAACCAAATGTTCTTTGTTTCGGTTTTGCTGAAAAACGAAAGAGTTTTTGTTCAAATACTTATGTGGTTATCTCTTAAATCTTTAACAACTCAGGTGATAAATGATTCATTTTGATGATATCTAGTTTATGTACATCAATGAGTAGATAGTCATTCTGATCTAGGATAGTATTAGCATGGATTCTTTTTTTTCCCAGGGACGATGATCTTAATGAGTCGATCAAGTTAACTTTGTTGGTTGAGATAATTTAGATGAAATATCATATTATGAGTGAAAATCATCATATTATATGCATTTTTGAATATAGTAAACAATGAATACAAGATAAATGATAATTTAAGTTTAAATATATATATATATATATATATTTTACAGATGGAAAATATATGATATTATACATTTCTTTTCTCTTTTATTTTCATTTTAACACAATTAGAAAAAAGTTGTTATACATTGAATTACCCCATTCTTAGTTATCTTGTCGCAAAAATGAACTTTGTCAGTGGTAATGAAGCTTTACAATGGCTAGATCAATTGCAAATATCCTGCAAAATGATCTCCGTGCAGCACAAAGAGAGGGAGAAAGAGGTAGAGACAAAGATAGATACATGGAGCTAGAGAGTAGGGTTCTAAAAAAAAGTGTCAGAAAATTAGAAAAAATAGGCCAAATGCAATGAGACCCCAATAGAAATAAAATTTGAGAAGAAAGGAGGCATTCCAAGAATTAAACTTCAGACCTCTCGCACCATAAGCGAGAATTATACTAATAGACCAAATGCTAGTTGTTCTCAGCATGCCATAAAATAGTCCTTTTGTTCAAATACATGTGTAGCTATTTGTTTGAACATTAACAACCCATGTGACGTTTAGATGATGACTTGATTATAGGCATCAATGAATAGATAGCTATTCTAACATAAGATGGGTATTATCGTGGATTTTTTTTCCCAATATAGGGATGATGAGTATTACCATGGGTTCAAGAAAAAAGAGAGTGCAAGAAAATTACACAAAATATAGAAAAAAGTTTTGAGAAGAAAGGGGGTATTCTGAGATTTGAACTCGGGATCTCTTATACCCTAAGCAAAAATCATACCACCGAACCAAATGCCCATTGTTTTAATTTTATTAAAAAACAAAAAAGTTTTTGTTCAAATAGATATGCAGCTATTTGTTAAATCCTTAAAACTTGGGTC
This sequence comes from Dillenia turbinata, assembly GCA_037126225.1. Classification (NCBI taxonomy): domain Eukaryota; kingdom Viridiplantae; phylum Streptophyta; class Magnoliopsida; order Dilleniales; family Dilleniaceae; genus Dillenia; species Dillenia turbinata. The sequence goes on from JBAMMX010000013.1 coordinate 20,859,954, forward strand.
ACAAATTAGTTGTTTAGATGACATTTAGTTTATGTGCATCAATGAGTAGCTAGACATTTTGATCCAAGATGAGTATTAACTTGGATTCTTTTTTCTCCCAATATAGGGACAATGATCTTAATGACTCGATCAAGTTGTAATTGTTGGTTGAGATAATTTAGATGAAATATTATATTGGGAGTGAAAATCATTATATTATATGGATTTGTTGATATAGTTAACAATGAATACAAGACAAAACATAATTTAATTTCAAATAGTTTTTTTTTTTTCAAAGATAGAAAATATATGGTATCATAAATTTCTTTTCTTTTCTTTTTTAATTTTCATTTTAGCACAATTAGAAAGAAATTGTTACACACTGAATTACCCCATTCTTAGTTATCTTCTAGTAAAAATGAACAATGTTAGTGTTAATGAAGGTTTACAATGGCAAGATCAATTACAATATCCCATGAAATAATTTTCATGCAGCGCAAATAGAGGGAGAGAGAGACAAAGACAAAGATAGAGAGATAGAGGGAGAGAACAAGGTTAAAAAAAAAAGACAAATAGGCCAAACCCAAAGAGACCCCAAAAGAAATCAAATTTAAGGAGAAATGAGTCATTTTGAGAATTAAACTTGGGACCTCTTGCACCTTAAGTTCGAATCAAACCACTAGACCAAATACCCATTGTTCTCAGCATGCCAAAAAATTCTCTTATTGTTTAAATACACATGCCTCTATTTGTTAGAAACTTAACAACTTGATTGATAAATGTGTCATATTGATGATGTCTTGTTTATGGGCATCAATGAATAGATAACCATACTAATCGGTATTACCATGGATTCTTTTTTTTTTTCCTTCCAAATATAGGGATGATGAGTATTACCATGGGTTCAAAAAAAAAATAGAGCGCAAGAAAATTGCACAAAATGGGCAAGCCCAAAGACACCCAAATAGAAATAAAATTTGAGAAGAAATGGGGCATTCCGAGAATTAAAATCGGGACCTTTTGCACCCAAAGCGAGAATCATAGCACTAGACCAAATGCCCTTTGTTTTGGTTTTTCCGAAAAACAAAAGAGTTTTTGTTCAAATACATTTATGGCTATCTGTTAAATCCTTAACAACTCTTGTGACAAATGAGTCATTTAGATGATATCTAATTTATGCACTTCAATGAGTAGATAATCATTTTGTTCTGAGATAAATATTACCATAGATTCTTTTTTCCCGATATAGTGTTGATGTTCTTAATGTCTTGATCAAGTCGGTTTTTTGTTAAGATAATTTAGATGAAATATTACATTGTGAGTGAACAATGAATACAAAATATATGGTATCAAATATTTCTTTTCCCTTTTTCCCTTTTAGTACATTTATGAAGAAGTTGTTTCACGTTCAACTACCCCATTCTTAGTTATCTTTTAGCAAAAACAAACAATGTTAGTGCTAACGAAGGTTTATAGTGGCAAGATCAATTGCAAATATACCACAAAATGATCTCTGTGGGGCACAGATAGAGGGAGAGAGAGAGAGAAGCAGAGGAAGATAAGAGCTAGATTGAGAGAATGAGGTTTGAAAAAAAGAGAGCACAAAGAAATTGAATAAAATGGGTTAAACCCGAAGAGGACCCAATATAAATAAAAATCGAGAAGAAAAAGAGCATTTTGAGAATTAAAATTGGGACCTCTCACATCATATGTGAGAATCATACCACTAGACCAAATGCCTATTCTTGACAGCTCGTCAAAAAATACTCTTTTTTTTGTTTTTTTTTTGGTGTAAACAAATTTTTCTTACCACCAACTGGTATCCAAGTTTCACTTGACTATTCTGATCTGAGTGCTGTGAGACCCATTAAGTGATTAGGTTTTCTCAAATCTCATTTTTCCATTCCCATGACTCCAATTCAAGATCTATATTTAAGAGAGTACGACACTCTACCACTACACCTATGGAAGTTTGGTTAAAAAAAATGTTCCTTTTGTTCAAATACATACCTACCTATTTGTTAGAAGCTTAACAACTCGAGTGATAAATGTGTAGTTCAGACGATGTCTAGTTTATGGGTATCAGTGAATAGATAGCCATTATGATTCAAGATGGGTACTACCATGGATTCTTTTTTTTTCCCCCATCTCGGGGATGATGATCTTAATGATCTCTATCAAATCAACCTTGTTAATTGAGACAATTTCGATGGAATATTATAGTATGAGTTAAAAACTTTATATTATATGGAATATTTGATACAATACACTATGAATATAAAACAAATTAAAATGCAATTTTAATAATTTTTTTTTAAAGATGGAAAACATATAGTATCATACATTTTCTTCTCTTTTTTTTTTCCTTATTTAACACAATTAGAGAGAAGTTGTTGCATGCTGAATAAACCCATTCTTGGTTATCTTTTAGATAAATATGAACTATGTTGGTGGTAATAAAGGTTTATAATGGCAAGATCAACTACAAAAATCACACAAATGATCTCTATGCAGCATAGAGAGAGGAAGAGCAAGATAGGAGGGAAAGATAGAGAGATAGAGTGAGAGAATGGGGTTCAAGAAAAAAGAGACCATGAGGAAATAACACAAAATGGAAGAAACCCAAAGATGCCCAAATAAAAATAAAATTTGAGAAGAAAAGGGGCATTCTGAGAATTGAACTCGGGAACTCTCACACTCAAACAGGGAATCATACCACAAGACCAAATGCCCTTTATTCTGGTTTTGTTGAAAAACAAAAAAGTTTTTGCTTAAATACATATGCAGTTATTTGTTAAGTTCTTAACAACTGGGGTGATAAAAGAGTCATTTAGATGATATCTAGTTTATGCACATTAATGAATAGATAGCCACAGGAGCTTTGAGCATTGGGTAATTGAGACATAAAGTACTGGTACTTTGCTACTGCAAGGGGTTTGAGAATTGGTCCTTAGCTAAATCACAAAGTACTAGTACTTTGCGAATACAAGAGCTTTGAGCATTGGTTAGTAGTCTATCGGCTAGGACACAAAGTACTGGTACTTTGCGACTACAATAGCTTTGAGGATTGGTTTTTGACTAAGTGAAAAAGTATTGGTACTCTAAGAATGTAAGAGCTTTGACTATTGTTCGGTGGTCCGTCGACTAAGTCACAAAGTAATGGTACTTTGTGACTACAAGAGTTTTAAGGATTGGACTTTAACCAAGTGATAAGGTCCTGGTGCCTTGCGAATGCAAGAGGTTTGAGGATTGGTCTTCGGCTGAGTCACAAAGTACTGGTAATTTCGAATGTAAGAGCTTTGAAGATTGGTCTTCAGCTAAATCACAAAGTCCTGGTAATTTGTAAATACAAGAGCTTTCAAGATTGGTCGATGGTCCATCGGCTGAGTCACAAAATACTATTACTCTTCAAACACATGGTTAAAGTAGTGAGAGAAATATTGTCATCTCGGTCAAAAAATGGGCAGTTCTTGGCGATGTTGTGAAAGCTCTCGGCTAAAGTAATGAGAGAGAAAGAGAGAGAGAGTTCTTAATGATGGCAAATGGGTAAATATATATAGAGAGAGAAATGCTTAAGAATGATGGAAAATGGGTAAATATTTATATATGTGTGTGATGGTATGAAGGATGCTTATGGTTGAAATAGTGGGTGTCTTCCAATCAACCCAATGTATAGGTAGCTCTTGTTTGAGATAGTAAGCAGTTCTTGATCATCCAAAGCAAAGGTTGCTTTCGGTTCAAAAAATATCTCTTGGTCAACTAAAGTGAGTTGAAGAAAATGTCTGTCATTAAACTTGGCTGGGCACTCCAATTGTTTAAGAGAATGTTTAGTATCTATCAGTTATTGTTCAACGAGTTGAGATGTTAGAGAGAATATCAATATGAACATAGAGTAATGAGTAGAAAAGTGGTGGAAAAGTGAAATTCACATGTCCATTCTCACACATCATTTTCTCTTGGAGTTACTTCATTTGCTCTTGGTTCTCTCTTGGAGTTACTCTATTTGCTCTCGGTTCAAGAAAAGTCAAAGCATGGTTACTTTGCGTAAGCAAAAGCTTTGAGGATTGGTCCTTGGCTGAATCACAAAGTATCGGTACTTTACGAATGCAAGATCTTTCAGCATTGGTCAATAGTCCGTCGACTGAGACATAAAGTACTAGTACATTACGACTGCAAGAGTTTTGAGGATTGGTCTTTGGCTGAGCCACAAAGCACTGGAACTTTATGAATGCGAAAGCTTTGAGGATTGGTCTTCAGCTAAGTCACAAGGTACTAGCAGTTTATGAATGCAACAGCTTTGAGGATTAGTCTTCGGCTGAGTCACAAAGTATTGGTTCTTTGCGAATGCAAGAACTTTGAGGATTGGTTGAATAATTCACATCTATGGAACACTCTTAGTTAAACCTCCTGGTTAATCAAGAAAGTACTGGTACTTTATAAAACTCTCTCGGTTAAGTCTCTCGGTTAATCAAGAAAGTACTAGTACTTTGTGGAGCTCTCGTTGCTCAAATCTTTCAGTCTCTTGGTGGAGTTCTCTCGGTTAGACTCTCTCAGTTGGGTCTCTCGGCTTGAACTTAAATCAAAATACCTATACTTTGTGTTTATTTTTCCATAAGTTCTATTTTTATTTCCAACTTTATTTTGCTCCTCATCAAGCACATGGTTAAAATACTGAGAGAAATATTGTCATCTTGGCCAAAATAATGGGCAGCTCTAGGTGATGTTGTGAAAGCTCTTAGTTAAAGTAGTGAAAGAGAGAGAGAGAGAGAGAGAGAGAGAGGCAGAATTCCTAATAATGGGAAATGGGTAAATATATGGAGAGATAGAAATGCTTAAGAAGGCAAAAAGGTAAATATTTATATATGTGTGTAATGGTGTAGAGGAAGCTTACGGTTGAAATAGTGGGTGTTTTTCAATCGATCTAAGCATTTTGAGTTACAAAGTACTGGTACTTTGTTTGTTGACTAGTTTGCCTATTCGGTCGAATAAATCACAAAGTATTAGTATTTTGTTCATTGACGAATGGTTTGCCTGGTCAGTCGTATGAGTCACAAGTACTGTAGCTTTGTTCGTAGACGAGTGGTTTATCTTGTCGGTTGGTTCAGTCACAAATTACTGGTACTTTGTTCCTTGACAAGTGATTTGCCTGGTTGGTTAGTTGAGTCACAAAGTACTAGTACATCATTTATCGAGGAGTGGTTTGGCTGGTTGGTTATATGACTCACAAAATACTAGTACTTTGTTCATTGACGAGTGGTTTGCTTCATCGATCAAGTAACACAAAAGGTACTCATACTTTATTCATCAACGAGTGGTTTGCCTAGTTGGTCGGCATGCCATAAAGTACTGGTACTTTGTTTATCCAAGAATGGTTTGCATGGTCAATCCAACGAGTCACAAAATACTAGTACTTTATTCATCGATGTGTGGTTTGCTTGGTTGGTTGCCTGAGTCACAAAGTTCTAGTACTTTGTTTATTGACGAGCGGTCAGTTGGCTAAGTCACAAAGTACTAGTACTTTGCAACTGTAAGAGTTTTGAGGATTAGTTAGTCAATTGCCTAGACAATATCACCGACTAGAAATCAAAATTGAAGAAACAGTCCACTAAATGCTAAACCTTCACAACAAACGTATAGAGAGAGAGAGAGACTAAAAATTGAAGGTATATCGATCGAGAACCTGAAAAAGTTCCCATACAATCTAAAGAACAAAATCCACATTTATATCTAAATTAATTATTCTCATATATTGTTCAAAATATATAAATTTCAAATAGTTCTTTAGAGTCAACACCACGGTCAGAGTTTCTTGGTGTTACATGTTTAGAAACAGGGAAGCAAACACAAAGCTTCATAGTAGATGAATGGCATTCGTACACCATGATCATCATTAGACACATCACTCTTATTAAATGAAAATAAAAAAGTAACATTTTTAGAAACAGCAGTAAATATGAAGAGTAGCAGAACAAAAGTTAAAATATTTAGAAGTAGGAAAGACAAACACAAACCTTCACAACAGAGGAATGCCTTCCATAATGAACAGTTGACTGTCTCCATTTACCCCACTTGAAGACACAGAAAGAGAGAGAGGGAGAGAGAGAGAGAGGATAATTTGCTTAATGAATAGAGAAATGGCTTTCATACACTATGATTATCAAGATCATGGCACACCACTCTCCTCAACTAATCTATATGACATACTGGAATTGCATGTCCATTTACCATGCTTAGAAAGAGAGAGAGATATATAAATAACTGATTTTATGGTCCTTGTAATAAAGAGAGAGAGAGAAAGATCATCTCAATGTTATGGTGTCACGCCCCGAACCGGGATCGTGAACAGCCACCCGTTGCCCTGGATGCCGGCTATATTTTTATAGAAAATCGGGCAGAACCTCCCCATAAATCAGAGGTCTCCCATGTACAAATAAACCTGTTTAATCCTGTAAAATTCAAAATCATCCTGTAATTAAAATAAAAGGGGTCATCCCGGCCTCACAACAACCCACCAACCACAGCAGACATCCAGGACAACACCAGGCTAAATAAACTATCAGCAATCCTAACCACAGAACTCTACTGTCATGCCTAACTAGAGCATGAGCAGCCACCACATCGAGCGGGCCTAAGTTTTTATACAATTTACAATAATTTTCCCAAGTATCATTCAAACACGTACAATTGCCTCAATACAAATGAAATGTGAGAGTTTCGCAAATAAATATACATAAATCATACAGTCATCCCAAATTAAGTACACATCCAACTACGGACCTCAACAAGACCTCACAGTGTCGAAAATAAAATACGTAATTCATCTTTCAAATTAAACTTAAGATCTTACCTTCCTGAACACCAAGTACACCCGAACTCTATAATCTGAAATGTCGCTCCAGCACAACAATCCTGTCTGAGGGAGGGAAAGAAGAGGGGTGAGTATCTATGGGAGGATACTAAGTGAGTGAGGGGATTAATCTCAAGTACTAATAGTGTAGATGAATATTGGAGTGTCAAATAATATCATTCATAACCAATAATTCGAATTTTGCAATAAATCATGATATGTTCGCTAAAATGAACTCATTTAATCATTCACACGATATCATACATATATGCATCCATTTAAAATCGAGTAGATCATAGAGCTAGCCGAAAGGATCCTGGCAAAGGTCAACTATGACCAAGGACAGGCGTATCGGGGATTTTATTATGCAAAGTGTTTCAGAAGTAGCTCTCTACTCCGACGTTGGCCGTGGGCTTAGCCCTTGCTTACCCAGACTCGTCAAATAGGACCCCGCTCGGTGCTAGACGGTGGCGTCACACACGTCCTCCCCCGATGTGGATTCAATCGGCCGCACCTATGAATAAATATAAACTGGACGTTTGCGGATACCTCCTGCAGAAGTGTATCTGGGCAACCAGTGCCTCTACAAAGTCCCTTCGTAACAACGGAATCTATCAAATAATGTCATATCATCATATCATCTCAAGCTAGTAGGCATCCAACCCACATAGCCAAATCATCTGATCATATCCTCAAAACAATTTAAATTCGTGTGCCTATACAATTTCATCGAAATCATTTAAATTCAACAAACCAATGCAATGGTAGAATAGAAAACATTCCGTTTCTCAAATCATGGCACAATTTCATTTCTTTTCAAACATGGATGCATAATCGTAGAAAACATAAGTACGACACTCCAATAATCACAAAACAGATTTGAATTTCAATTCCATACATCGAGACAATGCATATCAAAAGCATGTTTTATTAAAAATACGATAAAATCAGGTTTCACTATTTCATGTAAGAGATTCGGGTCCCACTCACATTCTAGGGAGGGTAATCACTCCCTATTTCCAACATAAATCTGAATTGACTCATCGAGTCTCCAACAAGATCAACCTAATCAAATTATCACAATTGCCATCAAATTTCCAATTATTCTTAGTGTTTATCATCTTCCCTAAGTTTGTAAGTAAATATACTCCAATGTTATCAATTTCATTCCATTTATAAGTAAATAACCAAATAAAAATCAAGCTAAATTCAAACCTAAAACCGTTCAAAATCGAAAACAAGTCTAAAATACATATATTTCCTACAAGTTAGAAAAATCTTTGAAAAATCATACAATTTTCAATTCACATCCGATTTCTTCAAACCATATGTCATTTTCAAGGTATTGAAGTCTATTTTCATAATATAGAAGTTGTATTTTGATTTCCTATATGCAGGACAATTTATAATGAAAAGACTGCATCAATCCTTAAACTTAAATCCCAAATTTCCAACTATTCTCATGCATACATCAAATTAAACTTCAAGAGAAACTATTCTAATTAACTCAACATGATTCTATGATCCTATAACATGTTCCTTTCATACTGAACAACCCAATTCATGAAGACTTCTAACTTAACCTTAATAATCGCATATAAACTGTCAGAAAATGCATTCTCTTCAAATTCCACACATTTTCAGAACAAATACAACACTCTCATACTAAATTCGGCCTAAACATCATTCAATTATCCAAGAGACTAGTATTTCTCTCACCTAGGGTTTCACCACTCGTAGCTCTAGTGTCCCTGTGCCATTCAATTCATTCCAGTACCTGCAATGTCTCCAAACCAAAGTAGGGCTTAGCAATTAGACTAAATTACCAAGGTAATCAAAACCTAAAACTTATAATCAGAATTCAGCCTTTACCTATGCAGTGAATGACTGCAGATTCAGCCAAGGGTTTCTGAAGGCCCTCTACTCCTATCTGTTTAGGGTTTCAGCAAAGATCGGAGAAGAACCCTCAGTAGAGAGAGAGAGAATGAAGGAACAGAGAGAAAGAAGGAAGAGAGAGATCACGAGAGAGTGAGAGAGGAGAGAGAGATAGGCAATGAGTGACAGAGAGAGAGAGAGAGAGAACACGAGATAGAACCGAGAGGGAAAAATAGAGAGGGAGAGTAGATCGGTGGTACGGTGGTGGCTTGCGATGGTTGTGTGCGGCAGTGGAAGGTGGAAGAAGGGCGAAGAGTGCGAGAGATCGCGAGAGAGAGATTGAGAGAGAAACAGAGAATAGGGAAAACAGAGGGGGTGGAGAGAAAGGTGGCTGTAACGGTGGTGGAACCACCGATGGATGGCGGAGAGGGGCGGAGGAGAGCAGAAGAGGGTGAGATGGAGAGGATTCGAGAGAGAGAGACGAAGGGAGAAATCGCGAGAGGGAGAGAGTGAGACAGCGAGTGAGGTAGAGAGGGAGTGTGTCGGTAGCTGTGGGTGGTGGCGAAAAGGGGCGGTGACGGAGGTTGACACGGCGGAGGGAGGTGGCAGAGGAGAGGGATTCGGTAAGGGGCAGCGGGTCGCGGGAAGGGGAATAGACGGAGAGAGGGAGAGTGGGAAAAGGGTTAGGGTTTTCTAACCCTAACCCATCCTTTTTTTTTCTTTTTATTATTATTATTATTAACATATATATATTTATTTTTATAAGAATAGATTATAAATAAATAAAAGAGGGAATAAAAAAAAATTAATAAATGAAATTTATTTTTATACTTGATTCATATTTCGAATCGGAAATATGGACACTTTTGAATATACTAAAAATTTGTATTAAAAACCCCAAAATCAAAAATCAATATAAAATAAAAATTTTTCTCTATATATAAATATACTAAGGAATATTTCATTAAATTCAGGAACGGGAGTACAAAAGTACGGCACTTGAAAGTCGGCGTTACATTTTCTAACCCCCTAAAAACAAGTTTCGTCCTCGAAACTATAAGAAAACTATACAGCAAACAAATGGGGGTACTATCTCTTAATAGCCTCCTTGGGCTCCCAAGTTTCTTTCTCAACTTGATCACTCCTCTACAAAACTCTGACCAAAGAAACTTCCTTGCTTCGCAGCTTTCTGACCTGTCGATCTAGAATAGCCACGGGTTGAACCGGCAGACTGAGGTCTTCTCGTAACTCAACAGGTGGAGGCTCAAGTACATGAGAAGGATCAGCTAGGTACTTCCTGAGTACTGAGACATGGAAGGCATCGTGAATACGGGAGAGTTCATCTGGCAGCTCTAATTTGTATGCTACGCTCCCGACCCTCTCAAGGATACGGAAGGGTCCAATATATCTAGGGCTCAGCTTACCCCGCTGTCTAAACCGTTTAACTCCCTTTAAAGGAGATATTCTCAAGAAAACCATATCTCCCGTAGCAAACTCAAGAGGTCGCCGCCAACGATCAGCATATGCCTTCTGTCTGTCCTGTGCTGCTTTCATCCGTTCACGGATGACTTTGACCTTATCTTTTGTTTCCTCAATCAACTCAACATTGCTGAGACGTCGCTCTCCGACCTCATCCCAGCATATCGGGGTGCGGCACTTCCTACCATACAGAGCCTCATATGGTGGCATCCCAATACTGGCCTGATAGTAGTTATTATATGCAAATTCGACCAGAGGAAGGTGTCGATCCCAACTACCCTTGAAATCCATTACGCATGCTCTCAACATGTCCTCAAGTGTCTGAATGGTCCTCTCTGACTGATCATCAGTCTGCGGATGATAGGCTGTGCTAAAACTCAGCCTCGTGCCTATTGCCTCCTGCAACTTGGGCCAAAATCTGGAAGTGAATCTCGGGTCCCTGTCTGATACTATCGACACAGGAACACCATGCAGCCGGACTATCGTATCAATGTAAAGACGTACCAAGGTCTCCAAAGGATAGTTGCTGCGAATAGGAAGGAAATGTGCGGACTTGGTGAGTCGATCTACAATCACCCATGTGGCATCATGCCGTGATGAAGTCCGCGGTAGCCTTGTCACAAAGTCCATAGTAATGTGATCCCACTTCCACTCAGGAATGGGTAAGGCTGCAATGTACCAGCCGGCCGCTGATGCTCGGCCTTAACCTGCTGGCAAACTAGAAACCTAGCCACAAAATCCGCGATTTTTCGTTTCATACCAGGCCACTGTAACTATCCCGAATGGTCCGATACATTTTGGTACCACCCGGATGCAAAGCATAAGCAGAGGAGTGTACCTTCTCAAGTATGGCCTTGCTGAGATCTGTATCAGCGGGAACACAAACTCGATCCCTGAATACCAATAAACCATCATCTCGGATCCAAAAATCTCCACCCTCAGCTCTGCGGACTCTATCCACAATACCCTGAAGCTCCTCATCTGTACCCTGGTGCTCTCTGATACGGTCGAACAAAGTCGGTCTGACCTCAAAAAAACCTCCCTGATCATCACTAGTCAAACTGACTCCGAACGCTCGGAGTCCTACCAGACAAGAGAGATATGCTTTCTCTGTCGACTGTGAGGATGATGCTGACTTCCGACTCAAGGCATCTGCTACAACATTTGCCTTGCCCAGATGATAGTCAATAATGAGATCATAATCTTTGAGGAGCTCTAACCATCTCCTTTGTCTCAAATTCAGCTTTTTTTGGGTGAAGAGATACTTTAAACTTCTATGATCTGTGAATACTCTGTAGGTCACCCCATAAAGATAATGTCGCCATATCTTCAACACGAAAACTATGGCTGCCAACTCTAAATCATGTGTCGGGTAGTTAACCTCGTGTTTCTTTAGCTGTCGCGAGGCAAACGCAATAACCCGACCATCCTGCATCAGAACACAGCCCAATCCGTGTCGGCTAGCATCACTGTACACTTTATATTCTCGACTGCTAGTGGGAAGGGCTAAAATAGGAGCGGATGTCAACCGTCGTTTGAGCTCTTGAAAGCTCGCCTCACAACGATCATCCCAAATAAACTTGACCCCCTTCTGGGTCAATCTAGATAACGGAGCAACTATCCGGGAGGATCCCTCTACAAATTTGCGATAATACCCTGCCAAACCGAGAAAACTACGGATCTCGGTAACTGTCTGCGGCTGCTCCCACTTCAATATAGCCTCAACCTTCCGCGGATCAACATAAATACTCTCCGCAGAGACAATGTGTCCCAAAAATCCAATTTGTCTCAACCAAAACTTACATTTTGAGAATTTGGCATATAGCTGCTTCTCACGGAGTATCTACAATACCACCCGAAGGTGCTGAACATGATCTTCATCACTCCGTGAATACACCAAGATGTCATCGATGAATACGATGACGAACCGATCCAAGTAGTCATGGAAAACTCGGTTCATCAGATCCATAAAGGCAGCTGGGGCATTAGTCAGCCCAAACGGCATGACTAGAAACTGTAATGGCCATTTCGGGTGCGAAAAACTGTCTTGGGCACATCTTCGGCCCGAATTCTCAACTGATGATAACCCGAACGGAGATCAATTTTAGAGAAAACCTTGGCTCCTTGCAGCTGATCAAACAAATCATCGATACGTGGTAGGGGATATCTGTTTTTGATGGTGGCTTTGTTCAACTGCCTATAATCCACACAAAGCCTAAATGTACCATCCTTTTTCTTTACAAATAGCACCGGAGCACCCTAGGGTGAAGTGTTCGGGCGAATAAACCCCTTATCCAGAAGTTCTTGCAACTGAATTTTAAGCTCTCTCAGTTCAGCAGGCGCCATTCTGTATGGCGGAATAGAAATAGGATTGGTTCCCGATACTAGATCAATCTCGAAATAGAACTCCCGAACTGGTGGTAATCCGGGAAGTTCCTCAGGGAACACGTCTGGAAACTCCTGCACCACAGGGACATCCTCAAGTCTCGGTCCCTCAATGGTGGTGTCAACAACATGAGCCAGGTACGCCATGCAGCCTCGACATATCACCCTCCTGGCTTCCATCACTGATATAACACAGCGAGGTAGTACTCTCCTTATGCCAGAGAATCTCAAAGGGGATCCCTCTGATCTCCGGAACTCAACCTCTTTGGTGAAACAATCTACTGAAGCTCTATGTCTGCTCAGCCAATCCATCTCGAGGATGGCATCAATATCTGTCATCTCAAGGGGAATTAAGTCTCTCTTCCTTTCCGCCACCACCAGCCACCGCCTCAGCCACCGTTCTCTCTCTACCTCCCTCTCGGTTCTCTCTTTCTCTGCTCCCTTTCTCTCTCTATCTCTCGCGATTCTCTATTCCTCTCGCGATCTCTCCCACACTCTCCATCTCTACCGCCGTCCTCCGCCACTGTCACCACTACCACCTCTGTTTCACTCTCCCTCTCTTTCTCTCTCAATCGAACTCCCTCATCTCTATTTCTCCGCCGTGACTGACTCGCTCTCTCTCTCTCTCTGTTTCTCACTCTCTACCTCTCGATCTCACACTCTCTCTCTATTTCATATTGTCTCTCAATCGAGTTCTCTCTCCCCGTGCGCAAGACAGTCCCACTGCCCCTCTCTTCCTCGTTCGCGCACGACGCTGCTCCCTCACCCGTTTGCGCGCGGTGCTCCTCGCCGCTACAACACTATTCTGTAACCCTCACAGAAGTCCCAATCGACAGTCGTCAATCGACCCTTGAAAGCCCTAGACCGCGACCTGCGATTTCATCTAGTGCGCAGGTAAGAGCCATTCCTTTGAACAGTAGCTCTAGGGTTTGATTTCTTTCGGTAATTTAGACTAACCAATGGAGTTTGCTTCAAATTGGAAGCTTTGCAGGTCTTGGACTGCGGAAACCCTAGGTGAGGTAAAAAATTCTGGTTCCTTCAATAGATAAATAAGATTAGGTTGAATTTAGAATAAGATTTTATATATGTCTTGTAATAGGTGGAAGTTAAGGACAGTGCGTTTTTTCTGAAATTTGGTATGTGAATTCTAGGGTGTTATCTAGATTTTTTAGGAAACTAGACTGCCTGATACTAAAGAAACATGTTAAAGGATAATAGAATCGAGTTGAATTGATTTGAATGAGTTCCCTTAGAGTTTAATTTGACATATGTATGAAAATAATATAAATTTGGAATTTGAGTTTAAGGATTGATGCAGTCTTTTCATTGTAAGTTATCCTGCGTATAGGAAATCAAAATACAATTCTCGTAATATGAAAATAGGTTTCAATACCTTTAAAATGACATATGGTTTGAAGAAATCGGATGAAAATTGAAAAGTGTATGATTTTTCAAAGATTTTTTCATTTCGTAGGAAACTTATTTACTTTAAGCGTATTTCTGACTTTGATTGGTTAGGTTGATCTTTTTGGAAACTCGAGGAGTCAATTCAGATTTATTTTGAAAATAGGGAGTAATTACCCTCCCTATAATGTGAGTGGACCCTAATCTCTTGCATGAAATAGTGAAAATCTGATTTTATCGTGTTTTTAAACAAAACATGTTTTGATATGCATTGATTCGACGTGTAATATTAAATCTCAAATCTGTTTTGTGATTATTGGAGTGTCTTAAACTTATGTTTTCCATGACTATGCATCCATGTTTGAAATGAAACGGAATTGTGTCATTAATTGAAAATTTGATGAGTTTTCTATTCTACTATTGCATTGGTTTGTTGAATTGAAACGATTTTGATGAAATGTATTGGCACACGAATTTGAATTTGTTTTGACGGTATGATGAGACGATTTGACTATGCGGGTTGGATGTCTGCTAGCTTGAGATGATATGATGATATGGCATTATTTGATTGATTCCGTGGCTACGAAGGGCGTTTGTAGAGGCACGGGTTGCCCGGATACGCTTTTGAATAAGGTATCCGCAAATGTCATATATATATGTTCATAGGCACGAATGGTTGAACCCACATTGGGGGAGGACGTGTGTGACGCCACCGTCTAGCACCGGGCGGTGATCTATTGACGAGCCTATTTAAATATTTCGTAGGCATGAACGGTTGAACCTTTATCAGGGGAGGACGTGTGTGACGCCACCGTCTAGCACCGGGCGGTGACCTATTGACGAGTCTGGGCAAGCAAGGGCTAAGCCCACGGCCAACGTCAGGGTAGAGAGCTACTTTTGAAACACTTTGCATAATAAAACCCCCGATGCGCCTATCCTTGGTCATGGTTGACCTTTGCCAGGATCCTTTCAGCTAGCTCTATGATCTACTCTATTTTAAATGGATGCATATATGTATGATATCGTGTGAATGATTAAATGAGTTCATTTTAGTGAACATATCATGATTTGTTGAAAAATTTGAATTATTGGTTATGAATGATATTATTTGACACTCTAATGTTCACCTACACTATTAGTACTTGAGATTAATCCCGTCACTCACTGAGTATCCTCCCATAGATACTCACCCCTCTTCTTTCCTCCCTCAGACAGGATTATTGTGCTAGAGCGACGTTTCAGACTCTAGAGGTTTCGGTTGATCATTGGCGGGTTTGGTTCTTCTTGACGGTGAGACTTAAGTTTAATTTGAAATACAAATTACTCACTTTATTTCGACCCTGCGAGATCTTGATATTGAGGTCTGTAGTTGACTGTGTACATTTTTATGGGATGACTGTAATAATTATGGATATTGTTGTGAAACTCTCCTATTATACTTGCATTGAGGCATTTGTAAACATTTAAACTCTCTACTTGAGAAATTATTGTATATTATATAAAAACTTAGGACCGTCAGTGTGGCGGCTGCTCATGCTCTAATTGGGCATGACAGTAGAGGTCTGTGGCTAGGATTGCTGATAGTTTATTTAGCCTGGCGTTGTCCTGGATGTCTGCTGTGGTTGGTGGGTTGTTGTGAGGCCGGGATGACCCTTTTATTTTATTTACAGGATGATTTTTAATATTATAGATTTAAACAGGTTTAATTATACATGGGAGACCTCCAATTTATGGGGAGGTTCTGCCCGATTTTGTGTAAAAATACAGCCGACTTCCAGGGCAACGGGCGGCTGTTCACGATCCCGGTTCGGGGCGTGACAACACAGGGATAGATTAATTTGGAAGGTTGCTTGGCATTCTTCGAGCAATCATTCAAGTTTGAATTTAGACACAAGTGGACATTGGATGAATGTTAGACACATTCAGTTGTCTTAATGTTTGTTATTTGCTAATTTGCTCAATAATGGCATGAGATGTGGCTAATCACATCTCCTAGTGTCCTACACCTAACTTTGCTCTGTGTGCCTATAGTGAGTCTAATACTCATAGGTAAGTTGACTATTCTAGGTCTGAGTTTTATGTTTGTGTTTGTCATTATTCCCATCTCAACCCAATTTCTCCCAAACCAATATTTCATTAGTCTAATTTATTTTGCTTGTTGTTAAACTTATGCTTTGCTCATTATCATAACCTAGATTATAATCAATCCATCATTCAAGAACAAAGCACACTGAAGTGAGACATTACTTCCTAGTTTTGCTCATCATCAAAACATATCTTGCCAATATGGATCATTTTATATACCTAGTGGGAGCAAGTTTTGTTTCCTTGTTTTATATGTGGATGATATATTATTTGCTACCAATGATAAAGGGATGTTATACAAGATGAAACAACTCTTATCAAAGAACCTTGAAATGAAAGATTTAAGTGATACATTTTATGTCATTTGCATAAAAATATATCGAGATAGAACCCATAAAGTTCTGGGACTATCTTAAGAAACCTATATCAAGAAAGTTTTTAAGAGATATAGAATGGAGAATCATTTATGAGTGTAGCTCCAATTGTCAAACGGGGAGGTTCAGTGTAGACCAATGCTCTAAGATGGATATGGAAAGGGAACAGATGTCTAACATCCTAAATGCTTACGTGGTTGGAAGCCTTATATATGCATAGGTCTATACAAGGCTTAATATAGCATATGCAGTGGGGATGTAAGGGAGATATCTAAGTAACCTAGGTTTGGAACACAGGAAGGCTACAAAATAGGTGTTGAGATATCTACAAGGCACCGGGGACTACATGCTTACCTATAGAAGAACCGACAATTTAGAAGTGGTCTGGTACTCAGATTCAGACTTTGTCAGCTGTGTCAACTCTCAAAAATCAATGTCGGGTTATATCTTTATGATGGTCGATAGAGCTATATCGTGGAGGAGTATTAAGCAGACATTGACTATGACCTCCATAATAAAAAATGAGTTTGTCGCTTATTTTGAGACTACGTTACATGCGGTATGGCTAAGGAGTTTCATAGCTTGGTTTAGGATTTTGGCATCTATATCTAATATATCATAACAACTCAGCTGTTATATATTTGGTTAAAAATAATAAAAATAGTACTCGAAATAAGCACATCGACATAAAGTATTTAACAATTAGGGAATGTGTATTAGAAAAAACCAATTGCAAGATCAATTGCAAATATCCCACAGAATAATTTTCTATGATGCAAACTGAGGGAGAGAGTGACAGTGACAAAAATAGAGAGATTGAGTGAGAGTATAGGGTTCGAAAAAAAGAGAGCATGAAAAAATTAGACAAAATGGGCCCAACCCAAAGAGACCCCAATAGAAATAAAATTTGAGAAGAAAGGAAACATTTTAAGAATTAAATCGTGACTTCTTACACCCTATGTGAGAATCAAACCACTAGACCAAATGCCCATTGTTCTCGGCCCGACAAAAAATTACTCCTTTTTTCAAATACATATGCAACTATTTGTTAGAACCTTAACAACTCAAGTGATAAATGTAGCGTTTAGATGATGTCATGTTTATGGGCATCAATGAACAAAGGTTTAATCCAAGATGACTATTACCATGGATCCTTTTTTTTTGTCCCAATATAGGGATGATGAGTATTACCATGGGCTTAAGAAAAAAGAGAGCGCAAAAAATTGCACAACATGGGCAAAATCTAAAGACTCCCAAACAGAAATAAAATTCAAGAAGAAAGGAGGGATTCCGAGAACTGAACTTGGGACCTCTAGCACCCAAAACAAGAATTATACCACTAGACCAAATGCCCTTAGTTTTGTATTTTCTGAAAAACAATACAGTTTTTGTTCAAATATATATGTGGTTATTTGTTAAATCATTAACAACTCAGGTGACAAATGAGTCGTCTAGATGATATCTAGGTTATGTGCATCAATGAGTTGAAAGCCATTTTGATCCAAGATGAGTGCTACCATAAAATCTTTTTTTTTTTTTACCCCAATATAGGGATGATGATCTTAATGACTTGATCAAGTCGATTTTGTTGGTTGAGATAATTTAGATGAAATATTATATTGTGAGTGAAAATCATCGTATTATATGGATTTTTTGATGCAGTAAACAATGAATATAAAATAAATCATAATTTAATTTTAATTAACTTTTTTTACAGATAGAAAATATGTGGTATCAAACATTTCTTTTCCTTTTTTTTTTTCCTTTTAACATAGTTAAGAAAAGGTTGTTACATGTTGAACTACCCCATTCTTAGTTATCTTTTAGCAAAAACAAATAATGCCATTGCTAACGAAGGTTTATAATGGCAAAATCAATTACAAATATCCCACAAAATGATTTCCATGTGGCACAAATAGAGGGAGAGAGAGATGGAGAGGAAGATAGAGAGGTAGAGTGAGAGAATAAGATTCAAAAAAAGGAAAGCACAGAGAAATTGAATAAAATGGGCCAAACCTAAAGAGGCTCCAATTGAAATAAAATTTGAGAAGAAAGGGGAATTCCGAGAATTAAACTCGAGACCTCTCACACCTTATGCGAGAATCATACCACTAGACCAAATGCCCATTGTTATCAGCCTACCAAAACATACTCTTTTTGTTTAAATACATATCTAACTATTTGTTAAAATCTTAACAAATCGAGTAATAAATGTGTAGTTCAAAGGATGTCTAGTTTATGGGCATCAATGAATAGATAGCCATTCTAATCCAAGATGAGTATTTCCATAGATTCTTTTTTTTTTTTTCCAATCTAGGGATGATGATCTTAATGATCTTGATCAAGTCAACTTTGCTAATTGAGATAATTTCAATGGAGTATTATAGTATGAGTTAAAAACTTTATATTATATGGAAGTTTTGATGCAGTAAACTATGAATACAAAATAAATCATAATTTAATTTTAATTAAATTATTTTAAAGATGAAAACTTATATAGTTTCATGCATTTTTTCCTCTTTTCCCCCCCTTTTAACACAATTAGAATGTAGTTGTTACACATCAAATTTACCCATTCTTGGTTATCTTTTAGCAAAAATGAACTATGTTGGTGGTAATAAAGGTTTATAATGGCAAGATCAATTGTAAAAAAACACCCAAATGATCTCCATGCAGCATAGAGAGAGGGAGAGAGAGACAAGAGGAAAAGATAGAGAGATAGAGTAACCGAATGGGGTTCGAGAAAAAAGAGAGAGCGGGGAAATAGCACAAAATGAAAGAAACCCAAAGACACCCAAATAGAAAAAAAAAAATTGAGAAGAAAATTAGCATTTTGAGAATCGAACTTGGAAACACTCACACCATAAGCGAGAATCATATCAATAGGCCAAATACCCTTTGTTTTGGTTTTGCTAAAAAACAAAGAGTTTTTGTTCAAATACTTATGTGGTAACAACTCAGGTGTCAAATGAGTTATTTAGATGATATCTTGTTTATGTACATCAATGAGTAGATAGCCATTTTGATCCAGGATGAGTATTAGTGTGGATTCTTTTTTTCCAAGGATGATGATCTTAATGAGTCGATCAAGTCAAATTTGTTGGTAGAGATAATTTAGATGAAATATCATATTATGAGTGAAAATCATCATATTATATGCAGTTTTTGATATAGTAAACAATGAATGCAAGATAAATCATAATTTAATTTTAAATATTTTTTTATAGATAGAAAATATATGGTATCATACATTTCTTTTCTCTTTTATTTTATTTTAACACAATTAGAAAAAAGTTGTTACACGTTGAATTACCCCATTCTTAGTTATCTTTTAGTAAAAATGAATTTTGATGAAGGTTTATAATGGTAAGATCAATTGCTAATATCCCACAAAATGATCTCCGTGTGGCACAAAGAGAGGGAGAAAGTGACAGAGACAAAGATAGAGACATGGAGCTAGAGAGTATGGTACCAAAAAAAGAGAGCGGGAAATTAAAAAAAAATGGGCCAAATGCAATGAGACCCCAATAAAAATAAAATTCGATAAGAAATAAGACATTCTAAAAATTAAACTTTGGACCTCTCGCACCATAAGCGAGAATCATACTCTAGACCAAATGCCCGTCATTCTCAGTCTGCCATAAAATCCTCCTTTTGTTCAAATAAATATGCAGCTATTTGTTTGAACCTTAACATCCCAAGTGATAAATGTGACATTTAGATGATGACTTGTTTATGGGCATCAATGAATAGATAGCTATTCTAATACAAGATGGGTATTAGCATGGATTCTTTTTTCCCAATATAGGGATGACGAGTATTACCACAGGTTCAAGAAAAAAGAGAGCACAAGAAAATTGCACAAAATGTAGAAATAAAATGTGAGAAGAAATGGGATATTTCGAACATTGAATTTGGGACCTCTCACACCCTAAGCTAAAATATTACCACCGGACCAAATGCCCTTTATTCAAATTTTGTTGAAAAACAAAAATGTTTTTGTTCAAATACATATGCAGCTATTTGTTAAATCCTTAAAACTTAGGTGACAAATAAGTTGTTAAGATGACATCTAGTTTCTGTACATCAATGAGTAGATAGCCATTTTGATCTAAGATGAGTATTATCATGGATTCTTTTTTTTTCCCCCCACTATGGGGATGGTGATCTTAATGACTCGATCAAGTCGTATTTGTTGGTTGAGATAATTTAGATGAAATATTATAGTGCGGGGTTTTAGTGTCCTTCCCACTAGACCAACGAAACATTGGTACAAGTATAGTTTTTTTATAAAGCATTTAATTATGTTAATAATTTATTTTCCTTGTGGTAACATTAGAATTAGGGTAGTAGATTTTATTCTAGAGGTAACTCGCATTCTCTTTGTAAAGAAGGCAATATAATTACGAATTTAATACAAAGCCTCAACTATATTAAAAGTCTGGATTTACGCTACAATTGTTAACTATTTCTCCCACAAGGATTTTATTCCAAGTCTTTAATGAAAGGTAATCCATAAAATTTACTTGTTTCCAAGTGCTTTCTTATTTATTGCATGGTTGAGATATATTTTGCTGGTCTTTTTTTTTTAAACATAGGAAGATTCAAACTCGAGACTTTTAAAAGAAGAATGAGGAAAGATGTTAGTTGAACTATAACTCATTGACATATTTTTCTGGTCATAATTGGTCCTCATAGAGCAAATTTTGATAAAGAAAGATTGTAAACGCGATCGGGAGAGTAAAAAGTAGAAATAATTTGATCGTTACTGCACTCTTATAACTTTTTTCTAAGGGAGCAAATTTAAATTGCAGTCACTAAAATTTATTTAATGATTATATAATACATTTTGTATCGGTAATTTATAAACCTCTTTATAAATAAAAAGAAAATGTGATGTAGAAAACCCTAATTGTAATCAGCATGAAATCAACTTGGACATGCCTATTCAATTAATAAGGTCAAATTATAAATTTCTTTGGTTCTCTTTGAGAAGAATTCATTGCTGATAGCAATATTTTTATACACTTGAATTATATCTTTTTTAGCATTTATTTATGTATTTTAGGATTTATTTGAACCATATTTTATGATTTTATATTGATTTATTTTTGTGGTCATTGATTTAGGAAAAATGGAGCAAACTTGCTATTTTTGGACTGGACAGACAGTATTCAATATTTTGACCATAACTTTTTGTTCTGATGTCCGATTGAGGCAATTTTTATGCTGTTGGACAGAAAACTTTGAGCCCAATAACTCTTATGAAGACCTCAGAGGCTGGGTCAGACCAGAAGATGCCCAAAAATTTAGTCAAAGTTACTGCAGTACTGGAAAACGGAAACTGGGAATCAAAATGGAAACTTAGTGCTACAATTTCGGATTTGCATTGCTAATAACTTCAGAAATGATCCAAATCGAAGAAAAGAGAATTTTCAAGTATTTGGAAAGTTAAAGATCATCATCAAGCAGCAAAAAAAAGTTCCCAAATCAAATTTAAAGTCCAAACTTGCAAAATAGTCCAAGTTACTAAATTTTTCTTAGGGTTTTCACTCCTATATATATGTGATAATATGGCAACTCCTTAGGCACAAATTTTTCTTTTATTTTTCTCATTCTTCCACCACTTTACAAACCCTTTTAGCCTCCTCCATCCCAAGAAACTTCGGCCTCCATGTTCGTTCAAACAAAGGTTATAATGTTCTCTTTTACTTTCTTATTTCTCTTTTCAATGTCTAGTTAATTTTATTTTCCTAGAACTCGATGGATTTTATTTTTTTGATTAATACATGGCTTGATTTGATTATTTCCCTTAAGTTTTATTGGCATGATTATTATTTTGATGAGATTTTATTATTGTTCTTAATGATTCAAACGTTTTTGGGCCCGACGTTTTGATGATTTGAGATTGAGTGCATACATGACCAATATAATTGCATAAGATTAGTCCAAATAATAAAATCCATATGAAATTATGAGCATGACCATTGGATTAATTTCATGTGTGGAGATTAAGAGAAACCTTAATTTACAGATTTCACAAAACTTAATGCAGTTTGATTTAATCGAAATTGCATGACCATTGGGTTTCGATTAGACAAATTAGATATTCATTGCATGACCATTGAGTGAATCTAATTTAGGAAAATCTGTCATCATCAATAATAAATCATTAGCCAATGAACTTAGAGATTGAAGAGATTTGACCATGTAGAAAGATAAAAATAAATGAAATCGATGTCTTAGGGTTTTATCATATTAGAGTTTCATATTTTAGATTTTGTTTTTAATAGTTTCTAAAATTTTCACAACTTGATTCGATTTATTCAATTTAGATTATGGTTATTCATACTTTGTAGTATAAAATATCCTCGTGGGATCGACACTTATTCTACACTATACACAACACTCGACTAGGGTATACTTGTCCGAAATCACGATATACCTAAATCGCGTAACAAGTTTTTAACGCCGTTGCCAGGGATATCTTTGTATATCAACCAGGATAACCTTATTTGAGATTGAACTTTGTTATTTCTTGTTTATATTAGGGTTTAGGTTGTATAGTTACTATTTTAGATTTTGGTTTTGGAATTTTGACAAAATTTTTGAGAAATTTCCGAATTATGGGTAAATAGTTTGATTTGGGGTAAAACAATCACTTTTTGCAAAGGATTTTGGGCCACTAAACTAAACTCATAGTGTTACTATGAGCACCACTCTATCTCGGCCAAATTCCATTGTTTTCATAGGTTTTTGTATTTTTCTTTGATTTTTTAGTGACTTTTTAAATTTTTAGTTTTCTGTTTATATATTTTTTGTGCATTCTTTTGCTATATTTTGGTGATTTTCATTCATATATAGGTAATTTAGATTTATTAGAGTGGTTTTTGTAATTTATTTTGAAATTTTAATTTTATACTATTTTTGTGTCCGTACAGAGTTTATGCTAAGATCGATAAATTCTGACCTAGTCAAATTCGATCCTGAAATAGAGAAGACTCTCAGAACCATTGGTAGACAAGTTAAGGAAGAGAAGAAGTATGAGGTTGCAATGGATCAAGAGAATAGAGCCACGATGGAGTTTTCTATGCCTAGACTTCATGATATTGAAACTAGTATTGCATGTCCTACTATTGAAGCTAATAATTTTGAACTGAAATCTAGTCTCATTGATATGGTGCAGGCTGATCAATTCGGTAGAGAGACCTTTGAAGACCCAAACAGCCACCTGAAGAATTTCCTAGAAATCAATGATACCATCAAACTAAATGGGGTGAGTCCAGACGCCATAAGGTTGCGCTTATTTCCTTTCTCTCTCAAGGGAAAGGCAAAGGTATGGCTTAATTCATTCCCTTCTAATCATTTCACGAATTGGAAAAATCTGTTTCAAGCATTTTTAAGCAAATACTTTTCATCAGGTAAAACTGCTAAGTTACGTAATGATATCACTAGTTTTAGGCAATTTGACGGTGAATCTTTATATTGTGCTTAGGAACATTTTAAGGATTTGATTTGAATGTGTCCACATCATAGTATACCTGATTGGTTAGTCTTACAAACATTTTATGGAGGTCTTTTACAATCTGTTAAGATTACCATTGATGCTATGGCTGGGGGTACATTCATGAATAAGTCATATAATGAGGCATGTGCATTATTAGATGATATGGTTTTGAATCAATACGATTGGTCTAATGAACGTGAAAACCCTAGACAGAGAGCTGGTGTGCATGAGATTGATAGTTTTACCATGCTGAATGTGAAAATTGACTTTTTAATTAATTGCATGAAAACTAATCAACTGAATGTTGTAAGTAACCAAGCCTTATATTGTGATTCTTGCGGTGAATCTACTCATGTGCCTTCTGAGTGTCCACAGGTGCAACAAGCGAATTATGTTTCTAACTATGGCAGGCCTCAGAATAACCCCTACTCAAATACATACAATCCTAGGTGAAAAAATCATCCTAATTTTTCACGCAGTCAGGGAGCACCGCAAAGACCAACCAATCCACCAGGATTCAACGCAATTCAACAGCCAAGGGAGAACAAGCAATCTTGGGAAATGGCAATCGAACGCTTAGCAACTGTGACAAGTGAAAGAATTGAGAGTTTGGCAGCAACGACCAACGAAAGATTTGAACGCTTAGAAGCAGCTACTAATGAAAGGTTTGATAGGCTTGAAAATAAAATTGATCAATTAGCTAATGCTTTTCATTCTCGTGTGCCAAGTCGACTGCCGAGTGATACTGAGAAAAATCCAAGAGTGCAGGTAAATGAAATCTCATTGAATAATGAAAAGGAATTACAGCAGTTCTTGGATCCATCCCAAGAAAAAGAGGAAAAACAAGAAGTCAAGGAAGAAATCCATTAGCCTACCGATGAGAAGGTTAAGGCATCAGAGTCTAAACAGGGAAGTACTTTATATTTGAGTCAATATAAACTCCCTCTTCCTTATCCTGGATGTCTTTTACAAGTAATAGCAGAATTTGAAAAATTTTTAGAAATTTTTAAGAAACTGCATGTTAACATTCCTCTTTTGGATATCATCATACAAGTACCAGGTTATTGGGGATTCCTCGATGATGTGATTAAAAAGAAGAAGAGGCTGGATGAAGTTCCAAAAGTCAAGTTAAAGGAGGAATGCTCAGCAATGTTGCAAAGGAAGCCACCACCAAAACTTTCTAATCCAGGGAGATTTTCTATCCCTTGCACAATTGTTTCTTCTGATTTTTCTGATATTTTGTGTGATTTTGGTGCCAGTGTAAATATCATGTCATATTCTGCATTCTTGAAATTAGGGTTAAAGGATTATCGACCTACCAATATTTCTTTGTAATTAGCTGATAAGAGCATAATACATCCGAGAGGCATCATATAGGATATTTTGGTAAAATTTGATAAATTCATTTTTCCTATAGATTTTGTCATTTTGGATATAGATGATGCAGATAGTACATTATTGATTTTAGGTCGACCCTTCTTAAACACTGCACGTGCTCTGATTGATGTTTCTGCTGGAAAGTTGATTCTAAGAATGGATGACGAAAAAATTGAATTTAATGTTTTTTGTAGCATGAAAAAAATTTTAAACAAGAGATTTCTAGAATTGAATGCACTGAAAAGATTTCTGAACATGATGTTAATATCTCTCATTCAAGTGATCCTATTGAAAATTACATTGTTAGTTCGTCACAAGTCAAACATGATTTTCTAAACAATGAATATGTTGATGCATGTGCTGCTTTGGGTGTAAAGTTAAGTGAATTTAATTCAAAAAGTGGGTCTCATGCGGGTAAGAAAAAGAAGTTTCAATTCAATAAGTTTGAGGAAGAACAAGAGATATCTGAGAATGTTCAAATTGACAAGGGAAGGACAAAAGCATGGCAAGATGCAATGAATGGTCACAATGTGAAGATATATAAGTCGGGTTGAAATAAGGAAATAATGTCCAGTCAAAGACAATAAAGAAAGACGCTTATTGAGAGGTAACACAATATTTTTTTATGATTTTCTTTAGTATTTGTTTTTGTTGATTTACTTTAAATTTGAGTTTTTTATGGTATTTTATAGGTGAATAAGCAACTCTTGGCACGAGAAGGAAGAAGTAAAAAAGAATGCTACATTTCAGGGGAGTCCTTTGTTCTCTTTACTTTTATTTTATTTATTTTTCACATTGAGGACAATGCTTAACTTAAGTGTGGGGGAATATGCATACATAAGCTGCTAATTTTTTTTATAGGAATTTGAGTGCTGAATTTTTGTTTCGTTCTCAAAAATTTTTGCTGAATTCTTTCATGCCAACGAAAATTTTTCTTGAGTTTTCTAGTCCTTGCGTGTTACTTGTATTGAATTGGGTTGCATGAAGGATGATTGGTTTTAGTAGTTATTTGGTATATGATTAGCTATTCATCTTCTTATGGTTGATTTGAAAGATAGACAATGCAAGATTTGACACAAACTTACCTTAGTGAGGATTTGCGGCTTAAAGAGCAATTTCTTGCTCTCATTCTTTTTCTTGTTGAGCGTATATCACATATGAACTGATCATTCTAGAACTTGCTCTATTATGTACTTTGAGATCATATTCTTGATTTTCATACACTAAAATGATTAAGGTACCTAGGTTTACACAAATTTAGCTTTCGAAAAATACCATCTCTATCATATTATCCCTTACTTAACCCATTTGAGCCTAAAACATTTTCTTTTTATAATGACCTACATAATCTATCCAATGGCTTTTATTCTTTCTAACCCCAGAATTTAAACTCCAATTCACTAAGGTACTTATAGTTGATATCATGGCATTCTATTTTTTTTTTTTTTTTGGCATTATGATTTTTTTTATGTTATCAAGTTGATGTACTCAAAAAAAAAAAAAAAAAAAACCAGCCCAAAAAAAAAAGAAGAAAAAAATTTTGCTGGTTGAAAAAAAAGAGAAAAAATGAAAAAAGAAAAAAAAAGAAAAAAATGAGAAAAAAAATCGAGAAAAAATGGGATATTTTTCTTTCTTGATGTTGTTCATTCTTACGGTGAAAGTTCATTGCATTATTCTTTGCTTTGAATAAGTGATATCTCACATTATATATTCATAGCTAGAGTCAGTATTCTCTTACGTAAATGTAAAAGATGTCATGTTCTGATATTTAAGTATTTTTAGTGAATCATTTTAACCCTATATTTTATCCATTATCCTACCCTTTATCCTAACCCTATTACAACCAAATAAAAGACCTTTTGAGTGGTGTTTGGATTTCATATTTAAGTGGTGGAGATTTGATATATGAGCAAACTTATGGTAATGTCATATCATCATGTTGATTTGAGTGATACACTTACCCTTACATACATTGAGTGTTTTGAATAGTTGAATAGTATCTCTCTTCATTCTATTGAGCGAACCGACTGTGAGAGTGTTTAAATCTTGCATTATTCTTGATTTCGAGGAGACTATAGGAGGTGTAATGGCTTTTCTAGTATTAAATGCTATAAAGTATTGATTGTCTTGATTGTAATTCTGGTTTGAGCATGTCGTACGCATGGTTAGGGACTTGACAAAAATTGAATTGGTTTTGGAATAAAATTATTTTTGTTTGAGGACAAGCAAACATTCAAGTGCGGGGATATTTGATAGCAATATTTTTATTACACTTAAATTATATCTTTTTTAGCATTTATTTATGTGTTTTAGGATTGATTTGAATCATATTTTATGATTTATATTGATTTATTTTCGTGGTCATTGATTTAGGAAAAATAGAGCAAACTTGCTATTTTTGGACTGGACAGACAGCATTCAGTATTTTGACCCTAACTTTTTGTTCTAATGTTCGATTAAGGCAATTTTTATGCTGTTAAAAAGAAGACTTTGAGCCCTACAACTCTTACGAAGACCTCAGAGGCTGGGTCAGACCAGAGATGCCCAAACATTTAGTCAAAGTTACTACAGTGCTGGAAAACGGAAACTAGGAATCAAAATGGAAACTTGGTGCTACAATTTCGGATTTGTATTGCTAATAACTTCAGAAATTATCCAAATTGAAGAAAAGAAAATTTTCAAGTATTTGGAAAGTTAAAGATCATCATCAAGCAGCAAAAGAAAGTTCCCAAATCAAATTCAAAGTCCAAACTTCCAAAATAGTCCAAGTTACTAAATTTTTCTTAGGGTTTTCACTCCTATATATATGTGACAATAGGACAGCTCCTTAGGCACGAATTTTTCTTTTATTTTTCTCATTCTTCCACCACTTTACAAACCCTTTTAGCCTCCTCCATTCTAAGAAACTTGGACCTCCATGTTCGTGTTAACAAGGGTTGTAATGTTCTCTTTTACTTTCTTATTTCTCTTTTCAATGTCTAGTTAATTTTATTTTTCCTAGGACTCGATGGATTTTTTTTTTATTAATACATGGCTTGATTTGATTCTTTCCTTTAAGTTTTATTGGCATGATTATTATTTTGAAGAGATTTTATTATTGTTCTTAATGCTTCAAAAGTATTTGGGCCCGACGTTTTGATGATTTGAGATTGAGTGCATGCATGACTAATATAATTGCATAAAATTAGTTCAAAAAATAAAATCCAAATGAAATTATGAGCATGACCATTGGATTAATTTCATGTGTGGAGATTAAGAGAAATCTTAATTTACAGATTTTCACAAAACTTAATGCGGTTTGATTTAATCAAAATTGCATGGCCATTGGATTTCGATTAGACAAATTAGGGATTCATTGCATGACCATTGAGTGAATCTAATTTAGGAAAATCTGTCATCATCAATAATAAATCATTAGCCAATGAACTTAGGAATTGAAGAGATTTGACCATGTAGAAAGATAAAAATAAATGAAATCGATGTCCTAGGGTTTTAATCATATTAGAGTTTTATATTTTAGATTTTGTTTTTAGTAGTTTCTAAAATTTTCACAACTTGATTCGATTTGTTCAACTTAGATTATGGTTATTCATACTTGATAGTATAAAATATCCTCGTGGGATCGACACTTGTTCTACACTATACACAACACTCGATTAGGGTATACTTGGCCGAAATCGTGATATACCTAAAACGCGTAACAATTGCCCTCTTCTAGTATAATTTCTTTAAGAGTGGAAAATCAAGAATTAATTCTATCCCCTCAATTCTCCTTTTTGTTGTAGGCATCGAAGGGTAAATTCCCGACCTATTCTCATATGCGGCGGTAACTTTTCTTCCTTTCTCTCGTAGAATATCTTTCCTAAGTTGTTAATAATAATAATAATAATAATTTATGTAGATACTAGAAGGAGTACACTGCCGTGTGTGCAGTGTAGAATTTGAATTTTGTATGAAATATTTAGGTCATGTGCCCATTGAAAATAAGTGTAAAAAATAATTAAAATATTGTTATTGTTACATGTGTATTGAATTTTGAATTTATGGATAGTTAAATTAACATAAATTAGAAAATTAAAATTTGTTAGAAAAATAATGAATACTTCATTAATTAGTACAATTAATAATCATAAAAGTTTGAAATTGTTGACAAAATTAAGTCTTGATAATGACCAATTTAAGGAAAATGAAGCATAAATAAATGTGGAAATATATGATTTATAGCTATAATTAATGATTCATGACACAAATAGAGGATAGGTTGACCCAGATACTTTGTGGAACTCTCTCGGTTAAACTTCCCAGTTAACTGAGAAAGTATTAGTATTTTGTGGAATACTCTCGGATAACCTAGAAAGTACAGTTACTTTGTAGAACACTCTCAATCAAGAAAGTACTAGTACTTTGTGGAACACTTTGTGTTAAACCTCTTGTTTAATCGAAAAAGTACTGGTATTTGTAGAATTCTCTCTGTTAAAGTACTATTACTTTACGAATACAAGAGTTTTGAGCATTGGTTGGTGGTTTATCGGTTGAGACACAAAGTATTGGTACTTTGTGACTACAAGAGGTTTGAGGATTGGTTTTTAGCTGAGTCACAAAGTACTGGTACTTTGCGAATGCAAGAGTTTTGAGCATTGGTCAGTATTCAATCGATTGAGACACAAAGTATTGGTACTTTGTGACTACAAGGGGTTTTGAGAATTGGTTTTCAGCTGAGTTACAAAATACTAATACTTTGTGAATGCAAGAGCTTTGAGCATTGGTTAGCAGTCCATTGGTTGAGTCACAAAGTACTGGTACTTTATGATTGCAACAGCTTTGAGGATTGGGTTTCAACTAAGTGACAAAGTACTAGTACTTAGAGAATGCAAGAGCTTTGAGTGTCGCTCGGTGGTCCATCAGTTGAGTTACAAAATACTGATACTTTGTGACTGCAAGAGTTTTAAGGATTGGACTTTGGCCAAGTGACAAAGTATTGGCACCTTGCGAATACAAAAGCTTTGAGGATTGGTCTTAGGTTGAGTCATAAAGTACTGGTAATTTCGAATGCAAGTTGAAGATTGGTCTTCAGCTGAATCACAAAGTACTGGTACTTTGCGAATGCAAGAGCTTTCAGGATTGATCATGGTCTGTCAGCTGAGTCACAAAGTACTGGTACTCTTCAGACACATGGTTAAAGTAGTAAAGGAAATATTGTCATCTCGGTCAAAAAAAATGGGCAGTTCTTGGTGACGTTGTAAAAGCTCTCGGTTAAAGTAGTGAGAGTGAGAGAGAGACAGACAGACAGACAGACAGACAAAGTTCTTAATGATGGCAAATGGGTAAATATATGGAGAAAGAGAGAAATGCTTAAGAATGATGGCAAATAGGTAAATATTTATATATGTGTGTGTTGGTGTGAAGGATGCTTACGGTTGAAATAGTGGGTGTCTTCTGATCGACCCAATGTATAGGTAGCTCTTGATTGAGATAGTAAGTAGTTCTCGATCAGTGAAAGTGATGGTTGCTCTCGGTTCAGAAAATTTCTCTCGGTTAACTAAAGTGAGTTGAAGAAAATGTCTCTCATTAAACTTAGTTGGGCCTTCCAATTCTTTAAGAGAATATTTAGTACCTCTCGGTTATTATTCAATAGGTTGAGGTGTTAGAGAGAATATCAATATGAACATGGAGTGATGAGTGGAAAAGTGGCGGAAAAGTGAAATTCACATGTCCAGTCTCTCGTGTCATTTTCTCTAAGAGTTGCTCCATTTGCTCTCGGTTCAAGAAAAGTCAAAGTATTGGTACTTGCATATGCAAGAGCTTTGAGGATTGGTCTTTGGTTGAGTTACAAAGTACTGGTACTTGACAAATGCAAGATCTTTAAGCATTTGTCAGTGATCAGTCGGCTGAGACACAAAGTACTTGTACTTTGCGACTACAAGATTTTTGAGGATTGGTCTTCGGCTGAGTCACAAAGCACTGGTACTTTGTGAATGAAAAGCTTTAAGGATTGGTTTTCAGTTGAGTCACAAGGTACTGGTACTTTGTGGATGCAAGAGCTTTGAGGATTGGTCTTCAGCCAAGTCACAAAGTACTGGTACTTTGCGAATGCAATAACTTTGAGGATTGGTCGACTGATTTATATTTATGGAACACTCTCGGTTAAATCTCCCCCACATCTCTTAGCTTTGTGCCGCACATGGGTTCTGCACCCATCCAATCGCCTATATTCGGGATATGACTCCCAAGATGGTGGCTCCCATATCTCTCGCCTACATACGAGATGTAACTCTTGAGTGGATGGCTCCCACATCTCTTGGCTCCATGCCACACATGGGTTCTGTACCCATCCTATTGCTTACATACGAGATATAACTCTCGAGCAGGTGGCTCCCACATCTCTTACTATATGCCGCATATGGTTTCCGCACTCATCCTATTGGCTACATTCAAGATATAACTCCTGAGAGGGTGGCTCCCTCATCTCTCAATTCTAAACCGCATATGGGTTCCACACCCATCCTATCACCTACATACGGGATGTAACTCTTAAAGGTTCATCATCCCTTTGCTGTAGCAAAAGCGGGGAGGTGGATTTCTTTTTGGCCCCAGTCTAATCACAAAGTGGGCCTTAAATTGTTGTTTCAATTACGCGAAACTTCCTATGTTGAGTGGTGGTAGGGAATTGAACCATATCAAAGTGTTGCCCTTTAAAGTAGTAAGGAAGTGCTTGCACATAGCCGCATCAAACATGTCCCTTGAAATCATTATAGTCATGAAATGGGTAGTGTGGTCCCAAGGGTCAGTCATGCCGTCAAACCTATCCATAGGACGGAGGAGCACGTTGCATGGCATCGGCTTAGTTGAGATTTTTGAATCAAAAGAAGATAGATTAATTGCAAAGTGAGCGGCCTCATCGCTCCGCACACTAGCGCGCTTTAGTTCGACAGCTACAAGGTCTTCTACCTGCTTCCTCAAGTCATCAGGATCATGCTACAAGGTCACAAAGAACTTTGGTGCTAAACGCGATTGTTCCGATCTCTAAGGGGAGGGTGAGCCTTCTTGTCGATAAACACAGCTAAAGTCCTCCAATTGTCTGCTCATGTCTTGAAGTCTCAACTCGAGTCTCTCCATTTCATAGTGATGAGCTCTATCGGGAGAGACTGGCACGGGAGGTGGAATCGACCGGCTCAGTTGTTGTGAGGCTTGTGGTTGAGGGTGGATGGCAGGAGTATCCACGGGATTAACTGAGACTACTGGCTAGACAAGGTCTATTAGAGTGGTCGTTCATCTTTTTGCCATAAACACAACTTTGGAGGTTGTCTTGATCCTTCTCTTTGGAGGTATGATTAAAAAAGGTGTAAAGGCGCAAGACATAAAATAAACTTCTTCCTATCTTGTTTTTGACAAATGGTGCCAATCTATTGGAGACAGATTTAAACTCCATAGATATCCATTTCTCTAACTCGATAGTGGAGTAAATGCTAGAGATATTCTTGACTTGCTTTTAATGATAAGACTTGCAAAAAACTGTCGAAAGTTGCTCCGACAGGAGAGACTCAAACGTTCAAATCAGAAATAGTGGTTTAAAATGTAGAAAAATAGACTAAAGAGAGTAGAGGGGGTTGCCCCATATTGCCCTTGTGTGTATTGTGCCAAGTTAGAGAGTGTATCTGGTCAGTTGATATTGTTTTGCACAAATAGTGGATGCTTGGATAGCAAGTTCTCCTCTGTGGATATAAAAACCCTAGTTTCCTTATGAATGCGTCCCAAGATGGCAGGAGTTGTATAGAAAGTCTAGAATCTTATCGATTGAGGAAGGTTTGTGTTGGCATGGAGGTTCTCTACCTTATCGGGAACGTTTACAAAGATTTTCTTCCTTTTAACTGTATGTGGGCTTGTGGTGATGGGCCTTTGGATCATGTACTATCAAGTAAAATTAAACATAAATGTATATTCATAAGTTAGCTTATTCATGCTTAATAACTTGATATTACTATTGTAGCATGAGCTAGCCAAACCTATATTTCGTGAACCAAAAGCAGTTACACTTTATTTATACTTATAAGCTAACAGTGCTTTGATTTCCCCAAATGTAGGGTCTTGAAACTTGAGCTTATCCTTATAGTACTAATTGAACTTATTGAGCTTATAACATAATTAATAGCGTGTCTTTATTATTATTATTATTATTTTATACAGTGAGACTCAAATTCAATATTTTTATAAGGAGAGGGATAATGATATCAGTTGAGTTATAGAAAAATAAATAACTAACGTCAGAATAATTCATGCGACTGGTTAGCATGAATTATTCCTCACAATGAATATGATAGATAGAAAAGTAAATAATGTTGGATCCATTTTAAAAAATTTAAATATGTCTAATGTGTTCCAAAGATACTTTGGCATTGGAAGCAATAAATTAATCAGATAATAATAATGATGAAACATGTATTTAATTAAAATAATAAAGAACTAATGTCAAAAATAAATAAGAATTTACTCTTTTTATCGATGTTGTCTTCTTTGGTTTTCTATGAAGATCTGAACAGCTCTAACCATCGCATGCTGTAGACAAGATAAAAATCTTGCATATGCTCCTTTTATAAATGTTCTTTTCATTCACTCTTAAATCATGATCAATTCGAGTGGGCAGATTGAACAAGAATTTAAAAATAATTATGTGTTATTTAATCACCCAAAACCCTTGGAAAACAATAATAAAATTGTTAGTTTTGATGACTCAATCATGCGGCGAAAGCGTATAATAAAATTTTCGGAATCATAAAATAGATTTGAATTCTAGGTACACCTTAATGAGAAATGTAGAAAACTCCAAGAACCGCGAACCCTTTATCACGAACAACTCGCAATCGGATGATGATCACAGTACAACCACCACCGCAATTCCACGACGTCCCAACTCTAAACCCGGTGCGCCGTAAAAATTCCCTACTCTGAATTTTTGTTAACCCTCTCAATAAAGTATTTTTCTTTTTCTCAAAAGCTCAAAACGTGCAATTCTTTCTCTATGGGACAAAACCCTAGATCTGTAGGATTGTTCTTCTCACAAGAACAATTAATCTTTCCATATCCTTTCTATTCTCTTAATGGAAAGGAATAAATTAGAATCACTCTAAAAAAATGAAAATCACAATTAATTAGGGAGGAAGTTATGCCATCATAGTGAATAGGATATATCCCATTTTCCATTTAAATTTCGAATGGAGTATTTTACCAAAATGCCCCTATGTGGGCATTTACCAACATCTCTCACTTGTACACGAGGGTATTTTTGCAATCATTACAAAACCGCAACTCATGTGATCTCATCACATCACTCTACTAGACTTTCATACAGAATTGAACGTCGTGCAACTAACGAGTACACCTGTAAACAAAAACTTCTCGATATACCTATTAGGATGATCGAGTAGTCACTGTTAGTACCAAAAGAAAGCTTGATGTACCCCAGATCCAAGACTAATCACATCCATCGAGCTATTTCCTCATTGAAAGTAATCCCCAATAATCACTCGAATATGTATTCACTATTATGTTCAAATCCCTACATGGATAAACATAAAAGACCGATCGGTGAATACAATATAATGATACAATGTCAATTGGTCTTCCTTTTTCCAAACTTGAATCTATCAGTCTCAACTCAGCTGCTTCCTAGACTTACCCCTTAGACCTCAATTTATCTTCCTGGTCAAAGGTAAACAGACTAAATTAGCAAACATTGTATCAGGACCTCAAGAAACAGCTGAAAGTGATAAGGGCATAAGAGATCCCACCCAATGGATCTCAGGTCTCACACAGTAGGGTTCAGGGATAAATATCAAATTATCATCTCAAATAAAACAGCTCTCACTATCCCTGGTCTTCTTATCACACGCGGTATGAAACACGTGCCACAGTGTTATTCCCCCATCTCTTAAAGGGCATATGTCAGATTTCTCTAACACTGTGCATGTATGGGACTCAGTCTACATATAAACCTTTATCCAGAAATCTCAGAGAGAGTAACTCAGAGACAATCTCACAGATCTCAGGTGATATATGAGATCTCATACCTAGCTACTTACAGGCAACATGGATATGGGTACGTCTATGTTGGTCATATCGCATATGACCTCATCCTGAACACGTATCAAGGTGACTTATGTTCTAGTAAGGCTACTCTCAAAACGCCATATAAAAATAGTAAACTATGTAAAATTGAAATACTATTCAAAATCAGAGCAATAACAATGAGATGTTGACATAATGATAATGATAATAAGTAGTAGACAGAGAATCACAAAGATAAGGTTCAATGGATTTGAGAGGAGTCCTGAGCTTGACCTTCATGTGTTTACTACCTTGTAATACTTCCAGATTGTCCAATCTTGGGCAACCCAGGATAATGCTGTGAGGAGAATCCAACTTGAATACATTAAAGCTGACTATGGTGGTGGCGTGATTGGGGGGTGCTCCTAGAGTCACCAGAAGTAGGATAGTGCCCTCTAGATATATCCACTCACTAGAGAGTGCTTTTAAAGGCCCAACATGAGGGTGTAAATCCATCTAGTTTAGATCCATTTGTTGAAATGCATCATAGTAAAGAATTTCGCAACTCGCTCCTTGATTGATGAAGATCCTTTTGACGATAAATTACCTTTCTTAATAATAACAATGAGAGTTTGTTGTTTGAGATTAGCTCTTGCTAGCTCTTCGTCATCAAAGCCGATTATTGTCCTTTTCCTCTTTTATCCTTTCTCGATGAGGGTAGTGAGGACTTCTTTGGATGGTATGTTTCTATCCTCTGGAATATCAGAATAACCACAAGATTGGAAATCCCATTAAATACACCAAATTGCCTATAAGCCAAAGAGTGTGACATACCATGGCACATGCCATACTATGCCAGAACGCAAGCCATGACACATGCCATGGCATAGGCCATGACACAAGTCACAGAGCCCATGGTACACAAGCATATGTTAACTTAGTCGACTTATGGTATACACCAAGTCGACTCACCCACTTAAAACATAGAAGATCTATGTAAGCACATGTGTGGGTGTTGATAGTTGAGGGCTAGGAAATAAACATTAATTGGCAAGTGACATAGATTAGCTCATGTTATATTAAGGCTAGTCAACTTGCATAAGAGTAGTTGTCAACTCATATACCTAGAGAGAACTAAGCTATGAGCATAATGCACACGCATTGCATTGGCATGGCACAGGCTTTGCATAAATATGACATGAGCATAACATTAGCCTAACATGAGCATAACATTGGCATCGCACAAGCATGACATGAGCATTAACATGCCACCAAGCCATTATATAAGGCCACTGCACATCACTACACATATATTGCATTAAGCAAATGGCTTAGTCAACTAATGTTTTTACCATAGTTGAGTCACCTCTTCGTACTTACTGCTGATTCTGAAAATGTTATTTTTTAGTTCTGTTTGAGGAGAGTGGTGTGCCTAATGGTGATCGTGGTATATGGAAGCCATTCCTCTGTTGTGAAGCTTTGTGTTTGTCTTTCCTATTTCCAAACATGTAACACCGGGAAACTCTGACTGTGATGTTGACTCTAAAGAATCATTTGAAATTTATGTACTTTATAAAATATATGAGAATAATTATTTAGATATAAATGTAGATTTTGTTCTTTGGACCGTACAAGAACTTTCTTAGGGTCTCGGTCGATATACCCTTAATTTTTAGTCTCTCTCTCTATCTCTAAACATTTGTTGTAAAGGTTTACTGTTTGGTGGATTGTTTCTTCAATTTTGATTTCCGGTCTATGGTGACTGTCTAGGCAGCAGACTAACCAACTCTTATAATCGCAAAGTAGTAGTACTTTGTGACTTATCTGACCAACCAGGCAAACCAATCATCGACAAACAAAGTACCAGTGTTTTTTGACTTAACCAACCAACCAGGCAAACTACTTGTCAATGAATAAATTACTAGTACTTTGTGACTTAGCTGACTGACCAGGTAAACCACTCGTCGACAAACAAAGCACCAGTACTTTGGGACTCATATGATCGACCAAGCAAACGACTCCTGGATGAACAAAGTACCAATACTTTGTAACTCAGGTGACCAACTAGGCAAACCACTCATTGATAAACAAAGTACCGATTCTTTATAACTTAGCTGACCGACCAAGCAAACCACTCATCGATAAACAAAGTACTAGTATTTTGTGACTCATATGCCCGACCAGGCAAACTACTCATCAACGAATAAAGTACCGGTACTTTGTGACTGAACCAACCATACAAACCACTCATCGATGAATAAGTGACTCATATGACCGACCAAGCAAACCACTTGTCAATGAACAAAATACCAATACTTTGTTACTCATCTGACCGACTAAGCAAACTAGTCGACAAACAAAGTACCATTACTTTGTGACTTGGACCAAATGTCCAGTCGTATACACAACATTGCGTACATCATACTTCCCACTGCACTGGAGTAATGTACTTTACTCATTTCCCTCAGGGCATATCTCTAAGCTCAGGATGTCTCTTTTTGCGATCAGAATATCTATGGGATTACAATCATTCATCCCAAAGCGTTCGAGAATTTTCCTAACGTAGGTCTCTTGTGAAAAAGCCAACGTCTTTCTCAAGCGATCCCTCTAAATCTGAACTTCGAGGATGAACTCAACTTCACCCATGTCCTTCATGTCGAAGCTAGAAGACAACCATATTTTAATGGTCATTAGATACTCAATGTTGTTCCCAACCAACATTATGTCATCTACATACAACGACAGGATCACAAAAGAGTTATCAGAATGTATCAGATAGACACAATAATCCTCCTCGATCATCGTAAAACCATAAGATATCACCTCCTCGTGAAATCTTAGGTACCACCACCTGGATGACTGTTTTAGGCCATATATCGACTTTCGAAGTCGACAGACCTTATCCTCTTAACCTATTAGAACAAACCTAGAGGGTTGTTCCATGTAGATCTCCTCATCCAAACTCCCGTTAAGGAAAGCGGTCTTTACGTCCATCTGGTGTAACTCCAGATCCATGCTCGCGACAATTGCCAAAAGTAAACGGATCGATGTAAACTTGACTACAGGGGAGAAAGTCTCCTCATAGTCAATGCCCTTCGTCTGCATGTAACCCTTAGCTACCAGACCGGCTTTGTACCTCTCTATCGATCCGTCGGCCTTTATTTTGATTTTGAGAACCTACTTGATCCCAATGGCCTTTCTATTCTCAGGTAAGTCAATTAGGTCCTAGACCCCGTTGACTCTCATAGATTTCATTTCCTCCTACATGGCCTTTAACCATCGGTCCTTCGCTGAACCCTCGAGAGCCTTTTGAAATGTCCTCGGCTCCTCATCGTCCTCGGGAGTCATAATTAGGATCTCATCCTTAATCAGGAAACGATAATAAGGGACATGTCCCCAACTACTCTTACGAGGAGGGAGAGTATCCTCACCTTTAGATAGATCGCTCCCACTAGGACCAAGATCCGTAACAAGCTCTTGAGTCCCGTCGCTGGGCCTAGCTGAGCCATTAGGATCATCCATCTCACAGAAGGTATAGTCTCGATCGATTTCTTTTCTCTTAGGGAAATCATTCTCAAGAAATGTGATATCATGAGACTCAATCTCAGTGACAGTGCTGTCCGTATGCTCTCCTAGGAACACATGTCCCTTGGAGTGTTCAAAGTATCTTATAAAGATACACTTATTTCCTCACAGGCCTAACTTGTCGTACTAATGCAAGAAATCATGAACATATGTGGCACAACCCCATATCTCAAATGGCTAAGGTCAGGCTGCCTCCCTATCCAAAACTCGTATGGGGTGCTGACTACAGATTTCGTTAGAACACGATTAAGGACGTAGGCAACAGTCAATAACGCATCCCCCCAATAGGAGATAGGTAAATTAGCATGCGCCATCATCGACCTCACCATCTCCAACAGGGTCCTATTTCTTCTCTCGGCTACTCCGTTCTGCTGAGGAGTAGCAGAAATAGTTAACTATCTCGTAATGTTTCTCTCAAAACAGAGCTCTTTAAACTATTCAGATATATACTTGCACCCCCGATCGGTTCTGAAAGTTTTCACCCTCAAGTCTAGCTGATTCTCAATCTTACTAATAAGCCTCCTGAAGCACTTTAGTGTTTAAGACTTATGCGAGATCAGATAGACATAACTGAAACATGTGTAGTCATCTATAAATGTAATAAAATACATGGCTTCGTTTCAGACTCTCACATTCATGGGTCCGCAAATATTAGAATTAACCAACTACAATAGAGTCCCAACTCTCATTGCTTTCTCAAATGGTTTTCTCGTAACTTTGCCTGCTAGGCAAAACTCACATAAAGGCAACTCGACCTGGTTAACGGGCCCAACAAGCCACTAGCAACTAATCGGCCCTTCCTCTCTGGCCCTATGTGACCAAGTCTACTATGTCATACAATCACATCATCAACTACACTATCAGATGCAAAGGCAATAAGAGTGAAGGAAATTATCATAGATTGGAATCAGCAGTACATAAAGTCCCTCATAGACTAAGCCAGAACAAGTCAAAGTATTGTCATTATAAATGGAAACTCTAGAGTTTCCCAACAAAATAGAGTATCCTAACTGATCAAGACATCGGACAGACACGAGATTCTGCTGAATCTCAAGAGCATACAATACATCATGTAGATACAGGACTTCGTTACTTCACAGCATCAACTTGCACATACCAATCCCTCTCACTTCCACAAATGCTCCATTCCCCATATACAGCCTCCTCGCATGGGAACACAAATGGCGAAACTCTACGTATGCACTCCTATCGCTAGTTACATGGTCAGTGGCTCTTTAGTCTACAATCCACAAAGGAGAAGAGTCAGCAAGTGTTACACTAGATGACATATAACTCAAACTATGTAAAGAATAAGGACGTACCTTTTGCTTACTACACTCACGTGCGAAATGCCCAAGATTGTCACACACATAGTATCAGACATTACTCTTATTGAGCTCCTTCTTCTTGCATTTCTGCTCTTTGTTGTTGGTCTTAGCATATTGTTTCTTCTTGCCTTGGCCCTTGGTTTTCTTCTCATACTTACTCCACTTGCACTTAATGCCCCGGGAGCCCTTGCTCGATTCTGCTATGTTAGCATGACCAGAAGTAAACCTAGCCACCTCCTGGCACTCCTTCATGAGCTCACAATGACTACTCACATCCATGAGAGTACGGATACTCTCAGTGTGTGTGAGATAAGTCTTAAAAACATTCCAAGAGTCGGGCAAAGACTAGAGCACACCCAGTACCTGAAGTTCATCTGACATAGGCTCCCCATACTCTTCAAAGAGGCAATCATACTTGACATATGCATAAGATACTACTTCATAGTATGATCGGGCCTCTTTTTATATGTGATAAACTTGTAGGTCATCATCCTCAACTTATGAGCTGACCGAGAGCTGTAATGCTCTCTCAGAGTAAACCAGACCGACATCACAGTAGGATACTGCTCGTATACCAGGATCAGCTCATCGTGCATGCTGCTAAAAAAGATCACCCTAGCTTGGCCATCTTTCCTTTTTCAAGCACAATACGCCTTTTGATCTCGTCTCGCTTGTTGCGTGGTACCCTCCCCGAGATCCACCATTTCGTGCTTAAAAACCTCCCCAAGTTCTTGTTCCTCGAAGACAAATTGAACATTCCGATACCAAATATCATAATTGTTACCGTTCAGTTTGTCTCCCTTCACGAGATCCAAAACAATAGTCTTTGTAGCAGTCATGTCTTTGTCACACAGAAAAGAGAGACGTTAATGACAAATGATACTTAATATCATAATTTTGTGCATCCTACGAATCAACAAGACCCAAATGATTCGAGTACAAACCCCAAGATGAGCGTATAAGTCAATGGACACCATACACCACATCCGGGATTGCATCTCACCATTTGGATTAGGATTCGGCACATAAAAACCCACATTTAGTCATATTAAATGGCATAAGACCCTCAGAGAAAATAAAATTTTTAATCCCAGCATGGCCTGACATGCCGCCGGTGGGTCCACGCACCAGCGGCGTGTCCCCACACGCCTCCACGCGGGTAACAGAGGGGACATCATGTGACAAATGCGCGGCGCGTCTGTCATGCACCCAGAGGGCCACGAACCCGGGGCGAAACCCAGGTCAGACCCGGTTCTAGGTCGGGCGTACGAGTTGGACCCAATCCGGGTCGGAGCACAGGTCGGGTTTGGATCTGGGTCGGAACCAACCCGAATAGGACCCCCGGGAGCTCACGCGCCTCAGCACACGTGAGCTCCACTCGCCCATACCCCTACACGTCACGTACCTGCTGCACGTGTGACGTGCGCGTGCCTTGGACCCAAGTCAGCTCTTCTTCGCCCGACGGGTCCTGCAACTGGATCTTTCGATTCGACTGTCGGAAATCAACTTTTCAGGTCCTATTTTCATCGAATTTTCTTAGGAATCTCTAATTCCTCATATTCTAATCATTTTTGACTTGATTTTTTGAATAATCGCACTCTAAACTCAGTGAATTTAGAGTCCAAAATTCCGTCCCTTCGTGGCCAATTTTGAAACTCTACTTTCCGATAATAATAACACATAATATATATACCAAAACGTAGATCATGAAAGTAGGAACTCATATATACTATTTTCATGCAACGATTTGGCCTAAATCTCGACAAATCTAGGGTTTTAAGGTTTTGATCACTATTCACTGCTGAGAAGTTCAACCGAAATTTTTATGGCCTAAACGTGTTCAGAAAATTATGAAAAAATTATTTTCATGATCTACGTGATATGGATAACAACGTGGTATAATTGGATTCATGAAACTCATCTGTGACCCGAATCCAAAATTTTATACCCTATATTTTTATACCCAAAATAATTGTGAAAATTTATTTTTAAAATAAATCTAACATTGTTCTGATACCAATGTTAGTTTTGATGACTCAATCATACAACGGAAGTGTATAATAAAATTTTCAGAATCATAAAATAGATTTGGATCCTGGGTTTACATCAATGAGCAATGTAGAAAACTTTGGGAACCGCGAACCCTTTATCACGAAGAACTCGCAGTAGGATGATGATCACAGTATGAACCACTATCGCAATTCCACGATGTCGCAACTCTAAATCCGATGATTAGATCACCGTAAAACTTCTATACTCAGAATTTTTGTTAACTCTCTCAATAGAGTATTTTTCTTTTTTTCAAAAACTCAAAATGTGCAATTCTCTCTATGGGATAAAACCCTAGATCTGCAAGAATGTTCGTCTCACAAAAGTAATTGATCTTTCCATATCCTCTCTATTCTCTCAATGGAAAGGAATAAATTAGAATCACTCCAAAAAAAAAAAAAATAGAAATCACAATTAATTAGGGAGGAAGTTATGCCATCATGGTGAATGGGAGTTATCCCATTTTCCATTTAAATTTCGAATGGAATATTTTACCAAAATGCCCCTACGTGGGCATTTACGAACAAAAGTTATATTGGAGTTAGGAACCAAAGAAAAACTGTGTAAAAACATGATCAATAAAGAGACATATCTCCTACAATTTATAGAGAGAAAACTCCTCCTAGTAAAATTGGAAAATAGTATTAAATTCTATATTTGAATTAATTTAGAATTATGATCAAATCTTTATCCTTATCTTAACTAATTAGATTAAATTTTAAAAATTTATATTCACTTAGGATTAGGATCAAATTTTATCTAAACTGTTAGATTTATTCTCATGCATACGAAAGCGTGGAATTCACAAAATAAATGTGTCAAAATTTTGGGATAAATATCTCGATGTGTAGGTTTTTAAAAATCCGTGACTACAAACTCACGAACAAAACGCATGGCCGAGATGATGATTACAAGATCAAACAACCACGACGATTTCATAGCACTACAACCCTAGATTCGGTGATTCTGAATGATGGAAAATATTTCCTTTGCGAAATTTTTCGATCCCTCAATATATTTTTCACAAATCTCTCAATAAATGATGTCTCTCAGTAAAAGTAATCATCAAAGACTTTCCAACGTTGGTTATTCTTTCAAAACATATAACCCAAAAGAGAATAAGAGATCATGGGAAGGTTAAGGTCAATTGGGAGTTATCCCATTATCTAAATTCAAATTTGAATTATTTTACTTCTCACCCAAAAGTGCCCCTACATGGGCTTACCAACCAATATAAACTAATTAGATAAAACTTCAAAGTTTAAATTAGTTTAAGATCACAATTTTTATCTTATCTTAACTAATTAGTTACCTAAAATTTAAATTTATCCTATCTTAAAGAGATTGGAAAGAGATTTGGAAGTTATAGAAAAACATACTCATGAGAAGTTAGGGTTAAAACTCAATGGTTGTTCATGGTGGTGGAGTAAGAAAACCATGAAGCTACTTAAAATTTGGGGCCTATAGAGACCAAAATGTTAAAGTTGTTCTGAGGTCTTAACCATGTTCAAAATGTTGAAAGAGGGTAGACTTGAATACTAATTTGTAGTTCCGAGTGTTGTTGGCATTGAACGGAGCTTAAAGTCCACCACAATGGCGGACAAAGGCAGATAATGACAAAAATCATAAGAAGAGAACGATAGGAGCTTGATTTGATAAAATAAAACCATAAACAAGCTTTGATAAAATTGATTTTAAATATCAATATGAAGGATTAAGCACTCGCCACTGACGAAGGAAAGTTTAGCGTCGAAAGGTTTGGTGTTGTCGACAATAGAAGATTGCGATATAACTTCAAATTAATGATGAAAATTGACTTCTGATGATGGTGTGATGGTTTTCTAATAAATAATCAAAGATTTTGCCAAAAGAATGCAGTATTTTGAAACCCGGACCAGACCAGCCGGTCCAACCGATCTAGATTTCTTAACATAATTGGATTTTGAAAAATTAATCAAAACCAAGGTTGGACCGGGAACTAGATTAAACCGGCCAACTAGGCGTTTTTTCTTTTTCCTTTTCTTTCTATCTCACTCTCGCCTTTTCAAGTCTTCACGTCGTCTCACGTTTGCCTTCCCTTGCCCTAAGTATGGGGAAGAAGGATCCTCCCAACTAAGTGAGAAATAGTGAGAAATTATTATTTTGCTTTTTTAGATGGTTTTTTTATTTAGGTATAATTTTTATATTTACATGTATTGTAATTTATTCTAAATAAAAAGAATTCTATTTTGGTAAATCTTGAAAAAGAAAATGATGGTGAAACTCAAATTATGTTGTAAAGTTAGAGATGGTTATGGGAATAGTGATGGTGATGATAATGGAGAAGGAAATGATAATGAATATGATTTGGATTTTGATTATTAAATTATGTTTTGCATTGCATTGGACTTTCTTATTGTATAAATTAGACTTTAATATGCTCAATCCTATA
Source organism: Dillenia turbinata (assembly GCA_037126225.1). Taxonomy (NCBI): domain Eukaryota; kingdom Viridiplantae; phylum Streptophyta; class Magnoliopsida; order Dilleniales; family Dilleniaceae; genus Dillenia; species Dillenia turbinata. Next base: position 20,904,700 of record JBAMMX010000013.1, read on the forward strand.
ATCTGAATTAGATTTTGATATATTTGAATGATATTTTGTATTAAATGATATGTGATATTTAGATGAATAAATTTTATTTTATTAATATTATATATTTTGAATATTACTTAGTAAATATTTGTGATTAGATATACGAATTTTTTAAATTATTAATATATTATAATTTAAATTTATTTATTACATCATGACGATGGCATCCGGTTTACTCATTCGGTCCTATTAATTTGATTCAATGATTCATTGATCCCTTGACACGATCGATTCATAATCCGATCTGGGTTTTAAAATATATTAATATATTATTATCTTCTTCAAGGGTTGAAGAAGATGAAGAGGAAGTAGGCGTGCAGCTTCCACGAGAGAGAGAGAGAGAGAGAGATGTGATTGCTCCGAATGGAATCTCTATAGCTTTTGTGCAACAAATTAGAAATATGTTAGCACGTGAATAACATATGGAACTAAAACATGTAATAAGAGAGTGCAATCAATGCGCAAATTTTTTTTACTAAAATTAGAGCGTAACAAGAGGCTATATTTTGCCCTTTAATTGTTTAAGTATTATTTTCGAGATCTAACATAATCTCCGTGAACGCGTATAATTTTACAATTTTCATATAAAAAAATTCATAATATCAAGATCATTCCCTATTTAAACCCTTCTTCTAATCGAACATGTAACGTCAAAATTAGGTATAGATAACTCACATTCTCTTTATTATTATTATTTTTTTTGTTACAACAGATATTGAACCCTGGATCATGGGCAGAAGAAAATGGTTGTTATCACTAAGCTATTCTCTTGGGGACTACGTTCTCTTTATTAAGAAGCCCTCAATTGTATTACACATTTGCATTTAAGCTACAATTGTCAACCATTTCTCATACCATCCAAGTCTTCCATGAAAGGAATCCACAAAATTTGCTTGTTACCAAGAATCAACAGATATATGTTGCTTATCATAATTAGTCCAAATTTTGATTTTTGCAAAAAAAAAAAAAAAAAAAAAAAAAAGGTATAAATGTTAAAGTGATGTGGTTATCCCAAATTGTAATTTGCACCAAATCAACATGGGCTTGGCTTGCCTACTCAATTAATAAGGTCAAGTAATTAATTGTTTGATTCTCTTAAAGGAAGGAAAAAAAAATAAATTCCCTCTTTTAGGACATCGCATGGAAGAGGGGAAAAATCAAAGAATTGATTCCATTCCCTCATTTCTGCTTTAGCTGTACCCACTGGACAGTATCTCACCCATTCAACCTTTCTCTCATAAAATATTAAAAGAAAAGGAAAGATTTTGAATCTTTAATCTTAAAGTTAAAAATAGCAATTAAAAAAATCATTTCGCTTGAAGATACGTTCGTTTCTTAGATTTATTATTGATGATATATATTTCTTGTTATTCATTCAAATTTGATCAAGGATGCATGGTACTTGATGATACCAGACTTAATGGCCCATGGCCACATCAACTCGGGCTTATTGAAGCCCGAACCCCATCTAACCATCTGACTGATCCCAAGCCCAGGAAGGTCTGAGACCACCTCTCAAGCCTTATTGCCTATCGATCTTCCAACCTCTCGGTCCTTCGCTTCCACTACACGGTGAAGTCCTAGCGGTAACTATCTGATAAGGAAGAAAATTTATTCCAATCTTCCTTACCCCTATGTGGACTCATCACGATCCCTTCCAATGAGAAAACAAATTCCCTAAGGAATCAGACCTTTGCGAAATCTCCATGGAGGCCAGAGGAGCTTACTTATCTTAAAAGATCCCAAATCTGTAAAGGGATGGCTACAAGTTCCAACAATCTCGAAAGGTCTCATACAACTCTCCTCACAAGATAAGTAAGGTTTCTATAGTCCGAATATTTAGGGTACAACCTTACAGGTTAAATATGCAACGAAGGCAACGGTATAAGTACACACTTCTCACTATCACTTTTACACCCAGCACACAAGGCTAAGGCTCTTCAGTTTTTTCTTTTAAAACCACTCTTTCTAACTTGAGTATCAAAGATTCCTTCGTCGGAGTCTCCTCCAGTAGGTTTTTACAGGATTTCACATTGAATATTCCATTGAGGACAGCTCATCCCCGGCTTTGGCTCAATATAAGTAGGGTGATCTGATGAGATCATTTTCTGACGTCAATAGATTGGCACCATCAATGGGAATCGATTGACTGATAAAGCTTAGACATGATTTATGCCCTATTTATCCTATCAACATGCTAACAAAAAAGAAAAGACCCATAATTGGCTTTGACAATGACGACTTACAGGGAGTCAATCCAACCCGGCACGACCCCCTCATCATCACAGTCAATGTGGCCCAATACGTCATGAAAAGTATTGGTCGATCAAGGAGCCAAATGTAATCTCCTCTATTGGGAAGCCTTCTCCCAAATGGGTTTCCAACAAACACATCTCCAACCTTCCGATGGCCCGATAAAAGGATTCTCGAGTGAACGGATCTTCATCGAGGGTATTATTTCCCTTCTCTTAACTTTGGGAACACCGCCCAATCATGCCTTCGCTATGACCTCATTTAATGTGGCAAACCAACCTTCTCCATACAACACCATCCTAGGTCGTCCCGGCCTGAACGACCTAGAAGTGCTACCAAGCACAATTCATACGAAGATCAAGTTCAGGACCCCCTGGGTGTTGTGATGTTAGCTTGTGACCTTGCGACCCTAACCCACAGGACACCTCCTTACCAGAAGGAAAGAAAGAGAACTTCAACATAGATGCTGTGGAATTTAGAGGTGGCATCGACTAAACCACTAGACCCAAACCTGTCGAAGAGGTAGTAGAAGTTTAAATTATTTATGATCCTTCCCAAACCATTTTAATCGGAGATCATTTTCCAACCCCCCTCCGGAATGCTTTGGTCGAATGTTTGCGGTGACATTCTGGGGTCTTTGCATGGAGACCCAAAGACATGCCGGGAATACAACCCTCAATGATCGTGCATAAAGTGATGGTAGATTCTCATCGAAGACCCATAAAGCAAAAAAATAAAAAATTTGTGCTCGAACAGCAACGAGTTTTTCAAGAAGAAGTATAAAAATTGCTAGCAACTAACTTCTTATGAGGTAAATTATCCTGAGTGACTAGTCAATGTGGTCATGGTAAAGAAAGCCAACGGGAAGTGGAGGATATGAGTCGACTTCACTAACATTAATAAAGCTTGTTCAAAAGACAACTACCCTCTTTCGAATATCAACAAGCTCGTAGATAACTCTTTGGGATACCAACTCCTGAGTTTCATAGTCGCATGCCATCAATGAATTACACTATATTACAACCGAAGGGTACGAGCCAGAACATTCAAGCCTAGGGATCTGGTCCTCTGAAAAGTAGAGGCTACCGAACAACCTCAACCAAGAGGAAAACTCATGCCCAACTGATAAGGCCCTTACCGAGTGTGTTCAGTAGTCCAACCAGGAACCTATCGGTTTCTCACCTGGATGACTCTGTCATCCCTAGAACATGGAATTCAGACAACCTACGTATCTATTATCAGTAAATTTTGCTCCCTCTGTTCTAGTACTTATTACTGATAATCAGCAATAACATTTCCCTTTTTATGCAGTATTATTAAATATGTGTTCTCCACCCTTCCTTAATCCTACATATGAAATCTAACTCCTGAACGGGTGGCTCCTGACAATCTCTTAGTTCTACATCTTATATGGGTTCTCTACTTATCCTTAAGCCTACATACAGGATCTAACTCCCAAACGAGTGGCTCCCAACAATCTCTTAGCTCTGCACCTTACATGGGTTCTCCACCCATCCTTAAGCCTACATATAGGATCTAACTCTCGATCAAGTAGCTCACAACAATCTCTCGGCTCTACGCCTTACATAAGTTCTTTACCCATCCTTAAGCCTACAAATAGGATCTAACTCCCAAATGGGGTGCCAACAACAATCTCTCAGCTCTACTCCTTACATGGTTTCTCTGTCATGCCCCAAACCGGGAATCGTGAACAGCCGCCCGTTGCCCTGGATGCCGGCTGTATTTCTACAAAAAATCGGGCAGAACCTCCCCATAAATCGGAGGTCTCCCATGTACAAATAAACCTGTAAACCTGTAAAAATGCAAAATCATCCTGAAATTAAAATAAAATGGTCATCCCGACCTCACAACAAACCACCAACCACAGCAGACATCCAGGACAACGCCAGGCTAAATAAACTATCAGCGAACCTAGCCACAAACCTCTACTGTCATGCCCAACTAGAGCATGAACAGCCGTTACACCGAGCGGGCCTAAATTTATACAAATGTATAACAAATTTCCCAAGTAACATTCAAATACGTACAATCGCCTCAATGCAAATGAAATATGAGAGTTTCGCAAATAAATATACATAAATTATACAGTCATCCCAAATTAAGTACACGGTCAACTACGGACCTCAACAAGACCTCACAGGGTCGAAATAAAATACGTAATTCAAGTTTAAACTTAAACTTAAAACCTCACCGTCCAGAATAACCAAATCCGCCAATGATCAACCGAAGCCTCTAGAGTCTGAAATGTCGCTCTAGCACAATGATCCTGTCTGAGGGAGGAAAGAAGAGGGGTGAGTATCTATGGGAGGATACTCAGTGAGTGAGGGGATTAATCTCAAGTACTAATAGTGTAGGTGAATATTGGAGTGTCAAATAATATCATTCGTAAACAAAAGCTCAAGTTTCTCAATAAATCATGATATGTTCAATAAAATGAACTCATTTATTCAATCACACGATATTACACATATATGCATCCATTTAAAATCAAGTATATCATAGAGCAAGCCAAAAGAATACTGGCAAAGGTCAACCATGACCTGGGACAGGCGCATCGGGGGTTTTAATATGCAAAGTGTTTCAAAAGTAGCTCTCTACCCCAACGTTGGCCGTGGGTTTAGCCCTTGCTTACCCAGACTCGTCACATAGGACCACATGCGGTGCTAGACGGTGATGGACACACGTCCTCCCCCAAATATGGGTTCAACCGGCCGCGCCTATGAATATATATATGCTCGTCAATAGGACCACGTGCGGTGCTAGACGGTGATGGACACATGTCCTCCCCCGATGAGGGTTCAACCGGCCGCGCCTATGAATCAATCACTGGACGTTTGCGGATACCTCCTGCAGAAGCGTATCCGGGCAACTCGTGCCTCTACAAAGTCCCTTCGTAGCTACGGAATCATCAATGTCATCATCATAGTATCTCATCACAAGTGGGCATCCCGGTGCCCTTACAGTTCATCAAAACATTTCAAATCCATGTGCCAATACAATTTCATCAAAATATTTCAAATTCAACAAACCAATGCAATGGTCGAATAGCAAACATTTCGTTTCTCAAATCATGGCACAATTTCATTTCTTTTCAAACAATGATGCATAATCGTAGAAAACATAAGTTTAAGACACTCCAATAATCACAAAACAGATTTGAGATTCAATATCACACGTCGAATCAATGCATATCAAAGCATGTTTTGTTTAAAACACAGTAAAATTAGATTTTTACCATTTCATGCAAGAGATTAGGGTCCCACTCACTTTCTAGGGAGGGTGGTCACTCCCTATTTCCAAAATCAAACCCGAATTGACTCCTTGAATCTCCAACAAGATCAACCTAATCAAAGTATCACATAAATCATCAAATTTCTAATTAATCTTAGGGTTTATCATTTTCCCTAAGTTTGTACAAACCTTAATTCTCCAATTTATGAATAAACTCCAATGTCATCAATTTCCATTCCATTTATAAATAAATAACGAAATCCAAACCAATCAAAATTCAAACATCTAAAACCGTTCAGAATCGAAAACTAATCTCAAATAATTAAAATTCCCACAAAATGGAAAACTCTTTGAAAAATCATACACTTTTCAATTCACATTCGATTTCTTCAAACCATATCTCATTTTTAAGGTATTGAAATCTATTTTCATCATACGAAAATAGTATTTTGATTGCCTATATGTAGGACAACTTATAATGAAAAGACCGCATCGATCCTTAAACTCAAATCCCAAATTTTGACTGTTTTCATGCATTCGTCAAATTAAACTCTGAAGGAAACTATTCAAATCAATAAAACTCAACTCTGTTATCCTTTAACATGCTCCTTTCATATCAGACACTAGACTTGGCCTTATTGTTCAAGCATAGAATTTCAAAAATGCATTTTATTCCAATCAAATATACATTCTAAACCTATATCAGACTTTTCATCCTAAATTCATTCAATTATTGAAAAGATTAGAAATCTCATTACCTAGGGTTTCCCGATTCGCAACCCTAAAGTCCGTGCGCCTACAACTCAGTCCAGAATCCTGAAATACGTCCAAATCGAAGCATGATTCAGCAATTATACTAAATTACCAATGAAATCAAAACCCTAAATTGAACTCATCTTACCCAACATAGAAAAGGAAATCTGCAGGCGACTCAGAGCTCTGCGATGATCGCAAAAGGCTCACCATAGTGAGCAGCTCGTGGTCGAGTGAACAGGATGAGGAGAGAGGGTTGTTACGCGCGGGAAGGATAGGTGAGTGCTGCAGTCACGCGCGCGTAGGGGTCAGTCACGTGCTGCAGTGGGGCAGAGCTATCGCGCGCAGAGGCGGCAAGGAGCGCGCCGCGAGGGCCCCCCCCCAGGGGGAGTGAGGGATAGGTGGCAACCCGTGGTGGGTCGCGATGGCTGCGGGTGGCGGTGGTTGCGCCGATTGACAGCGACCGAGTCGCGGCAGAGGGAGAGAGGATTCGCGAGTGGAAGAGAGGGAGAGACAGTGGGTGAGAGAGAGAAGCCGAGAGAGAGAATAAGAGAGCAAGGATGCGGTGGTGACCCGCGGTGGTGACCCGCGGCGGATGGGGGGCCTGGGAGAGGAGAAGACAGAGAGGCGAAGAGAGAAAGAGAAGGAGAGAGAGAGAGAGAGAAAAAAATTAGGGCTTTAAGCCCTAATTTCGAAATTTTTTTTTTTTTACTGTTTTTTTTATTATTATTATTATTATTATTATTATTATTATTATTATTATTATTATTATTATTATTATTATTATTATTGTATATTTATTTTTATAAATAAATTATAAATAATTAAATGAGTAATGTATAAATTATTAAATGAAAAAAAAATTAACTATATATTTTTATACTCACTTTATTTTACAAATCGAAAATACAGATACATTAAATATCCCAAAAATTTCAAATTACATACCTCAAAATCGAAAATCAATAAAAATAAAAATCTCTCTCTCAATATATAAACTGAGAAATATTTTATTTAATTTCATGAACAGAAATATCAGTACGGACACCGCAGTGTCGGTGTTACATTCTCTACCCATCCTTAAGCCCATATACAGATCTAATTCTTGAATGGATGGCTTATGACAATCTCTCGGCTTTACACCTCAAACGAACTCTGCACCCAATTCGAGCCAATGTATGGACATGAACTCTCAACTGATGGTTCCTAACTTTCACGATTGCACATCTCGGTGATTGGCCAAATTCATTGCTTGAATAAGACCACGACAATTCCTACCCCAAACGGTCCAACACGTCAACTAAGATCTTGTATATTGGTGAACGGTATTAAAGTTGCTTAAATAGTTTCTTAATTTACCAATGAGTAGAGCATTGGCAACAACAAGAACAACAAGTGAAAAACCATTTCATTTCAGTATAGTAAACATGCATTAAAATACACAGTAAAATACAACGTTATAGGAAGTCTATGTCCATAAACTAACACACACCCTAACTAGATTACATCAAGGAAGCTAGGGAAAAACAAAAGTTACAAATTGAAAAATATGCCCTTGATCTCCTGATTAGTTTATTAAACAGACATCCTCCTCCCTACAAGATGTTCCATGTTTGCCCGATCAAACTTGTAGAGGAACCCAATAAATCTTGTAACGCTTGTCTAACACCCAGTAAGATAGTAAAACTAGAAAAATAATTAGATATTAAATACAAGTCAGAAAGGACTCTGCAGCCCATCAAATTACGCCCTAGTAACTAAGAAGCGTAAGAGCAATGATGAGCTGCAAAACGTCCCCTAAATGGGGGGCAACCCCTCATACCAGCAGGCTATGATCTTCCCCCTCATACCAGTAGGTTGTGATCTTCCCACTAACATGATGGAACCTTATACCCATGGTTCCTTCATCGACAGAGCCTTGTACCCGTGGCTATCGCTGCTGCACCACCCTGGAATGCCAAACTCATAGAGAGACAAAGACCTCTTTAAACTCTAAACACTTCTAACAAACGTAATCTTTTCCTTGAGACCCAACCATCCTAGGAAATGCACATATATATGTAGTCAAACGATGGAAACTAAATTGCCAAAATCCCTCGAGGATCGGAAGAACGTTGAACATTTAGTGAGCGTGTCCGCTTTTTACGTCTTCCATTATGCCTTTTCCGTTCATCCACGATGCTTCGCAACTCTTAATTTTGCAGCATTTAATCCACTCTTAATACTATTCTTCAAATTAACATCAAGAGTGGGGACAAATGATGATACTAGACTTAACGACCTATGGCCACTTCAACTCAGGCTTATTGAAGCCCAAACCTCATTGAACCTATCGAACTAATCCCAAGCCCAGGAAGGTCTGAGACCACCTCTCGGGCCTTATTGGCCTATCAATCTCCCGACCTCTCGGTTCTTGACTTCCACTATGCAGTGAAGTCCTAGTGGTAGCTATTTGATAAGGAAGGAAATTTATTCAAATCTTCCTTACCCCTATGTGGACTCATCATGATCCCATCCGATGAGGAAACAAATTCCCTAAGGAATCAGACCTTTGTAAAATCTCCACGGAGGCTAGAGGAACTTACTTATTTGAGGAACTTGGTTATCTTAAAAGATCCCAAATCTATAAAGGGATGGCTAGAAATTCTGGCAATCTCAAAAGGTCTTATACGAGTCTCCTCACAAGGTAAGTAGGGTTTCTATAGGCCGAATATTTAGGGTACAACCATACAAGTTAAATATGGAACGAAGGTAATGGACCAAGTACGTACTTCTAACTATCACTTTTACACGTAACACATAGGGCTAAGGCTCTTCAGTCTTTCCTTTCAAAATTGCTCTTTCTAATTTGAGCGTCAAAACCTCCTTTGCTAGAGTCTCGTCCAATGGTTTTTTGCAGGATTTCACATCAAAGATTTCGTTGAGGATAGTTCATCCCCTACTTCGGCACAAGATAAGAAGGGCGATCTACTGAGGTCATTCTTTGATATCAACAGTATTTATTCAAAAAATATATTTTACGACATTATACAAACCTAAATTAACATCAGCTTCGAGATTTAACAACGTTAGGTGGAGAAGAGATGAAGAAAAAGATTTAAATGATATTAGTATATTAAGAGTGGAGACAAATAGTGTTCTTTTAAAAAATGAGAACATAAAAAGTATTGGAATGTTTATTCTGATAATCACTTTAATATTGAAAGTACAAGAGATATCGACGATATTGTGATGCTTGTAAAGGAAATTAATAGGGATTATAAATGCAATATTCGTTCTCATGAATTAAAGGAGATTTTAAAGAAAATGAAAAATAATGAAGTTATAGTACCCGATAGTATCCCTTCTGAGGTGTGGAAATGTTTAAGGTAAAGTGAGAATAGAAATGTTGACAAATTCTTTTAATAAAATTTGACAAACTAAGAAATGACCCAAGCATGGACAAAGAGTACAATTGTACCACTATATAAGAATAAAAAGGGACGTATAAGATTGTTCCAATTAACCGATGGACAGTCAGCCTATTAGATAAGAGTGTTATATTTATTAACCAAATCTCGAGTTTGAAAATTAAGAATAGAAAAGATAAAGTTGGGAGAGCTCCCTCTAAATTAGGTCTAATAATGTTCGAACCTAATTAGTTAGACTATGGCTACGAATACCAATTGTTTATACCAAAAAAATGATTGTTATAATTATAGGAGAATTAATTTAGATTCATCTTACCATCGAATTCATTCATTTGCTCATACATTTGATAGAAATGTTTAAAATATAGAAGATAGACCTGTATATAGTATTCATTAATTTAGAAAAAATATATGATAGGATTCTGAAAGACATACTGTGATAGGCATTAATGAAAAAAGGAATCTCCTTGAGACATCAATCTCATCAAAGATAAGTACGAGGAATCTGTAACCAATATAAAAACCTGTAGTGTTTAAGTGATAATTTTCTAAGTAATATTAGATTTTACCAAAATTTGATATTCAATTCTCTCATTTATGCAATAATAATGAATGAAATAATAAAAAACATTCAAGATGAAATATCATAGTGTATGTTTTTTGTAAATGATATATGTAGATCAATGAAACTAAGGAGGGAATTAGTGTTAAATTAAAATTATGAAAGGACACAATAGAGTCCAAAAAGTTTATATTGAGTCGGTCAAAAACTGAATATATGAAATTTATATTTGGTGACAATCATCACAATAATAAATAAATGATTAAGTTAAAAAGACGTGACGTATCAAAGAGTGAATGTTTTAAATATTCTAGGTACATCATTCAAAACAATAACAACATAGATGGTGATGCAAATTATATGATTCAAATAGATTAGATGAAATAAAGAAATACATGTAGAGTTTTTTGTGATCACACGATACCATTACAGTTGAAAAGAAAGATTTATAGAAATACAATAAGACATATATTACTGGATGGTACTAAGTGTTGAGTCATTAAACAACAATAAAAATATAAAATGGTCATAAGTAAAATGAGAATATTCAAATGGATGTGTGATAAAATTAGAAAATATGAGATTGAAAATAAAGATATGCATATTAAGTTGGAAATGAATTCAATTGTAGATAAAATGAGAGAGTATTGTTTAAAATGATTTAGATATGTATAATGAAAATCCAAAAATACAGCAATTAGGAGAAGTGAAATATTAAATATAGGAGATTCAACAAATGTCAGAATAGATCATTTAAAACTTGGATACAAATTATGCGTAAAAATATAATATCCAAAATTTAGTTAAAAGAAGGGCGGACTTGGCGCAATGGTGGAGTCTCTCTATTATATCCTAGAGGTCCGGAATTCGAATCAGCCTCCTTGCAAAAAAGCAAGGGGAAGGCTGTCTAGGTATTCTTTTCCCCAGAGCCCACAATGTGGGAGCTTTCTGCACTGGGTATGCTCTATCAAAAATTTAGTTAAAAAGATAAGAATGAATGAAATAGGAGAATACGAACCAATTGAATTATTATTATTTTATTATTATTATTATTATTATTATTATTATTATTATTATTATTATTATTATTATTATTATCATTATCATTATCATTTTTATTTTTATTTTTTAGTTTTATATTCTCTATTTTTTGTTTCAAATTTTAATTTTATATTATTTTTTCTTTCTTTTATATTGATCTCTTAAATAACTGATTATAAAATTTGAAAGTAAAGTTCATATTATTATTATTATATTTTGGTCCAAAGAAGGGAGAGAAAGGCCCTAAGCAAAACATAAGACATCTGCTCAAACTTAGGGCCAAACAGGACACAAACCAAACATACATAGCAAGCCCCATATAAAAAACCCCACCGGAAGTTGCAAACCAAAATTAGAAATCAAAAACCACAAACCACCCAACAAACTCAGTGGCAACAAATGAAAAGCAGCAGTCAAAAACCACAACCCACCCACTAAACTTAGTGGCACAAGACCATAAACCACAAACCTTTTATCAAAATTAGGGCCACAAAATCAAAAGCCACAGACAACCTGTCAAAACAAGAGATAGAAATCGAGCAATCACAACAATGTCTTGTTAGACCGGTGATTGAACACTGATATTTCTTAAATAAAATTTTAAGTTTAACTCTTATATATAATAAAAATAGATATCATGAGAGTTTTTCTCTTTCAAGATTCAATCCGATTCGAACCATATTTAGACGATTTTAATAAAATTACTAGATAGCAATGATTTACAAATAATAATAATAATAATAATAATAATAATAATAATAATGAGCAATCACCATGAAGTGGAAGCCCCATAAGCCGACTGGACCCAAATCTATCAAATCAACAAGGAGACAGTGTCGTTCGGAGACCTACCTAAATAAGCTTGACCAAAACAACGTTGGTCGACCATATTGAACATCTCTTTGCAATGTCACCTCCGAAACAACACCCTTCCTATGGTAAACGATGGACAAGAGATTCAAATATTGTCAAAATGCACCAAGAATCTGCAACCATAATCCATAATCAACATTATTACTCTTTCAAACTCTAAAATCAATTCTAATCCTGCAAAATCACCACTAAAGTGACAACATTATTATTATCAAATTTTCACTTCCTATCCATTATTACGATCACATGAGAAAGAGAAAGATAGAGAGAGGCATCAATTCCATGAGAATCGACTTAATGTGCAATGAGAGAGGAGCATGACTAACCAAATTATGATAATTAATTATGTTATTGTTGCAACACTATTAAAGTCATTTATACTTAGGGAATGTATAATATATATCTAGAAACAGTCTTTATAGAGACATCTTACTTGTAAAAAAGTTTTATTCAAGTGTCTTTCTTAAAAATTTATATTTAAATTTTTATAAATATATATATTTTATAGTTTTATGATTTTCATATAATAAAAAGTACATGGGAGAGGGGCTGCTTTTGATTAGACATGCAAAAGGTCCCCCTTCCCAAAGGGATTCCATGTTGAAAAAATAGCAACAGGGGAAGAGTTTCCCATTCATAAAAAAAAAGGGACCCACAATTGTCATTTAATTTGGGACCCATAACAATCCCCCAAACTTTTAGGAACTAATGTTTTCTTTATAGTTAAATTTAAACACCGTAAACTTTTAAAAGTATTTAAATTTTTATGAATATATATATTTTCATAATTTGATGACTATAAAAAACATAGAAAGAGCTTGCATTTGATTAGACGTGAAAAAGCCCCCCTTTTCCAAAGGGATTCTATGTTGAAAAAGTAGAACAAGTAACTAGTTTCCCATTCATAGAAAAGGCCAAAAAAAATATTGGGACCCACAATAGTCATTTAATTTGGGACCCACAACAATCCCCCAAACTTCTAGGAATATGTTTTCTTTATAGTTAAAACCAATTATTGTGAATATATAAAGTATTCGAATTTTTATGGATATGGATATTTTTATAAATTTTTTATCTGTGTAACCGAAAACATAAAGAGAGAGAGCGGCTACGATTGATTAGTCGTGCAAAGGGGCCCATTTCCAAAAAGGATTCTATATAGAATAAGTAACAACAATGAACCACTTTTTCAATCATAAAAATGAAAAAGAAGAAGAAAAATGAGATCCACAATGATCATTTAATTTGGGACCCATAATAATTCTCAAATATATTATTTTTATAATTAAAATTAAAATACGTAAAAATATTTAAATTTTTATGAATATATATATTTTAATAATTTTTTAATTTTTATATAATAAAATATATACGGCTGCGTTTGATTAGACGTGTAAAAGGGTCCCCCTTCCCATAAGGATTCTATGTAAAAAAAGTAGCAACGAGGAACCGCCTTCTCAATGGGACCCACAATAGAAGTTTACTTTGGGACCCACAACAATCCTCCAAACATCTAGGAATTTGTTTTCTTTGTGGTTAAAATTAATCATCGGTGAGAAGCTCAATTAATATTTATTGGCCCTTAAATTATTGAAAACTCACATGTTGCGAATATTTTATAAAAGGAACGACTAGCTTTTTTTATAGGCACATCATTATCACTTTGAAAAGTGATAATGGCAAGATTGAGAATAATAACTTTTCTTACAAAATTTAGTTGTATCTTATATTTTTATTAATTATTTAAATGATTGTCTATCACGGGTTTAAATTTAGTTTTTATTCTATATACGATTAATATATTTTATAAATAAAATACGTTTTATAGAATGATTGTTCTTATTGTTCCCTTGCTTCAGGTGGGTATAAGTTAAGGACAATACCAGAATCACGAAACATTATATGATCTTAATAAAGTTATATAATAAATTAATAGATAAATTTTGAAAGGCACACTTTTATGTTTGTCATTTTTTTTCATACTTATTAATTATCCATAGCTTAAAAAACCATTTTTTTCTGCAAATAGCAATATGTGACAATTCAATAAACTTATATATAGTGCGCCATGAGTGTATAGTATCGTTATGTTCCCAAATAGACAGTATAGTGATCACAACCCTTTCCTTAACTCGATGATCTCAAGTTTAAATTTTGGTATAACAAAAAAAAGTATATAGTAGCATTATCCATTTTGTAAATTTAGAGAAGGAAAATATAGTCATTTAATTTTTTTGGTCACAATAGCCAATGCACTTTACCCATTTCGTTCGAAATTTTATCAAATTTATTTCTTATTTCACCTTTGAAACATAATTCCCCAAATCAATATTAATTGGTTTTCTAGTTTGATTTTACCAATTTTGGGTTACAATTCAGATTTGATGAAGCCGACCAATTTCATCCAGTTGATTTAACTTTTGTTTTAGCTTTTAGTAAATGTTGAAATTTAACCTAGTTTTATACAAGATTCGAATTTAAGTTTTAAGTAATTTTCTTAGAACTTTTTAAATAAATAAATAGAAAATCTGATATAATTTTTAATATTACTCATTCTATTAAGGAATTAAAAGAAAAATATAACCCCGTGTTCATTAATATTATAAGTTAATAGCAATTTAATTTTTTATTAATTTCAAATGAAATATAAACTACTTTTTTTAATAAATTATCGGTATTCGATACTCACATTCGGCTAACTAAATCTGATTTGAGTCAGATTAGGGTCTTAAAAGAAACAACTCTCCCTACATTCATTTTTTTTCATACATAAGAGTCAAATATGAGGGTAAACTATTGTAATAGTCTAAGCCCATAAAAGTTAGCTTGAAACCTTATAGTCTTTATATTCAAAATGTCAAGAAAAAGAGAACACAAAGAAAATAGGGGAATGGAAGATGTCAATTGAGATGAGATGAGTTTTAATAACTGGGTATGGATGGATTCGAGGGATGATAGATCATAAATTGGTGTAATAATTATGGTTCATTTTGTTCTATTTTTGAATAAATATTACACTAATTATTGTATTTTATTATATTTTATATGTTAGGCATGATGGAGGAGACATGAAGAAAAAAGAAAGAAAAATGAGGACAAATTTGGAAGCATGGAAGATTTGTAAATATATTGAATTTATTCCTAAATATTTGGGAATAAGAATTTTGAAAATTTCAAACCCTTGTAATTTGTTATTTAGTAGTTACCTAAAATTTAGGAGAATCTTCTCTTTAGAAATTAGGTTAACTCACTCATATATATAGAGGGTTACATTGTGCAATTGAGAGTGAGTGGAGAGAGAGGGCCGCCCCAAGGGGGCAGCACCCCCACATCCCGCAGCCCTCCTATGCCCAGCAACACACATTTTTTATTTTCTTTTTCTATTCCCTTGGCTGCTACCCATTCAATAGAATAGGTTTTTCTTCTCCATCATTGAGCGGCTACTCTATTTTCTTTTCACTACTTCCAGCAACTTTTCAACATTAATAAAATAGTTTTATGAGTTTTTCTTTTTAATGTTTTTATTTTAATTTTATTTTCGAGTTGAAGGGTATTGAAACCTTGATGATTGATGATTATGAGATTTAATTGGGTTTATTAAATCAATATCTCATAGATATTTATTTAATTCCTGCGTTTCATGGATCATGATTTTCTAGGGTTTATTAAATAGTAGCCAATATTTAATAGATCTAGAATAATTTACAACTAATTAAAACGACAAATCTGTAATTATTTGTTAGTTTTAATGAAGTGGTAAATGACATTCATGTCATGGAATTAAATACTCTAATTTAAATGAACCCGTCGTGTGTTTGTTAATTAGAATTGGGTCTCTTTAAATCTTAAAACTGTTGAGACTTTTAATTCTAAGAGTTTCTCTACGGTTGACTCTTGATTAGGGAAATAATTAACGAACTTCTCTTAATTATCGACGAAGTAAGGAGAGATTGGTCGTTGGGCGTTTGTCGACGACTATAACCAACTTATTTATAGATGTTGAAATCTTTAGGTAGATCAATGATCAATCACATGAAATCAAGGTAGATATAATTCCTTTGACTAGAAAAATTGATTTTCAATTCTTTTATTTTTGAATTCTTAAGTTTTGGTCAATTAGTTTAGTTAACTTTTCAAACCTCCTTATTTTTATTTTTATTTTTCCTTAAAAGAAGTAAATCCATTGTTCCCTGTAGATTCGACCCTACTTACACTAAACTCGTCTTTCGTAAAGTAGGTAATTTATTTTTAATTGTTTGACGACACACCAAATTTTGGCGCCATTGCCGGGGAACGGTGTTAAGTGATTTATTTCTTTTAATTTTTGTTTTCTTTTTATTTTTTGGGGACTAACCTTTGCTGTGAACTTATTAAGATTCAACGATATAGAAGATAAGGATTTTAAACACTCAGACATGGCCGGTCAAAAGACTTTAAGGGAGTTGTTATTTCCTGATTTTAATGAACATACTTTTTACAGTGATTTTCCTAATATTGATACTCATCAACAGTTTGGAATATGGCAAGATATTCCAAAGAATGTTAATGAGGTAAGTTTTTCTTCCATCGATCAAAAATTGGACACACTAACATATCTTGTGGAAAAATGTGTTGTATAACAAAAACTATCGATACAAACTTGTGAAATTTGTTCAAAGATTGATCATCTAACCGATAAATGTCCCATTCTTTATGGTTACCCATATTCGAACGTCTATAATCAAGAATGGTGTAATGAACCATATTTCGATTATGGAAATTAACAACAAGGATTACAACAATAACCACAAGTTCAATCTCAATTTCAGTCTCAACAAACTTTTTCGAATCAAAGTACGTTTTTAGAAGAGATTATCAAAAGTTTGGCTAACAGTATTTTGTTAATTCAACAAGAAAGCCAACGATTTCAACAAGAGATAAGAACCAGCATCCAAAATTTGAAAAATCAAATGTCACAATTGATAGCAACCATGAGTTGATCGAAAAATTGATCAAAAGAAGTGGAAGACAATTCATCAAAATTCGAAGAAAATATGGTAATCGAGCAAATAAAGAAATTATCAACAGTGAATGAATCCACCGAGGAGATAAATAACGAGCAAATACTTTCAAAAAAAAAATTTTGATTTTACCACCTTTTCCTAACAGATTGACATAACCAAAAGAAGAGGAAGAGAAAGAGATTTTGGAAATTTTTCCAAAAGAAGAGACCAACATTCCTCTCTTAGAAACAATAAAACAAGTGCCAAAACCATTCATGAAAAAAGTCAAGACAAAAATTGATGCGAATTTGAGTACTCTAACTCTTGAATTTGATGGTAAAATTACTATTTTTAATATTTTTGATATTATAAAGTATCCAAATGATTTTAAGTCTATTTTTTATGATAGTATGGTGGAATTCATTGTTCATGATAATTTTGTGCAAGATAAATTGGATTTTGTTTTTAAGGAAAATGTGGCATACAAGGTTGCACAATGGGGCAAATTTCTTGATAACAAACTTCCACATTGGAAACAAACATTGGTAGACAATAAACTCCTTCACTTCAATTCAAAAGTGAAATTTATGTCAGGTATGTTAAAATCTAAATGGATCGGACCAGTCTTTGAACGAGGTTGAAACGATGAGATAATGTCGAGTCAAAGACATTAAACAAAGGCGCTTGTTGGGAAGCAACCCAATACTTTCTTTTATACTTTTTATTTCATATTTATTTGATTTTATTTATGTTTGATTTTGATTTTTTTTAGGTAAATTAATGCTGAAAAATTCGGTAACTAGAAATGCTCTGCCATTAAGGCGTGCCCATGTCTTAACAAGTCTCCAATGCTGTCCAATTTTATAAATATTCTTAAATGACCAGAATTGCACATGAGTTAAAGCGTGCCTACGCCCTAAGAAGGTGTCCATTGCTGCCGCCATAATTTTTTCTTCATGACTTGTTGGATTTGACCCTTCATTCCTCACTCCACCCTAGGGAAGTTTTGTTCTCATTTTATTTTTTATTTTTGTTTTTATTTGGAATAAATGTTATTTATTTCTATTTTTATTTTTTTTCTCTCTCATTTGGCATACATTGAGGACAATATATGATTTAAGTGTGGGGGGATATTTCATGTTTTTGTTTGTTTGTTTTTCTATAATAGGTTTAGTTTTGTTTCATTTTATTTATTAAAAAAAAGACAAAAAATGGAGAAAAATTAAAAATTTTTAAACTTTCTAAATTGATATGTGTTATTTGGTTGGTTAGAAATTTATAAAAAAATAACTCGTATCAATGGTTTTTGTACTTGTAATGACTATTCATGTCTTTAATAGTTTTATTTGAATGATAAGCATGCAAGATTCGATACAAACCCCATTTAAAAGTGAGATTTTGAGCCCAATAAGAGAACAAATTCATTCTTTGTACTCGGAATTTCTTTTCTTTTTGAGTGATTATCGCACTTGGATTTGTTATTTTAGAACTTGCAATATTATGCATTTCGAGATCACATCTAGGGTTTCATGCATTGAAATGATAAAGGCACCTAGATTTTACCTCATTTTGGCTTTCGTGAAAATCTCTACCCTGAATTTTATTCCCCTTAGTGAACCAAGTTGAGCCTGAAACCCCTTTCTTTCTTCAAAACTCTTCAACACAACACCACAACCCTATTTTGGCTTGCATTTCAACCCTTGTACCAAGGATATATGTAGTTAATTGTATGATATTAGTTATATGATTGTCTCATGAGATATGTATTGATTAGAGTTTTGACGATGATATTTGCTATATATGATAAAAAGAAAGAAAAATTTTATTTTGTTTATCTTTTGTGTTAAAAAGTTCTTCATGAAAAAAAAAAGAGAACAAAAAAAGCAACAAAAAAAAAGAAAAAAAATGCTGCATATTTAAGAATTTCATTTCAGTCATGGATCATTGATCAAAAAAGTCTATATTTTTATGTATTCGTGACTGTTGGCTATTATGAGCACATGTGGATAGCGAGATCATTTATTTTTGGTGTACTATTTGTGTGAGGCGAAAGTATTCATTATACAAAAAATTGTGTAGTTAATTATATATTATCTTCGGTACATTTTAAACCCTTGTTATATCCCTTTATCATATCCTTGACCCTAGTCACGTTACAACCAAATGAAAAATCTTTAGATTGGTACATAAAATTCAAATTAGTAAGTAGTTCAGATTTGATATATTTGCAAGCAGATGGTAATGTCAATTCTAATGTGTTGATCTGAGTGTTATTAATATATTTTTCACCCCATTTTGAGTGAATTTGAGTGAACGTTTGGAGATGATGTTAAATCTTGCAGTTTTGATTTCATTAGGAACTATTGGGATTTGTAATGGTTGTTCTCGTACGAAATACTGTGAAATACTTGTTGTTTTGATTATTTTTCTGGTTCAATTTTTATGACACATGTTGGCTTAATAGTTCGAAAGAAAAATAAGTTGAATTCAATAATTTTCACTTTATTTGAGTTAAGAATGCTTGAGGACAAGCATCATCTAGGTGTGGGAAAATTTGATAGGTCATAAATTGGTGTAATAATTATGATTTATTTTGTTCTATTTTTGAATAAATATTACACTAATTATTGTATTTTATTATATTTTATATGTTAGGCATGACGGAGGAGACATGAAGAAAAAGGAAAGAAAAATGAGGACAAATTTGAAAGCATGAAAAATTTGCAAATA
This sequence comes from Dillenia turbinata, assembly GCA_037126225.1. Lineage (NCBI taxonomy): Eukaryota > Viridiplantae > Streptophyta > Magnoliopsida > Dilleniales > Dilleniaceae > Dillenia > Dillenia turbinata. The sequence goes on from JBAMMX010000013.1 coordinate 20,924,586, forward strand.
TATTGAATTTATTCCTAAATATTTGGTAATAAGAATTTTGGAAATTTCAAACCCTTGTAATTTGTTATTTAGTAGTTACCTAAAATTTAGAAAAATCTTCTCCTTAGAAATTAGATTAACTCATTCCTATATATAGAGGGTTACATTGTGCAATTGAGAGTGAGTGGAGAGAGAGGGCCGCCCCAAGGGGGCAGCACCCCCACATCTCGTAGCCCCCCTATGCCCAGCAACACATATTTTTTATTTTCTTTTTCTATTCCTTTGGCTGCTACCCATTCAATAGAATAGATTTTTCTTCTCCATCATTGGGCGGCTGCTCTATTTTCTTTTCACTACTTCTAGCAACTTTTCAACATTAATGAAATAGTTTTGTGAGTTTTTCTTTTTAATGTTTTTATTTTAATTTTATTTTCTAATTGAAGGGTATTGAAACCTTGATGATTGATGATTATGAGATTTAATTGGATTTATTAAATCAATATTTCATAGGTATTTATTCAATTCCTGTGTTTCATGGATCATGATTTTCTAGCGTTTATTAAATAGTGGCCAATATTTAATAGATCTAGAATAATCTACAACTAATTAAAATGATAAATCCGTAATTGTTTGTTAGTTTTAATGAAGTTGTAAATGGCATACATGTCATGTGATTAAATAATCTAATTTAAATGAATCAGTCATGTGTTTGTTAATTAGAATTGGGTCTCTCTAAATCTTAAGACTGTTGAGACTTTCAATCCTAAGAGTTTCTCTAGGGTTGACTCTTGATTTGGGAAATAATTAACGAGTTTCTCTTAATTATCGATGAAGCAAAGAGAGATTGGTCATTGGACGTTTGTCGACGATTATAACCAATTTATTTATTGGTGTTGAAATCTTTAGGTAGATCAATGATCAATCACATGAAATCAAGGTGAATATAATTTCTTTGACTAGAAAATTTGATTTTCGATTCTTTTATTTTTGAATTCTTAAGTTTTGGTCGATTAGTTTAGTTAACTTTTCAAACCCCCTTATTTTTATTTTTATTTTTATTTTTATTTTTATTTTTATTTTTATTTAAAAGAATTAAATCCATCATTCCCTGTGGATTTGACCCTATTTACCCTAGATTCGTCTTTCGTAAAATAAATAATTTATTTTTGATTGTTTGATGACACACCAAGGGATTAGGCTAAGAGAGAGAATTTAGAATGATCTAGTATTGAATGGAAAAGAGAGAGTGTGTGTGGGGGGTTAGAGAGAGAGAGAAGACAAAAACAAAGATGATGGAAGAGAACTCAATAGTCAGATTTCTCTATTGATTCTTGATTTTACATCTTTTATACATTCCTTCTATCGATTCTAACCATTTTGACTTATTTAATAACTTTTTATTAACTGATTGATCGATTAACTGAATTTAATAATTTTCAACTTTCTTAACTAGTCGTTAACGTTTAAAAATTAGTTGATGGTTGCTACAACCGCATATTTTAAACCATTCACCTACACTTTTTGTGGGTGACGCAGTTTAACAATTTGAGTCAAAAATCATTGGGCCCACTTATTTACATACTCATATTCTAAAGAAAAATAAATAAATAAATAAATAAAAGGCAATGGGCACGAAAGGATGTTGGTGGCAGTTGATACAGACCCACTTCATTCCCTTTTCATATTTTAGGAGATACGATCTCTCGTTACTAAGAAACTAGAAGGAGAAATTTTTGAGTACTATCAATTCCAACATTAACACATTAATTGGCCTTATCATTTATATACAAAAAAATAAAATAAAATATTTTTTATCATCGAGCATAAATACTTTTCATAATAAAAACATTGAAAATGAATTATATTATTGTATAAAATTAAATAATTATAGAATTTCTTTTTATTAATGATCATGACTAATTATTTATAAATAGCTCGAAAAAAGGAGAAAATTAGTTCGGTCTTCATACGAGACTTATTTTACCAATTTATTTGCAGAAATCAACTTCACATGGCATTTTATTTTTGTGTTCTATTTTCTTCTTATTACTTAAATATACTTATTTACATCCATTAGTTTTCAATTTTTTTCGTTACTTATATTAATTAATCATATTCAGTAAAAATTAAATAAAAATTATAATCATAAAGGATCAGTATTAATCACAAATTTCAGTTTAAATTATTATTCAAGAGGTTTGAGATCTATATTATTGTATTTATATTAAAATTTAATTAATATTATAATTTTGATCGGATTGATAATATTTTGCATAGCATGATACATATGAATCTCTAAAACAAACATATAATTTTGATTTTTTAATAATTTATTGATATTTTATAATTATTTTAAATCCAATTAAACTTGATTTGAATTAAATTGAATATTTAAATAATAAAATTTTGTATCATTTTTTTTATATATAAAATTTAAATATGATATTTTATTTAAGAAATATGATATCCAATTAATGAAATAACTGAATTATCATATAATAAATTTAAATTTAATATAACTTTATCCTATCAGAACTTTTAAAGAAAAAAAGGAAACGATGTTTTTAAGAAAATGGTTTAATGATGATAGTTTTCTCCTCCAAATAAAAAATTCAGCTTTAAATCTCTACGTTAAAAAAGAAAAAAAAAAAAGGGGGGGGGAAACGACGAGCAGCGGGCGGCAGCGGTGACAGAAACATTACTGTGCTGACAGACCAATAAAGCTACAGCATCTCAGCCAAAAAAAAAAAAAAAAAGGACCCACGCGCTCAATTAAAGCTAGAAAACAAAAGATAGCGCGTGGCCTGAACCCTGTGTTCAACAGAGAGTCTGTCGTACATCTGCAAACGTTGTTCAGGGGGTCCAGTGTGCGGGTGGGACTTTCCTTCAGCCTCGTAGTTAACGAGGTGAAGATTCTTGTTCAAATGCTAATGTCACATCTGTCTGTGTCCAGAAAATGACAACCTCGGTTATCAGATTAATATGTATCCACAAAAAAAAAAAAAAAATCAAATGGATATAAAATCATAGTTATGAGATAATTAAATACCATTTGATTTTATCACTCTTTCATTTTGTGAGATTCACAACATAATTGTATTCACCAAATATCCGCTTTTACTTCAAAATTTTCGAAGAATTAACTTTTTTTTGAATTTTATTTTTTCCTCACAATTTACAATTAATGCTATTTATTTTTTTGTTAGTCAAGAAACTTATTGATCTAGAATTACATAATGGGAGATACCCTTCTTTCATGTGATTATTAAATAAACTACAATTATTAAAATTCAAATCTGCTCAACTGAAAAAAAATAAAAAAAAAAGATATCATATAGAAAAAAGTCTTACTATATTTGTGTTATAGTTAATGCAATTTCAAAATCAATTTAAAAAAGAAATAAATGACGCATGAAGTTGATTAAATTATTCAAAAGCCCTAGTCAAATAATGAAAGAGGTGCATTCGTATTGCTCTTGGTTAGTCAAACATTGATATTATCATAAGTCTCCACAAATGCATTTTTTTATATAAATGATATAGGATATTCATAAGTAATAGTACTTGTCCGTATGTACGACTAAGTATTGTTATTTTCAAAGTTTATTATAAAAAGAATAAAATAATATTTATTGGTTCGGTATTTATAATCTGACGTCAAAGTTTATTATAATTAAATTAATCATTAAAAGGATTTTGACAATGACAAATTGAGTAGGTGAGTACCACACAATGTTTTGCTTGCCTGAAATGAGTCCAAGTAAATTCTTTAAAAAAAAAAAAAAAAAAAAAGAAACTTTTGCAACACAAAATTTCATGGGAGAAGAAAATTATAGTTGGTGATTGAGTTAACTAACTCAACTGTCACTTTAGCTTTACCTTGGTCCATGTGAAAGACATAGAAAAGGCGACAAAAGCAGGCCCTCGCAATTGAGCGAGTTTCTTCCTTGGGTTTTAAGAGTTCTATATTCTATCATTACGATGTGACTACCACATAGATTTACTCTCACTGATCCATTACTAACATAATTATCTTAATCATGATTCTAATAATAATAATAATAATAATAATTAATATTTATGAAAAATTATTTACTTATTATTCATAATTTTGGTAAAAAAAATATTAACAAGAATTTTATTCGTAATAAATAAGAATATCATTAACTCTATTGATATCTAATTGATTTAATAATTAAACACTGATATATTTTTAAAAAAATCTTAAATTTAAATTATATGTATAGAAAAATAGACATTCAAAGAGTTTTATGCCATAAAAATCCAATTTAACTCAAATAAAATTTAATCGAATTCAACGTAATTATCGTATTTGAATAATTTATATCAAAAAATATAGTTAACTCTTATTTTAAAAACAAAAATAAAATATAAAGCATACTTTAACGAATCGATGTTGGAGCAATTTGAGAAGTTGAGATTAACCACAATTAAAATATTTGAGATTATTAGTAGAAAAATTTTTGGTAGAATCAATTAATTTGAAGGTTATTGAATTTGTTCCGACCCCCAACGTACTTGAACTAAATTATTTAAGATGAGCTAAAATAACTTAATTTTGCATGAAGTGAAAAAGAAAAATAAAATCAATTTCATTGAATATTTTGGCACATGCTCAAATTAAATAATTAATTATGCATATGGATTGTTTTGCTTCCAACCTTTCTTATTTGATTTATTTATTTATTTTTGGTTAATATTATTAATGAATGGATAACTAGGGTCACGTATAAATGTCAAATCCCAAATTTTCTTCATTAGCAAGTTGCATTAAGAGTAAAATAATCTTAAATTTAGCATCACTAGGCTTTGTTCCACGTGGGGTTACATATATAGAAATATAAATTGAATTATATATTTCATCAGTATATTCATAAACTGTGATAATTAATTATGATAAGAGCGATCGGTTATTAAATATAGACCGTGACTTTTATATTTATACCGACTCTTTCTACCTTTTTTGTTTGTAAAAGAAAGGAAAAACAAAATAATTGCGATCACTTGCCTAGAAAATAAGTATATAGTAGTAATGACGTAATTTATTATTTAATTTCCAAATTTTCCTCTTAATAAGGTAAGAGTAAAAACACTAGCATAAAGTGAAAGGATATTTTTGTCTTTAAAAATATGATACAATTTTAACTACCAAACTTAAAAATATATATATATATTTATTTGCATAAACGATACGTCTTTTATAATGAATTTATAATTAAAAATATCGTAATTTTACATTTTTATCAACGTTGATTGATTAAGAAAAATAACAAACACTTTACCTTGACAGTAAAATTGAACATAGTAGTTTCCAAACAAATGAATCAAATGATAATAATATTTGATTTGAAAATAGAATAATGAACAAATTATATAAATTCATGAAAGAATATTACATCACTTTCTAAACTAATAAATGTCAATAAAAACAGTACATGTTTAGGTTTGATGTCAATATCTGCGTGGATGAAAACCTAATAATAATATGCTATTTATTTAAAATAAAAATTTTAATTCCATCGTAATAATTCAATTAATCCTATCATGCTCTCAAATCCAGATTATGGAGGAAAGTTGTATTAAATATCCAATTAGAGTAAAATTAAGATAAAAATTTAAATATGAATCTTTTACAATAATAATTCAGCTCTCTTTAAACTGGTCAGGACGAGAAGAAGAGAGACAACAAGATACAAACACCCACATATACATACTTAAAATTAACGAACAATCGATCTAGTGGATAAGGGTATTAAATTTATTAATCAAGTCTTGAATTCTAAATTTGAGAATGAAATATACTATATTGAGAGACATCCTCTTAATTTGGAATCGACAATGCTCGAACTAAATTAATCAGAACGTGATTTTAGATATTGATCGGTTATAAAATAATAAACAATTCAATTAAAATTTTCTCAAAAAGTCAAAAACTAAATTTGAGGGCTCCATGGGATGCTTCAAGTCATGTGAATAGAGCTTTCAAGGACAACACACAAAGCGTGCTAGGTTTTGACAAGAAAATGAGTTTTGTATGTATTTTGTGATAATTTGAAAAGGAAATTTAAACAACATTGGTTCAACCTTAATTTCCCCTGCGTTGTGAATCACATGTTTGGGCACGTGCCAAGTTGGGTCTTGATTTTGATGAAAGTTACCATGTTTTTATGTTACTATAGAGCATTAATAAATGGTAAAATTTTATTTTATTTCTTTTTTATGCAGAAAATAAAAGGGTGAAATTTTGATGGAAGTTACTGTCGACCGTTTTCCCTTCACATTTACTAATTTGTGGTTCAAAAAATGAAATTTCTTCAACAACAAAAGTCTTAGAGAGAGAGAGAGATGTTACTTGTTTGTTTGCTTGCTATTTCTGTAACATTTCTTCAATGCACTTTTGAGCACCCCCATTTGGAGCACCCCTCGTGAAATTACAAAAATAACCCTCCAGTTTGTATGTTTTCCTTTTTTTTGTGGGAGTTTTTCCCCCAGAAAAAAATAAATGTTACTTTTAAAATTTTTCAAGAAACATTTATAATTTTCTTTTATGGTAATGGGCTCAGGTTTATGAAAACCCATATTTTTAATCACATTATGTTGTGGAATAAAACAACCATTACAAGGATTTTTTATTACAATTACTTTCATTTTAATCTTACAAGTTAAACTACTATACATCCGCTAATAAAAAAAAAATTGACAAATAAATCTCAAAATCATATATGTAGTGATGCAATTTTAGATTTATTCGAATAATTATAATTATCAGTTTTATTAGTTGAACTAACTATATATATTACAAAAAGGGAAAAGAAAATAACGCAAAAATTATGTATCTGAACAAATATGTTTAGTGGTAACAATTTTTTTTTTTTTTTTTGAAAATCGACAATGGGAGAAAATGATATATAGGATGAAAAAGTGAAAATTTAGTTTTGTAATATCGATTGCATTCTCAATTTTATTAGTTAAATAAATTGAATAATGCAAATTTTATACATTTATGAATATGTTAATGGGTTCAAATTTTTGAAAAGTCCAAATTTCAGAAAAAGGGGTTATGGGACAGAATCATAAAGTTTTATTACAATAAATGTAAATTTTAATTCTACCGGTTAAATTAACTAAAATATGTCAAAATAGAAAAAGATAATGCCAAATTTTAAAATTTTATGTATATGTTAACAAAATCAAAATTTTAAGAATCCAAATGTTTTTTTTTAAAAAAAAAAAAAAAAGAAAAAGGGATTTAGGGTCCATTTTTCTTTTATGAATTAGAACCAAGAGAGTGGAGATTTAAAGACGCTATTTCACTTGAGAATGGGTTTCCATGACTAAGGGCAGCTTGTATAAAATATTGCATTTAATTAGGGTTTAGGATGGGAGTGCCCCAAACGTAAACGAAGTTGGGAAGTGCCCCACATTGTTTGCATTCTCCCATATATAAAGTATGGGTCTATCTAGTTGGTTTCTTTTCTGCTTTCTCTCTCTCTCTCTCTCTTGTTCACCCAGGAAGACTGACTCTTCTCTCCGGCATTGACTCACCCCACAGGTGACCCATCTCAAACCAAATCAAGCACCATGAGATCGGTGAGTTCAGCTGAAAATTTCCAAATTTTTTGCATTCTAGTATTTACTAAATTCATAATTATTGACTGAACAAAAGAACCTTAGAAGAACAAAAATTGCACCAAAATCTTCGGGGATTTTCTTGTATCATGTTTTCAGAATCAACCCCATTAAAAGCACAATTGAATTTCTCCAATTCATTGATTCAGAGCCTTGCTGTTGCTTAAATTATCTGATTTGTTGCTTTTAATTATCTTCCATGTTGCCATTTTCAGCTGATTTTGCAAATAGCTGAGGTATAGTTGTTAACAGAGACATGGTGTTAATTAGGATTTTGGGAAATAATATTTTTTGCATTCATTGCTTTATGCTTGGCGTTACCATCTGGTCCTCAAGAAAATGTCCTTTGTTTTCCCTTCATTGATCTGTCTTTTTTGGCCTCTAACGTTAGGAACAGTCTCTATTGTGTGAAAAGAGATATTTGGGGATTTTGTCAGATTAGGGTCAGGAAATGAGGATAAGTGTGGTTTAGGGTTTTAAGATGAAACCAGATTTAGCGATGCGCCGCAGAATTAACTGCCTTAACATGGAGCGCCTGCAGTATTTAGGGGGGAGAGAGAGGTTTCGGATTCAACGAAGTTGATCGTCGACTATAAACGTGTATACCAGTGAAAAGCGAACAAACATTATTGAAAGGTTCAATATTTTCACAATACTGTAAGAAAGATTGCAGTTCTACAAGCCGAGTGAATTCAAGGATGAATTTTCGGAAGGGTTTTATGATCCCACCTGACCAAGAGCTCCCGATGAAGCTTCCTTGGACTCCGGTGACACCAGATAAGCCCATTCCAACAAGATGTTATCCAAATTCAGTTGACGATCCGGCATTACATCAAAGGGGCGGATATTGGCATGAACTTCTCAGATCTTCTGGAGGGCTCTCACAAGAGATGCCTAGCTATCGTGGAGGAGCTGAGAATGTTGATTTGATCAGATCGAGCAGTCTAAATGGAAGTTTACAGGACCCGAATTTCATTGCAATGAAGAACCCTCAAGGGTTAAATTCAGGGCAAGACCGCCTCTTTGGCACTGATCTGGAGGAGTTTGGGATGGATGGTGCTGCTTGGAACAACATCCGTCTCACAGATCTGTTGTCATCTATGAATGCAGCAGCATCATTGTCTTCTGGAAATGGACCGCCGACTAACAGCAATAACTATCTGGTGAACAGGCCTCAAGCTCCGGATTTCTATTCACAACTCCAGACATCAAGCAACTTGAGCAACCCTCACATGGCTATGTTGATGCTTGCAGACCAAAATTGTCTGAACCTGCGGAACCAAAATCATCCATTTTCAGTTTCAACACCTCAAAGTGAGTATCTGCTTAACCATGAATTTTAGAATTTTTGGAACACATGCATGCAACAAAATCAACAAGTGCATTTAGATCTGGTAACAATATGAAGAATGAAGCACACAAATTTGTAGGGTAAAGAAGAAACTTCCAACGATAATAGCCATGCCAAGTAGATGACATCACAAAATCAGAAGGGTATAGAAAGATTTGATAACATAGGAGACGATCAATCTGTTGTGTTTCTATGTTTCTCTTTAACAATCCATGCAACTTCTCTTAAGCTAATTCTAGGCTGCATACTGGGTATCCAGGATTGTTACTCCAATCATGTTCATTTTTGTGAACAACATTAAGAAAAATGGAGTAATTTTAATGTTTTGAGATAGTACTGAGGTTCATAACTCTCAAAAGATATGTTAGATTCATGTACTCACTTGACAATTTCTTCTATTCACTTTTCCTTTTTCAATCAAGAGCTGGAAACTGCCGAAGAATAAATTTGATCATGTTACACTGCAGATGGATTTCCAGTCCCCAACAAATGCAATTATAATTTAAACCCATCACCTGCACCAGAAGTGGTGGCCACATCAAGGGTACAAAGCTCCAGCTTGGCACCAGCAACAGATCAGGCCAAGCTAGAATTCAGTCACAATGGCATGCTCCTCAATCAGACTCTGAAGGAAAGTTCGTGCCAAGACAAAGAGAAGCAAGAGAACAACCTCAATGCGGTTGTATCTACAAGAGATGCAGATGCAGAAAGAAACTGCTTCGAGTTCTCACAACACCTTGTGGAATTGTCTCCTGCTGCTTTATCTACCACAACAAATAAGAACAATTTCAACGAAGTGGGTCATCTTGGAATTGACCTGAATGAGACGCCTTCACAGAAACCACCCAAAAGGAGAAAGCACAGACCAAAAGTAGTAGCAGAAGGCAAACCAAAAAGGACACCAAAGCGTGCAACTCCAGAAAAACCCAAGGAGAAGCCATCTGGAAAAAGGAAATATGTTCGCAGGAAAGGGGTGAATGCTTCTACTCCTCAGCCAGAAGAAGTAACAAAAATGAATGTAACTCCGACCCCCAAGTCCAAAACAAAATCATGCAAGAGAACTTTGAATTTTGATTTGGAAGGCAAAACAATAGATGGAAACAAAGAGAAGATTGATAGCCAACAGAAGATACAGCATCCTGGAGGAATGCTAGTGTTTAATCTGAATGCAGTCGGCCAAGAAAGAGAATTACTTCCTGGATCTCAAAGCATCCCAGGAACAAATTCATCTGTGCAGAATGACCAACGAAGCAGACGACAGGCGGACATCAAGCAGAGTGAAATCAATCCAATTCTTAATCATCCAACGAGTCAGATGGTGCCTGGACATATGCTTTTGCCCAGAAACAATGCACCAGATGCTCGCTCAACAACTAACAAAGGCCAGAATATGGAAAACTCAAGTGCTTCAATCCAGAACTCAAGCACAAGAAATAGCAATAATTACCAAGATGATAGAAGAAATGTTCAGATCACTTCAGATCAGCAGAGTCTGAACGAGGGAATTGGGCAAGCTGTCCTTCAAGCAATTAACCATCATAACTTGGAAAGAGCTGGACAACTGAAAATGTGGAACAACCATCAATCATTATTGAAGGACTTGACCTACTCCAACCTTGGAACAGGAATCAAGAGAGTTAGTTGGCATACTACCGAACAGACACATCCTCAGATGGTAAATCAGATTGAGCCTTTGCCATTTAAGGCAGCTAACGACAACAACAATAGCAGCCATTTGGGAACAGTGCCAGAGAACCAAAAGAGACAAAAACTTCAAGATGGACATGTTTCAGCCCTTTCAACAAGGCCATATTCAAATTGTAGACTTGAAAACATATCAAAGCAAGTGCAAACTAATTGCACTACGACTATCAATGCGAGCCATTTGACATCAGAGCAAGAACACAGAAACTTAACATCCCGCTTCCGAGAAAATGATGTCCTCGCAAAACTTACATCCAGTACACCTGTTGCAGGCAGTTACATTCCGTCCATGGATTCTGGGCCCGATCTTACAAATAAATGCACTTCAAGTGATCTGCCTCAACAAGCTCAAAGGACAAACAAAAGATCCCGAAAAGCAACCCATGTCCAAGACTCTGTCTCCCCTTCTACAAATTCAAAGAGTAGGAAGCAACCATCAACCAAGCAAAACCCCTCATCCACTGATGAACAAAGAATTAAGACTGGTTGCGCAGACCTGGCATCAAGCAGCCAGAATGTAATGCCTGTTGCATTTGATCTAGCACCACCAGATGCAAATAAAGGGCTTCCACAACAGAATGGTGTGAATGACCATCCTGAAACACACAAGAGAACCCAAGGTATCCTACTACTTCCAATAGTCGAACAAACTTGTTCAACTCACAATATAAATGCCAACAAATCAATTGTTTTTGCAGGCTTTCAAAAAAAACACAGTTACCTGGATGCAGTTGATGAAATAATGAGTCGCTTGAATCGTATAGATCTAAGCAAGGAGTCTAATATAGCAGGCCAAGAGCGAAATGCACTTGTTTTGTACAAAGGAGATGATGCATTAGTTCCATTTGATCCTATCAAGAAAATTAAACCACCACGACCTAAGGTGGACCTTGACCCAGAGACAAATAGAGTATGGAACCTCTTGATGGGAAAAGAAGGAAGCCAAGGTTTTGAAGAAACAGACAAGGAGAAGGAGAAATGGTGGGAAGAAGAAAGAAGGGTCTTCCAAGGAAGGGCTGACTCATTCATTGCACGAATGCACCTGGTTCAAGGTATTGCAAGAAGTTTGTAAATTTCTGAATTTATAAACTCAATAAAATTTTCTCATCTTTAAAGTATTCTGTGTGTGGGCTGCCATATCCAGCCTGCAGTGTTAAGATCACACAAAATTATACGTTTTTATAACTGCTAATGCAAAATCCAATGACATTACTTACAGGAGACCGACGCTTTTCAAGGTGGAAAGGATCAGTTGTGGATTCGGTGATAGGAGTTTTCCTCACTCAGAATGTTTCAGATCATCTATCAAGGTACCGTTAATCATTTACTGTTCCCTTCTTGAACAGCTTGCTTATGTAAACATATATGGATAAGGTATTAAAATCATTTCAATGAATGCAGCTCGGCATTCATGTCTCTTGCTGCACGATTTCCTTTTCAATCAAATAATAGATCATGCCGTAAAGATGAGGTAATTTTGGTTGAAGAATCAGAGATCTGCATAATAGAGCAAGATGACGCAATCAAGTGGCGTGACATGGTACCAAGGGAACCAATTCAGAAACAAAATTCTGCATCAGTCTATGACCCATCAGGCCAAATAAAAGCTACCATGATGCCAAGCTTGGGAGGCATACAAAGCAGGAGATTGGAGGAAGATGCAGCTTCTTCTCAAGATTCCTTCGACTCTTCGTTGCTACAAGTCAATGGAGAAGTTAGATCCAGCTCAGGTTCTAATTCAGAAGCAGAAGATGCGGCTACTAAAAGCAATGCTGACCAGCTTCAGTGTTCCACTCCACCGAATCTTCTCTATGATGAGTTCTCCATCTTTCAGAAGTTCTTTGGTCAGCAAACATCCCCATCATACGGGAGAATAGACCATGGGTGCATGCAACCAAAAGAATTGAAGTATGGCAACGAAAAGCAAAGGTTTGGCAGCATAGGTAACCTTAAAGATTGGTCATCTGTTATCAATCACTCAGCCAGTTCCCAAAGTCCACAAATGCACAATCCTCCCTATATTAGTCAGTTGCATATGCCACAATACACCGAACCACCAAAAGCAGACAGCTTTGAATTGTTGGGAGAAGAAATCATATCTTTGCCTTCAACATCTGAGTATGATATGATAAGCTCTAAAAAATTTGATTGCATAAGCCGTAGGTTTGAAAAGATGGCAGAAAACACCAGAGGATCTACAATTCAGGGAATGGCACAATCAAAATTCCAAGAACTGCCCAGATGGGACCAATGTGCACCATCAGGTATATACCAAAACCAGCAAGATGATGGCTCTCCACCTGGAGCTTATCCAAAAATCAATGAGCATCTGTGCATCAATCATCCATATGAGAAGCTCCGGATCATGCAACAGGCAAGTCCAGCAGTTGCAAAGCCTTCAGAAGTTGTTCAAGCTCAGAGGAATTGGAAAAATTGTAACGTGCAGCAATCTCCTCACACCCCTGAGTTCAATCCAGCAATATCTGATGTTGAAGAGAGAACCTCAGAAGTGGATAAGCAAGTTTTTATAGGGAGTACAGCAATCGAGCAAAAAACAAATGAGAGTGCTCATTCTGCTGTTGATGCATACACGGGAACAAACTCCAATACTCCAAAAACAACAAAGGGGAGAGCACCTGTAGACAAAAGACATGCATTTGACTGGGATAGTCTGAGAAAGCAAGTAAAGACCCAGGAAAGAAAAAGAGAATCAAGCAGGGATACATTGGACTCACTAAATTATGAAGCTTTGAGATGTGCAGCTGTGGAGGAAATTTCTGATGCAATCAAAGAACGAGGAATGAATAAAATGCTTGCAGAGAGAATCAAGGTAAATATATGATAATTCTGATTGAGTTCAAATTCAGCTTCAAATGCCTCCAACTACAGTAAAGAGGTGAATGACAGTCATCACAACTCTGCAGGATTTCCTCAATAGACTGGTTGAAGACCATGGTAGCATTGACCTGGAATGGTTGAGAGATGTTCCCCCCGACAAAGCAAAGTAAGCCCCTGTAACTTTTATCTTCTTAGTGGATAAGAGTATGTTCATACAAAACAATTATACCTCATACGAGTGCAAGTCTCAATGGTGCAGGGAATATCTACTGAGCATACGGGGTTTAGGGTTGAAAAGCGTGGAGTGTGTTCGGCTTTTAACACTTCATCATGTTGCATTCCCGGTAATAACTCATTAACCATATTGAAACTAAATCAAAGAGAAAAAATACCTTAGTATTCTGTATATTTGTAAAGGTTGACACGAATGTTGGACGGATAGCTGTTAGACTGGGATGGGTCCCCCTCCAACCCCTGCCAGAATCTCTTCAGTTGCATCTCCTTGAGTTGTAAGTCTACACCATCTTTGGAGTCTTCATAATTCACATCAGATGGCAATGCTAATCATATTCCTCAACAGGTACCCGGTTCTGGAGACAATCCAGAAATATCTCTGGCCCAGACTCTGCAAACTGGATCAAAGAACATTGTAACTTCAAATTTCCACTTACTTTTCATGTTAATTTAAAGCTGCTTCCTATTACTTTAAATTTTTATTTGCTTTCTGCTGAATGATTTAATCCATTGTTAAACTACAGGTATGAGCTCCACTATCAAATGATTACTTTTGGAAAGGTAGATACTGCTACTTCAATTCATAATATAGATGCATTAATTTAAATATTGTTTGAGAAAAAAATAAGACAACTGCTGAACGTGCCTCTGTGTGCATATGTTTGCAGGTTTTCTGCACGAAAAGGACACCAAACTGCAATGCATGCCCTATGAGAGGAGAATGTAGGCACTTCGCAAGTGCTTTTGCAAGGTTTGCACTCTGACCAGTCTTCCTTAACATCTAACACCATGCACAAGCGTCAATTAGTGCTTCCTTTTATGCACATAAGGAAATGAGAGAGCAAAGAAAGGAATTCAGGCACCTATCTTAGTGTCACTGTTCAAATGGGACTGGGTGGAGGGGGAAGATCTGAAGTGGTATTTCAGCCACTAAAAACAATTTCAATTTATTATTCCACGCAAACATAAAATAGGCAGGAGGGGGAGGAAATAAAAACATAAGGTTCTAGGTGGTCGACTGGCATTCTGGGAAAGGAAGGGTAAGATTGTGGCTGAGTCTCAAGACTTTGTTTGTGTCTCAAGTAGGTTTTTCAATTAAAATAGACATAAGCAAGCACAAAGAATTAGACATATATTTGTATAGCTTAAAGGTTATCACAAGCAGCTATTGTGGTTGGAATTCAGTAGATCAAATTTTGAACTACAAAGAGAAGAAAAATGGAACCAAATGTTAAGGCTCAAGGACATCAATATGCACATACAGGACCATGCACACAAAAACAGAAAAGCAACTATAAGGCAAACAAGGGTACATAATATAAGCACCATAATTGCTCTTTTATGCCACATGAAACAACGCATCATTTACATATAAGAGAGCCTAGTATTTTGTCCTAAATGAGAACCTGACCAATTAACTCTTATTTATTTATTGATAGGAAAAGAAGAATATATTAGATCTATGAAAAGATATACAAAACTCCTAAGGATATAAAATTTCAGAAAAAATAAAGAACATGGGAAAGAAGAACAAAAAGAATAATATACAATTGCTATCTGATCGCTCTTCAATTTTTTGAGACTTTAATTTTATAAATCCCCGAGGCATAAACCCAAAGAGAAGTATAGAAAAATAATTTTGTCCTACAAAATTGTTATAGATAAAGCCATAATGCATGGATACGCATAAGACATGGAAAGACACAATACAAACACACAAAACTCAAAAACATAAAAAGGACAGGACATCTGTGTGTCTGTGAGTATAAAAATGTGAAGATTTTTGTATGTTGCTTAGCAAAAATGAAAAAGAAAAAAATAATAAAATTTAGTAATGACATAATCAGCATAAAAATAATCATGAATATCCATAATTAAGTAATTGTAATGGTGTAATCGAGATCATATTCAATATTTACATATATATGCGTGTGTGTGTGTGTGTTATTTTCTAAAATTAAAAATTATGAATATTTATTCAAAAACAAAGAAAGGAATACCCAATCATTATTTGGGTATCCAAGAAATAGTTGCAGCGTCCAAGACAAAATATAACTTTATTATTGGACAGAGAGACATATTTGACATAAGCCAATGACATGTTTGTGCCCGACTTGAACCCGTCAGCACACAACGTACACGATGCTTCAATGCTTCATAATTAATAAGGCAATAAAAGATCAACCAGACTAAGTATTCTGAATGAATGCAAATTGGGGCAATCTTTAGCAAGAGTTCCATCCTTCAAATCATAATCTAGCTTGTTTTCTCACATTCATGCATGCTGCAATCTATTATCTAAGATGAATAAAAAATCCTCTCTTGTACAGTGCTCGACTTGCATTACCAGGGCCAGAAGAAAAAGGTCTAGTAAGTTCAAGTGTTCCAATAGCAACAAAGGGAGACTCAGCAATACCAATGCTGTTGCCGCTACTAGAAAACACTCAACTTGGATTAGCGTCTAGAATCAGCAATTCTGAGCCTATAATTGAAGAACCAGCATCTCCAGAGCCAGAGCATGAACTTACCCAGAGTGACATTGAGGATGCTTACTATGAGGATTCGGATGAAATCCCATTGATCAAACTCAACATGGAAGAATTCACACAGAACTTACAAAATTACATGGAAAGCAACATGGAGATTCAAGAGGGTGATATGTCTAAGGCTTTAGTTGCTCTGAGTGCAGAAGCTGCTAATATACCTGTTCCTAAATTGAAAAACATGAGCCGGCTAAGGACTGAGCACCAAGTGTAAGTACCTAAACCCACAAAATAAGAACCATTTTAAACAGCTGTTGAACATACTAATGAAATTCTAACCTAGTTAGACATAAGTCATGTGAATTAAAGTTCTCAGATGTCACACTCTTAAAAGGTGCTATGAAATGCTTATTATCGCTGTGAATATAGAAGAACACCTAATCATGTGCTTGTACTTTTTATTTCTATGCAGATATGAGCTTCCAGACTCACACCCTCTCTTAAAAGAGGTTAGTTAAACCTCATTGTTTAAGCTTTGACATTAACATAACAGGGGCCTTTTTTTGGCTTTTTACTTATTGATTACTTCTACAAATTACAGATGGACAAGCGTGAAGAAGATGACCCTAGCCCGTATCTGCTCTCAATATGGACCCCAGGTTCGAACAAAAGAATTACATTTGAGAATTTAGGATGCCCTATCTACCAGTACCTTATTTACCTCCACATTGACCCATAAACACAAGAAATGCAGAACATCAATTTATACACACACACACAGAGTACAAGAAAAGAAAACACGACATATGCCATTAATAAGATGCCAAAAGTATCGAATTTCTCTTGTAGAATCTGCGAATATTTCAAACCTGTCTTTTATTACCAGGTGAAACTGCAAATTCAATTCAACCACCAGGAAATAGTTGTGGTAAACAAGAAATGGGGAAATTGTGCAACAACACAACATGTTTTTCATGCAATAGTGAAAGAGAAGCAAATTCACTGACTGTTAGAGGAACACTGCTGGTAAGGAGTCCATACCAGCCATCAATTGAAATAGGACCATACATGTGATGGAATATGTATATGTTGATGTGTTTCACTTTTCAAGACAAGAAAACTCATCACTCTATACTACTGCAAGTGAATCCCTGATATCATGCTATGCCATTCGAACAGATACCATGCAGAACAGCAATGAGAGGGAGCTTTCCACTCAATGGCACATACTTTCAAGTGAATGAGGTATATAATGACTACATGTTAGCTTTTCTTTGTATATCTGCCAGCCATTTGCATGAATACATTGCAATATCAGAAAAATTATAAACCAGGCCAGAAAGACATAAAGCTAGTCTTACCGTAGAAAAGAAAAAGCTGCACTGCTTTTTGTTTGCCTAAATATGAGCATTGCTAGTCTTCTTCTTCATCTCAAAGCTACTTATTAGTGGCAAACAGTAGTGATGAGTTCCTGAAAGCAGGTATTCGCTGACCATGAATCAAGCCTTAAACCAATTGAAGTTCCAAGAGCATGGTTATGGAATTTACCCAGGCGTACTGTATACTTTGGCACCTCGGTTTCCACAATCTTCAAAGGTAAGAAGAAAACTATTCAAATTAGACATACTTAAGATTTCTAGGTATTTCACTAAAAAATCAAAAAAAAAGAGAGAGAGAGAGACTTAACAAAAGTATTCCTTTTGCCTATCTAGGATTGTCGACTGAGGGAATTCAGTACTGCTTCTGGAGAGGTATGCTATTCTGAATTTTATTAGATATCGCATTTGAGCCCACCCTTTGGATCAAAGAAAATACTAATTAACAAGCCTACTGGTCCTCATAGTCTTGAAGCAAACACTGAAAACCAATGAGAAAGAAATTGGACATATCATTTATTAAGATGCCATATATATATATATATATATATATCCTCTTAACAGGAGAATAACTTCAAATGAAATGAATTTTTAGTCACAATGTGGTACCAAAAAGTTTGATGCTCGTGTTAATCTTCCATATTCAAGCATGCAAGTGCAACACAATAATATGGGTAATATAATAACTCTCCACAAACAGGGAATGGCAGCCATGACCTACATCACGTTCATAATAATATTGAACACATTTTATGGCACAACAACAAAGATCATTAGACTAATAAATACAAGCATTTGCAACAATTTAGGAGCCTAGCAGCCAATGTTCATCAGTTAAAAGTTTACCTTGAAAAGCTTCAAAATTCTGAAAAATCAGACTTACGATGCACTCATGTAGATATGGTTTCAAAATTCTTATCATAAGTTTAATATTCGACATTTCTCGAGTTAAGAGGGTTTGTTGATTTGAAATCCTATGCATAGCTCTTTGATGTTGATGTTTTATTCCTTTCAATAACAACAATTACTAGCAGTATTGTTTTTTTCATTAATTACTAGCAGTTTTACTTTTGAAACTTGAAATAAAATAATCATGATGCAACTACCATGCAGTCAAATTCATCAGAGATGATCTATTGTAAGTTAACTCCTAAGTGCTTGAAATACTTTTGCAGGATTCGTTTGTGTTAGGGGATTTGATCAAAAGTCACGGGCACCCCGCCCCCTGGTGGCTAGATTGCATTTCCCAGCTAGTAAGCTGACCAAGACAAAAAATCAAGACAAATAATGATCACAGAGAATGACACAGCTCAAGCACAAGCAACTAACACAAATATCCATGAGGAAAAGCAGACAGCTAGAGCTTCAAAATAAACAGAAAAGACGGGGACAATCATTGATTGATACATTGTAGTGTATTCACTGATTATTCCGATATGAGATATATTCACCAGAGTTAAGCAGGAGGCATAAACAAATTTTCAAGTGGTCTATTTTCAATTTCGAATGTAAGACCCCATGGAAAGTGGATTTGTAGTCTGTACATGATAGAAAATTAAGATGATAATTTCAATTCATGCTCGCAATTCTGAGCAATTTTTTTTAAGTGTATGTCTCAAAACACTGATGAATTGTCGGGCACTTGATTTTCATTCATGCATGAGTTCTTAGGAGAAAGGATACAATACAATTTTGATAGACGAGCAGCGTGGCTTTTGGTACCTGATATGCCAACATCTTTTATCAGGACGCTGCTAGTAAAAACGATTAACACCATCTCTTAGTTGGTGTAGGAAAAACTGATGATGATGAACCATCAGTACACCAATTTGGCATACATGAAAAGAGCCTGAGAAGGATATAATTCTGAGAACCTTGAGCCCGTTTTGAGTCATGCTTAAGAAAGGATGCATATGTCGTAATATCATAAATACCACTCTTCTGTCTCAAGTTGCATTTTCTGCTTCAAAGTAGAACACTGTATTTAAGAAATGGCCGGTAGGAAATCAAACAACCAATTCCACTAAAAAGAATACATGTAAAGATATATCTTCCTAGCCCAGCCAGTAAAGGAGGAGGAAAAAAAAAGACCTTTGGCATTGTATCAAGTTTCAATGATTCAACTCTGACAATGCATAAAGTAGGTGATTCATTCTAATTTTGTACTCTCCGAACACAGAATTTCATCAGCTAATTGATAAAACAGAGATTAATCCAGAAAAAGGCCAGGTACAAATTTAATTGTTCACAAGTCTCCTCAAAGAAGCTTGCTAAAGGGTTCAGGGTAGGAAGGTTTTTGTCCCAGGCATACTTAACAAGAACTCTGATAAGCAACTAGAAGTAATTCATTTAGTGAGAATACCCATGATAGAAATTTGAAGGCTTTTCCCACTCTATTTAATCAACTTGAGGAACTGGCCCAAAAGAAGTGATTGTTGGAAAGGATTTGCTGTGTGTGTCATTAGGATGGTATAGTCACTCTAAAAGATGTTGCAGGAGACAGACTGAATTGTCATGGCAAGCTATTTGAATGGCTTTTTTTCTACCACGGCATCTATTTCTCAATCTGAGGCAATACCAGGGAAAGAGAACCATGAAAATCACCCAAAACATGATAACAATCTAGGTCTATGTGTGTAATTTATGTAGACCAGAAGCTAAAACAATGAACAATAGTCTGCTTTACTAAAGAAGAATGAGAAAGGCATTACTGTTTTCAAAGAAAGAAAAGGAACAAAACAGATGGAAGAGAACTCAAAATCCCTATCAGATAACACATTCTTTTGAGACCAATTTTCAAGGACAAGCTACAGATGCTCAATTTTTTTTCCCCTCAGCTCTCTCTTCTGGGCACAGACTGCATCTTCTTTGTTACCTTTTAAAATATATACCTGTATCTACAGAAGTAATAATCATAGGCCCCATTCAAAAATTACATGACAATAGAATAGGTGTGAGTAGCAGTGACAGAAAAAACACCAAAATCAACTGAGCAGAAGGAATCAACTGAGCACAAGGACCTTGTAGCTGACATTACATATTGCATTTAGTACAATTGGAGGTACTTGCCTTGCTCATGTAGGCATTCAAGAAAAGTAAGCAATGGGCTAAAGCAATAAATGTAAAAGGTAAAATCACACATGGTTTAGCCCTGTCATGTGCTTAATAACATTTAAATTCAGTCGCTCTTGATCCCCCATTCAAAAATTTGATAACATGTTTTGAGCCCTGTCATGGTTTAGCCGTGTCATGAGTTATCAAAGTGCATGTTTTGATCCCCCGACACTATCCACAGCACCTTAAAGTGAGCAATGGACTAAAACATTGGGCAACAAAACATACACTTTGATAACTCATCCATTCATTGGTTTTACCATTTTCTTACCCATCAAAATCACGTAGTATTCATACATCTATGAGGCACCAAATAGAAAAGTTAAAATGCAGTTTTTTACTAACACTACTAAAATTCCGGTAGGGCTTTTTCTTTTGTTGCACTTTCACAATGCCTATCTAATGACATGAAAATTTCTTTTTTGTTTTGACAACAAGTCTTACTTTGATGAAAATATTAACCAATCAAATGTACTTTCTTTATGTCACAACAACACACATGGTCATATACGATTTCATTTAAAATGAATTCCATGTAGTGAAACAAAAATACACCATACGTAATCCAAGTTTATGCCCACCTTTATCAGTGCTGCACCAACTTGATATGCATGCCAAATATTGTAAATTGCTGACTCATAAACAGTGGTAATCAGGTGTGCTCCTGCATGCTACAATTTGCGTCGCTCAATCAAGAACTGCCAATAAGCATCAATCAGAATCTGACAAAGAAAAAGAAAGCTCATTAACAGCTGCATAAACTACTTTACTGAGACTACCATTTTGCTAGTTTATTTCACTAATTAAATATTGAAGTTCACTATGGCACCATCAAACACTTGGACAAATTTCAATTAGAAGTCAAAACTGATAATGAAGATTGTTAATTATCTTTCATTTTAATCATTAATCTTTGACTATATCTCTCCAACTTAATAACATTTAAATTCAGTCAACACTCTACTAGCAAGATAGTGAGCATCTAGTAACAGAATGAAGCATGGCACAAATGTGAGGCAATTAAACACTTTGTTTTCTTAATCAAGAGTATAAAGAAATAAACATGCAGTCTAATGTTTATGGAAAAATCTAAAAGCTTCAAGATGGAGCTTTCAGAAAGAATATCATAATCCAACGGATAAGCATAAAAAAAATAAAAAAATAAAAAAAAATATTATCGAAAAGGAGAAAAAGACCAATACTTTTTCCAAAAACTCTAGCATTCTGCTTCCTCCAGACATGCCAAGAAATAGCCATGAAAGCACATCTCCGATGTAAAGAACATCCACATTCAAAAATCTTTAAATTTTATCAAAAACAAATAAGGAAGCCTTTTAGGTCCAACCTACTCATTCTAACACAAAGCAACGAGGCAATTCCATATCTCCCACACAATAAAGTAACTGCAAAAAGATGTAGTCTCTAGTTTCTGAATTATTGTAATACATGACACAAATATCCAGAGAGATAAGAGCTTTTAAAATGTCTTCCTTTTTGAAATGAATCATTTTGTATTGATCTTGTTGAGCGCCATACACCAAATAAAAGTTTTAGCCTTGGTAATAACTTTCTTTTCCAAATGAAATTGGTCACTAGAAAATGAGGGATGCGAGGAAATCAAATAAGATGATGAAAGAGAGATTTGCATGAAAAAGCAACCAAACGATCAAGGCTCCAAACACTAATATGAGGAGTGCTACAAAATGTTCATTTCCTTTCAGCAAAAAATAAATAAATAAACAAATAACAAGAAGAACTTTATAGAGTTTTGTACTCATGACAAATCATATCATGTCACACTGGTAGGCATAAACATAATAGTAAAGTCGAGTTTCTTACTTAGAAAGATGGCATCTGTGAAACAATGTCATCAAAGAGCATCCCATCACGAGCGATTCAAGACAAGGATAGGACACATTACAGCAATGTGCATATACCCCCTCCCCTGCAAAATTAAATGATATAAATCCATGAGGTAAAAAGAGGGAAAAAAAAATCATCAAAATCTTCAAACATGACTTTCGCAACTAATATTTATGTTCTTTAAGAAAGGATTCACCCCAGGTTCTTTCAATTTTTTGGGAATGGACCAGGAAGTGATGTCTTTTGTAGACTTCTTGTTTCTTTTCTAGGTTGTACATGGTAGACCTCCTTGGTGCAGTTTAATAATTTCTTTTTTCTAATTTTAAAATACTATATAACATAGATTGTTATTGTCAATATCATCACTCAATCTATTGCATATATATCCTAAATCCTCTCATATATCCTAATGTATTATTTGCACACTAAATTTGTGCCATACTCATAATTTCAAATGTGAAACATTAGAAAAATCTCTTTCCCCACTCAGTATACTTGGGACTTTAAGAAGTGAAAATAAAGTTATCCAAAATTTAGAAGAACATATCAACCAAAAAATCCCACCATTATACTAAGCAAGAAAATAAATTAGATTTCCTTGATAATAAGGAAAGAAAAGAAATATATGTGATATATGCACCAACCACATTTTTATCAAAAAGTATTAAGAAAGTTTAACAACATAATGTGAAACAATTTTCATCATACTATTTTAGGACCAAAATAAAAATTAAAAAAAAATTAAAACAATTAAAGGATTAAAAAATTAAAAAATTAAAAAATTAAAAAAGAGCAAATAATACATGTAGATATAATCAAAGATAATGTTAATGTTGATACGTTCATCTAGTTTGCAAAAGTCGACCTATTAAAAAAACTAATTTTACCATTAGAACTTCGCTGGACACATATCATGAATCCATGATCACAAAGCAAAAATTTACAAATAAATAAGAGATATTTTGAAGATAAGAAAACCGCTCCATAAAAAGGCCTCAAAATGCCGTAGGCAAAATCATTAATCCAATTATAATGTTCAAGTCATGACGGAACAACATATGATACTCAAATATCACACATTCTAAAGAAATTAAAAGATTATATTTATGTCCACTTGCTATGACAAGAAAATTGTTTAAAAGCATAATAAAATGCACAAAAGAAAGTTACCCTAGGGCAACCAAAACCCCCTAATACAACGCCAAGCATATCACTTTTGTGAAATATATGCATGTGCATGTGTATATATATGTATGTAAATATATATTTGAAATAAAAAATCTGGCCACCAGCCAATCAATACACGTCTAAAACTATTTATTGCATCTGTTGCTCTTATCTTAACAGAAACAACCCCAAAACATCTAATTTATTCATGATTCTTTACAGGAGAGCTTGACAAAAACGAAAAGATTAAACACTGCCAGCATGGTTATCTTGTTTTAAGAAAATTTTAGTACAACATATACTGAAATTTATAAATAAATAATTATAATGCTGAATAAAGAAAGACACCAAAAATATCATTTGGGTCCGAGTTACCAATTTTAAGAGACTATAAACTACAATTTTAATGCATATCCTTTCCTCTAACCATCTCATGAGGAAAAATTCTTAAATCTTGATGAAGCCCTGTCAATTTGATTTAGGTCTTTCTATAAGGCGCCAATCAACTAACCAAGAACTAAAACAGCCCAAACGATAGTTAAAATCCTACTAAGAACATTTGATACATCAATTTTTCAACTTAATTATCCTTAAATAAAATGTGAATATCAACATATTTATGTCTACAACTATTATAATATAACTTATGGTTTTTAGATACCTAAAACTACAATTTTCAAATAAAGACAAAAGATCTTATGTGAAGTCATTCACAAGAATAGTTAATCCACATAAATCATTTAACTTCTATCAGCCCACATTCCAACCCCTCCCTCTCTAACACAACATTTCTCTTATGAGATCCTTGCAAACTGCCTCCATCTACCGCCTCCACCTACCCACACTCGTACACAATTGGTTGCATTTTTAATTGACAAACAATTACAGAAATTTGTCTAAAAATACAACTCCACAATTAAAGAAAGAGTTCTGAAAGTCAGCCAAACTATAGTTTAAATGCAAGAAACTGTATTATACTATAAAGCCAAACCCGGCTAGCCACGATTTGAAAGCCTATCAAATTTTTAATATAACACGTTTATCCTTCTAAAAAAACAAACTTTCTTAGTTACTGCAAGTAAGGATTAAGAATATATTTTTTATGGGCAATCCATTTCTCACTCTATCAAACACTCTCTCCATCAAACACTCTCTCTCCAAAGACCCACCCTTCAACAAATCCTACATTTGCTCTCCCTTCTTTTTCTTCCTCCCTCTCCCTTGTTAATCTCTCTCTACCCCCATATTGCCTACAAAAGAACCTACAACGGGAGCTGAAATCAGCCATCTGATTGGGCAATGCCTTGAATGCCCTCAAATTTTCAGTGTTGTCAAATTTTAATTGTTACAAATTGTTTTTTGCCTTTCCCTTTTCTGATAGTTGCAACCTTTTCTGATAGTTGCATTTTTTTATTTGTTTTTTCTAAAGTTACATTAGATAATGATAAAAGACCAAATGAAATTTTTGTAGGTAAATTTTGTGTTTCAGAAAATTCTTCAAAATAGTCATTCTAATGCTAATTTATGAAAACCATTTTATTTCTGGTTCCCTACATTCCTTCCCCTCTTTACGATTGTATCTCTATGCCACTATAATGGTAATTTTGCTTCTCCTAAGGAATTTTTTCTAAACACACAAATTGTGTGTGCCCCAGGATCTAGTAAAACATATAAGGAAAGAAATTGATGCATAAAACAAAAATAAACACATATGATATTAGGTTGGTGTAAAAGGTAGAAGGATTCATCTTTCCCTCAAGTTCTATGTATTTAGTAATGGCTAGGTATAAAAGGTAAAGAGATCCATCTCGCTCCCAGACCTACGCATTTAGTGGTCTTTCCCTCCAAAAACAAGGTAAGTATAATAATGTGTACACAATGATAGACATAGTTTGTAAATATGCTGAGCTAACACTTCTACAACATTTATCCAATGTTGTGCAATACTTTTAAACTCACTACAGTCCAAAATTTTCTCACATTTACATGTCTTGTATCAATGTCCGTACGCCAGAGGTATGTGATGCTTATCCAATCAACAAGATTTATAATATCTTTTCAAGTTTCATGAAACAGAAAGAAATATCTTTTATTTATATGACCAAATAAAAAAGATTATATGATATGTTAAAAATTTTTCGATTTTAATATAAATGAATTTTACAGATGAATGACCCTGTTGAGTATTGTGACTGGGCTTCATCATTTAACACCATTAGGGGAACTAAAACATCATTGTTTTATGCCAATCTTTTGATATTTAAAGGTTCAACATTTTCAATATTATAGATTCAACATACTCAAATCTAAAGATCCCAAAAGTCTATTAAATTTTATACAGTGAGGTACATTTATGTCAAAAGATGATGTGATTTTACGAACAAGCAACATATTAACAAAAATGTACATTCACTATTTACTTCAGGTTCCTTTAAATGCACTTGCCGATATGCTCATAAATAGACATAAACCAACCACTAACACACAAAAATCAATCCTTTTTAAATACATCTCTCGCATATCTCCTATTCATATACACCTTGTTATGTTCAAAACCAAAAAAATTGAGAGATTAATCAGTGGACCCTTTCCACATCGTTCCTTTGCAATTTTTTGCTATCATGGTACTAGCTTTTGTGTTATTGTGGATAGTCACTACATGGGGTTATCCCAGAGGATAATTCTTGGCGAAAAAAAGCAGTTTTAACCAGGGAAAGAAAGATTCACAAGGTATTCAATGCTAAAAGCTATTTTATAGGAAATTAACGACCAGAACACCGCAGCAGTCAGGATTAGCAGTCTATCCAATAAATCCTATCACCACATACAGGCTCCAAAATCCAAATAAGCAACTCAAGAACAGTCAAAATCAAGCAAATGCCAAAGCAAAGATTCATAATCGAACCAGCGAAAAAAACATGGATTCCGAGCATCATCCAATCAATCTACGGTAAAAGAAAAACAAGCAAAGACACAGCGCCTGCGATGAGAGAGAGAGAAAGAGAGATGTTACCTGTTTCAATGACGGTGTTGAGAGAGAGAGAGAGAGAGGCAGAGGAGAGGTTTTTGGGGGGCGAAATTTTTTGGAATTGGATTGGTTTGCCGCCTTTCGCACTTCCCTCCTCTCTCTCTCTCTCTCTCTCTCGCGATTTTTAAAAGAGGTTTTGAGCGAGTAGAACAAGATAATACGCAAGGTTGGTGAGACCCACGTTATCTGCTGACACGTGTGATGAGATAAAAGGATCTAAGCTTCGGGGTCAACGATGTCAAGGAAGCATGGAGACATGGTGAGGCCCAAAAGCCTAATGATATCAAGGGAAGGAAATGATCAAACATCAGGGTTTTATGTCTCAAATCCCAACCTCGAATCCAAATTATCAAATTTAAAAAAAAAAAAAAAAAAAAAAGCTAGGGTTGAAATGAATACTAATATTTAGTCGAATGTCAGGATTTTATGATAAAAATCCGTAACAACTAGAAAATAAATTATGAAAAAATTTAGGATTGAAATAAACATTAATATTTAGTAAGATAAAAGGATTTTATGACTCAAATTCAAAATACCTCACCAAATTACTAACAATGTTTGACATGAAAACTTGTAAGGACTTGAAAATTTAAAATTTTACTAATTTTTAAAAGCTTTTATTTAATATTTTTATCATTTTCTATACATGGATGAATGTAATTTGATGAATATATCATTAATTTTCACCAAGATAATTTCATTTATTAATTTAAAATATAATCTTTAAAAATATCATTGATTACTTGTTGCATTTGGTATTAAACCATTATCTATTTTATTCAATCAAAAAAAATGCAACAAAATAAAAATAATCGAATGAAAAACAACATAATAAAACATGATTTAAAAAATAAATCACAATAAAATAAAATGGAGTGATCATTAATCTTAAATTTGTGATTAATTTTTTTTTTTTTTTTGGCATACCTAGATTGAAAATCTTACACTTAATTTTCTCCTCTATGTCCTAACTCAAACTCCAATCTCTTGCAGGCAGAGTCCATGCAAAGAATTTTTTTAAGCTAAAGATTTTAATTGGTTTTGAAAACTTAAACGTAGCGAGAGTTAGGGTAATAAAAAATAAAAATTTTAGAGTTTGTACCTTTTAAATTACAAAACTCGTCCTCATACCTTTTGAAATTATAAAATGGCCTGAACAATTTTTAAAATTATAAAATAAAATAGATAATTTGAAAAATTGTAAAACAAAACAAGCATGTTTTTGAAATTACAAATAAACATAACAAGTTTTTGAAATTATACATTGGCCCTATGATTTTTTTTTTTTAATAACAATCTAACCATAAACTTCTCTTTCTGTATTATTCTTCATTTTCATTTCAGTTAATATAAAATAATTTTATACGAGCGGATAATAAATACCAATTGGGTTTTTAGGGTAGAGAAATAACCTATAACATATATATTTTTTTAATTCAAAATAATTATAATACAATCCTTTAATTAATAGTTGTATTAAAATTATTTCACTTCTAAATAATTTTACTAAACAATTAAAACTACACTCCATAATAAATATAGTATTATTTAAAAAAATCAATAAATAAAAATCTAATATTTTGTCATTGAGATGTATGTATTTCTATATATTGTCCATTTTATAACAGTCATAATTGAGATCAGGCAAAATATATAATAAAATATACTATTATCTCATCAATTATTTAATATCTTGATTCTCTCGTCCAAAATAGAGCATCTCTAAAATATTCAATTTGTGATAAAACTTGACAAATTTTAAGAGTATTCGATATGATATAAAATCGTATCATTGAATCTAGTTTTCAAATATTCAACTAAGACAATTCAAGAGTGTGATTTCCAACACTGTCAATATAAATTTTCTATTTTGTATGCATGTTTTAACTAATAAATACTGCATACGTAACATACAAAACTTTTGACCAGTAAATGATTTCACTCATAATATATCAAAATATGTAGTCCCAACTTTACAGATTCATTTACATATATTCAAAATTAAAAGCACATAAATTACATACAATTATACAATACTAACTTTTATTCATAATATGTTTCAGGATATTACTTTCTAAGTTCTGTTCAATGCTACCCACCTGCACTAACTACTGAGTTTGGACCTTGTCTAAATCTAGACGTTATCCAATATTTAAGATCAATTATTTTTGATAATTAGAACACTTGCAAAATATAGTTTAAATTTAGATGAAGTATTATGTTTTATCAATCAGACATAAAAAATTTACGTTAAGTTGATGTACCATGACATATATCTTCTATAACTTAATTGCATACACAAGTCATACACATCAACCATTAGACCTTGTGCTTACATAAATAATATGTAAAAATATTTTTCTAATTGAATAATTAAATAC
The DNA here is from genome assembly GCA_037126225.1 of Dillenia turbinata. Classification (NCBI taxonomy): domain Eukaryota; kingdom Viridiplantae; phylum Streptophyta; class Magnoliopsida; order Dilleniales; family Dilleniaceae; genus Dillenia; species Dillenia turbinata. The sequence goes on from JBAMMX010000013.1 coordinate 20,953,754, forward strand.
AAATATTGTTTTAAAACAAGACATCAACGAATAACTTTTTGAATATACAAAATAGTAAAACTAGTATATAATGAACATCGAATCCCAACATTACATGCATAATGTTATTACAGTATGAGCATGTAAATTTGACCAATTATATACATATTTAAATATGTATATCAATTTTTTTTTTTAAAAAAAAATCTCACTGGTTTATCAAAATTCTTTGGGTAGTCAAAACTAACTTTAAATATATATATATATATGCACATATATTATCATTTCTTATACTATTCGAATTAAATAAGGGTTTTGTTATGTTAAATTTAAGCTAAATATGATTTCAAATTTATAACAAAATTAACAAATATGGCTTAGGAGTAATATGATATTTAATTTATAAAATAATAAATTATGTAATGTATAAGATAAAATTAAGTGATTGAATAACCAAAACTACTCAGATTAATCTTTGGAAATATGTACTATATAGGTATTATAATATTATAGTGTATTAATTAGGCATAAATAAGAAAAAATGCGACAAAGAAAAGAAAATTAAATCTAAAATACTATTTTTGACCATTATTGATTGTCATTCAAACCCCTTGCCACCAACGATAACACTTAATAAATCCTTTTTTGAAAGCAAAAAAAAGTTTAAAGATAAATACAAACACATTTCCATATTGCTTTAAAAAAACATATTATCTCATAAGATATAAAATAATAAATAAAAGGGCAAAAATAGCATAACATTATTGTTATATTTTAGCAAATCGGCCATCGAAATATTTGTAAAAAATAATTAACATTGTTACTATAATATGGTTTACAACGAAGAACATCACTTGTGTTACTAGCTAATAAGTTTCTCAATATATGCTAACTAAAATCTCGTGATAAAAATTATGTATCTAGAAATGGAAAAATATGTTCAAAGCAATCGACTCACACAAAGGAAATACATAATTTGTAACAAAACTATAGTATTTATATGGAAAAAAAAAATAAAAAAACGTGATTTGTGACAAAACGATAATGTTTATATGCAAAAAAATATGTTATTTGTCTTCCTTAATAATTATGTTATTTTAAATGTTAGGTCTATCAAAGTTACATACATGACAACCATCATTTTGAATCTTGGGTTGCTTAAACGAAAGTGAATACCAACCACTAAAATGATTAATCTCAAAAATTTTTGGAACACTGAATGAATTAAACTTTATAGACTATAAAAAAAATTAAGTTATAGAATTGTAGTCTCATAAAAACCATTACACTTAATTACATTCAAAATATCTGAAGACATCATAGACAAGAAAGAATCACATAACATCTTAAACAAATTTAAGGAGCTAATTGAAAAATTAAGCGCCAACGAAAACTTTTAGAAAAAATTAACTAAACTTAGAGTTTGTTTGGCCTATCTTATATATATATATATATAAGATAGTGAAAAAAAATAAGAATTTGAAAATTTAAGTAATAAACTGTTTGATAGTTTTAGTTAAAAAAAAAAAAAAAGAACTGTTTTATACATCGTAAAGTTAGTGAAATTAAAATAAAAAGCAATTGACATTAAAGTTTCATAAATAATTTATCAAACAATATTTTTATAGATAATTTTGAAATATTTATAAATAAAAAAAAACATTTTAAGTTCATAAATACTATAAATATTTAAAGTTCATTCATTTTTTGAAATATTTCCTAAATTTGTAAAAAATAATAAATTAATAATTTACATTTCTCATTAATGTTGAAATAGTAAATGGTTTTTTTTTTTTTTAGATTTATATGTGTGATAAAATTGTAATAGTTAAAATAATTAAGAATAATTTCATCGGCTTAGAAATTTTTTATTAAAAAAAGCAAAGCAAAAACTCAATTTCATAAGGTTCTCTTTTTCTCCCTTTCTCTTTCTTTTTTTTTTTTTTTTTTTTTTTTTTTTTCTTTTTTTTTTTTTTTTTTTTTTCTGTTTTTTTTAATATTTTTTTTGTTTATTTTTAATTTTTATTTAATTTTATTTTAATTTTTTTTAAATTTTTTTTTTTTTTTTTTTAATTTTTTTTTTTTTTTTTTTTTTTTTTTTTTTTTAAAATTTTTTTTTAAAATTTTTTTTTTTTTTTTTTTTTTTTTTTTTTTTTTTTTTTTTTTTTTTTTTTTTAAAATTAAATAAAATATTTTTTTTTTTTTTTTCCCTTCCCTTCTTTTTTTTTTTTTTTTTTATATAAAAAAAAAAAAAAAAAAAAAAAAAAAATATTTTTTGTTTTTTTCTTTTCTTTTCTTTTTCTTTTTTTCTTCTTTTTTTTTTTTTTTTTTTTTCCCTTTTCCTTTTTTTTTTTTTGTTTTTTTTTAAATTTTTAAAAATTTGGGTTTTTTTTTTTTTTTTTTTTTTTTTTAAATAATAAAAAAAAAAATCAAATCCAACAAACAAGAGTTTAATTTTAATTTGTAGTTGCAGAAGAAAGCAAACTTCTTGAAAACTTACTAGGTAATCTTGTATCTACTTGCTATGATATTCAGAGACCCGCAAAGCAGCCATCAGTTGTCGAGGAAAAGGAGGAGCTTTCATGAGGATTACAGACAACACACAAAATATACAAAATATTTCATTAACCCCTCGTTAGAGTATTCTTCGAGCATCTTTCCCTCAGTTGAACACACAAAATATGGATAACCAGAGTGCTACGGCATTTTTTTTTAAATAAGAAAATACAACCAAACGTATCAAATTAGAATAATAAAAATAGGAAAACTTTACCATTTGAGCTAGAGGACAGAGTGCTATGGCATTGAACATATCATTTTTCCCCATCTATACTGTTGTTGTGATCATGAACTTGAAAATACATAGTCAATTCTCTCTCTCTCTCTCAGCTCTAATTCTTCCTTTAAAATCAATAAATCGGAAGTCAGTAGCATCTTCAGTTCAATTCAAGCAGAAATTGAGAGTGATGCATCGACTTTGTAGTTTCCACAAATAGTCACCCATTGCTTGCAGATCGTTTTGTTTTGCATAGACCATAAAATCCCTCGGAATGGTCTACTCAACCTATCATTCCTTAAGCTTCTCTATGGAGAATGGATAGGAACCATTAACTTATGAGGCAAGGACCCTTTGTGTCAATCCAGTCTGAATGATAGGATTCCAAGCTCAAGCGACTGTCAAAAGGGGACTGACTGCACATTAAGCTCTTGGTGTTTTTGGCACATCCTATCGAGATCCCCGTTACCAACATCAGCCTAGGTCTACCGGCTTCAAATAGAGCCGAGTGATGAAAAATAATCAAAAGAACTCTTTCCAGCGTAGTTCTCTTTCATTTCAACAGACACAAACAAACCCTTTTTTAGAAGTTCATAAAAAAAGTACCCATTATCCAATTTGAGAGAGAGAGAGAGAGAGAGAGAGAGTGAGTCAGAGAGAGAGAGAGAGAGTAAACAACTATTAGAAGAGTGATGAGGATGAAAAGGAGAAAAGCAGCAATGAAATGATCAAAGGAACTCTTTACAGTGTAGTTCTTTTCCATTTCAACAGACACAAACAAACCTTTTTTTTTTGGGAATACACAAAAAGTACCCATTTTACAATTTGTGTGTGTGTGTGTGTGTGTGAGAGAGAGAGAGAGAGAGAGAGAGTATACGATTATATCATAGAAGAGTGATGAGGATGAAATGGAGAAAAGCAGCAATGAAATAAGGAACTCTTTACAGTGTAGTTCTTTTCCATTTCAACAGACACAAACAACCTTTTTTGGGAATCCATAAAGGGGGAGATAGAGAGAGAGAGAATACGACTATATCATAGAAGAGTGATGAGGATGAAAAGGAGAAAAGCAGCAATGAAAGAATACTTGATAGCAGCAACAAGAATGGCTCCAGATATAAACAACAACTGCCACAACACCTGCACGCTTGCCCATGTCAGCAATCCTGTCAATCCAACGGCCACCAAGTTCTCCGGATCCGGATCTAAGATCAACTCCTTCAACTTCACAACAAATCCTGGCCGTCCATTTCTCTTGCTCCCCTTCAATTCATCATCTCCACCATTGCCATTACCACTGCCATTGCCGTTGTTCTTGTTGTCTGCGAAGATGATCACCGATCTTCTTATGGTGTTTCTGCGAATATTTGAGAAATTGGGACTCTGCTTAATTAAAGGGGAAGGAGGTATTAGTCTTGAGATTGACGGAATTAACGGGCGACTGCACAATTGGAGAGAAAACCCTAACATTCTTTCCCGGGGTCAATAGTTTGATCCATTTTTCTATCACACCGCCTTGTTTGTAGTGGTCCCTTTCAAATGAAAACGACGGCGTTTTTGTGCTTAAGACGTGCAGAATCTTCATGCCCCAAACGATGGCTCGCATAAGAGCTTTGACAATAGTACCCAAACGAGACGTACCCCACAACATTATGAGCAAATCTTGTGTCTGAGTTCGGAAGTTCCATTCAATGTCAGATTTCACTCAAATAAGATACATAGTCCATTAGTTAATATGGGGGTTTTCAAGCGTTGGATTTCAGGTTATTTAGTGACTTACTATATGTTATATGTTTATCATACCTTATATTTAAAAAAAAAAAATTGACTCATTCAATTTTTTTTTTAAATATTAAATGAAAATGGTTTATATTAATTTTATTATTATTTTTATTTTAATCTTTTAACAAAGTGTTATATTTCTAAATAGATATGTCAAACAGATTAGCTAATGTGAATTTATTTACGCTTGATACAACATGAGTCGTGTCTAAACACGACACGACTCATGTCTAAACATGATATTGGCTTATTAATAATGAGGTGGGTTTAGACGTGTCTTTGAGAGTAAAGATGTGTTTAGATCTTGAATTTATACTTATAACTCAGAACACAATAAAGAATACAAATATCTCAAAATCATGCCTTGGACTAGGAGTATTATAACACTCGACTTGAGTCAAGTAGTGTCAATATTTAGCTCAACTTGAGTTCTTCAAGTTCGCATTTCTGAGTTTGAACTCGGATCAAAGTGTCATCGGGTAGCTTGAGTTTGAGTATTGTTAGGGTTAACAGCATTGAACCATGTAAAACTAGAGTTCGAGCTCGAGTAAAAAGAATATGGGTTCAAAAGATCATACATATAAATATAATTTCATATATAAAAATTATTTTTCAAAAAAATATATAATTATATTGAACAATTCAACGAGTTTTCGAACTCGACATAATATAAACTCGAGTTCAAGTTTTAACCAGATAGTGTTACGGGTATTCGTGACACACCATCCCCACTTTCATAACACCCCTACTTTGGACTAACTTCATATATGTGCAGGACACGAGGATATGATAAAAGTACAACTATTTTTCTCTTTTATTTAATATATTTTTATTTTATCTATAATATTTTAGATATTTTGACTCTTCTTTTAGCATTTTATTAAATAATAATTATTTTATTTGTTATGTTTCATTATATGCATAAATTGAAGAATTTTATTTCATTTAGTACATCAAGAATACAATTAAAAAATAAAAATTTGATGATAAGTTCTTAATATTATTATTTCTTTTACTATATTATATTATTACGAATATATCACTATTTTTCCCTATTATCTTTTTAAAATGTCTACCATAAGCTTGACATGACCCGATATAACATGAGCCTTTGCATGCTAGGTTATAACTTTCAACAAAGACAACACCTAACACAGCAAACAAGCCAGGAAAGAGATGTGCTCAAGTGTAGAACTAGTATCATCTATCTTTTAATAAGCTACAACCGCATTAAACCCTCTTTACAGAAACAACATTGTAGATTGTTCTAAAATTGATGTACACTTCCTTCAAGCACGAGCAAGCTGTGTAGGATTGTTACAAAAGAACACTGTGGAGGCATTTGAGCATGCAAATGATGGAGGTTCAGTGGCTCTTTCGAAGAAGAAACTCCAAGCTGCTCCAAATGTGGGTAATGGAGAATCAACGAAGGATGCGTTTATGAGTTAGCGTAGAACTAAGGGATGACTTGCAAATTTTGAGTTCCTCCCAAAGCATTAGTCCTCAAGTGCGTTGTCATGGGAAAAGACAAGCCTGAATTTTGATTCTGCTGTATTTATTATCTGCTCAAGTTGTCCCATGAGCTTCAGCTAGACCCTAGTGATGACTGCCACTGCTTTCCAGACAACCGAGTGGTAAGCATGGGTGCCTGAGCAGCAGATTGCACCTTGTTCTTGCTCCTTTACAAGCTGCAAAAGGATGTTACGTGTGTGCAACTGCATGAGAGAAGAGGTGTGGTTTGGAAAAAGGGGGGGGGGGTTCAAAAGAATTATACTTATAAGAGGGCTGCTGGATGGAGAAACATTACCTGGTAGTGGTTGGGTGTTCCTGATTGTCGAAAGAATAAGTTCCGTATTATCTACACCTTGAGAATGACTCAACCTCTGCAGGCCAAAATATATATATATTTTTTAAAAAAATTTACAATTACAGTTTGAGAGAGAGAGAGAGAGAGAGAGTCAGAGTCCTTTTCAAAGGAAATTTTCTGGCTTAAGACCAAAGGCTACACAATGTCACCTCTACCAGTTTGTTGGTGTTCAAACAGATCAAATTGCAGGAGCATGTGTAAAAAGCATTGACGATGAAACCAAGAATATAAACAATGAACTTCAAGGGGCATTCATTAAGAGGCATTTGAGAATAAATTATAAGAGACATGATTGGTGTACAAGTGTCCATGGGAAGCAGCAAAAGAGAAATTGCATATGTTAAGCATGAGGAAAGGATAAAGGGGAAAACAAGAAATATCTAGGCATTTAATCTCCAACAATACATGAGAAAGGATGGAAAAAATCAGGTCCAGATGGTCAATTTATTTCCTCTTTTCAGAAACAAAGACCATCTGGTAAGCAAAGTGTCAGCAGATAATTTCTGCCCTTATATTTGTCTAAGCCAGGATGGAAAAGGAAATGCATGTGGTGTAATGGCCTTTGGTGCTTTTGCTTTGTTGATGAGGCTTCAAATAAATGTAGAATAACCATAATTTCTGCCCTTATATTTGTCTAAGCCAGGATGGAAAAGGAAATGCATGTGGTGTATTGGCCTTTGGTGCTTTTGCTTTGTTGATGAGGCTTCAAATAAATGTAGAATTACCATAAGTACGCAAAAAAGCATCAATTTGGAAAAGACATAGTCAGCAAAAGGCTCACCAGGAAGATAATATTGAGGTTCTGATCAAAAGCAAACCAATTGATGAATCAAGACTGTATATTGGCAAGCAATGAGTGACTGGATGCATGGTACCATCACATATCCAGTTCAAGTGTCCAACACATGACAATATAGGGTGAGCTGAAAATTTTTAAGAAAAAGTAATTGCCTGAGGTAATTTGATCACATTAAGGGACTCCAACACGAAAAAGGACATCTAGGGATGCAAACACAGGATTCCTCAAATACCTTCTACACTTGCACGATGCAGAAGGTGAAAAGTTTCACCTGGTGAAAGTTTCGTCTAATGACTTTGAAAGTCATGGAAAGGTCAAAATGTTTTTGGCCTGTAGGAATACATGGTTTTTTTTTTGTTGAAAAAATTGACCTTAATTACATTCTATAAGTAACATTTTCCTGATGTCTCTATTCTCTTAAAAAGCAGGGTAAGAGATGAATGGATATCATGTGATTGACAATGAACATAAATTTTATGACTTAACTATCTTCTCCTCCGATCATGCAGACCAATTTCACAACCTCACTTCCAATAACCTGCCGCCTCTCCATATCAACACTTTTCTTAATGAGATGAGATAAGAAAAAAAGAACGTTTCCATATTTCAACTTAATAAGACAGACAGGAATCAGAAGCTTTCCTGCCAGGTTGACTTCATATCAAGTGAGAGCCCTGGACAAGCAAGAGAATTTTTTTTTTTGGTTACACTAGGATTTGAACCCGTAATCGCCGGGTTGGGGGAGAGGGGTTGTCACCACTAGGCTGTCCATTGAGGACAAGTAAGAGATGAATAGTCACTCTCAACACAAACCATAACTTACTGCTTTTCCTGGTTTCACAACTCAGAACGTGATTGCACAGATTATGAAGCATAAAGCAATATCAAACATACGGTCATTTGCAACTTATCTATATATACAACATAGCAGATCTTCATTGATCTCCAAAACCATCTTTGGACGCCAATGACTTACCTTGCTAAGATGGTACATTAATTTGCTGAGTTCCACGATACAAGTTTATCATTTATCAAAATTGAATGAATAGGGGGCAAATGATCTTACCTTAAAAGTGCTAGCAGCCACTTGTCTATCCAAGCCCAACTGCTGATCTAGTCAAAAAGCAGCAAGAATAATATCACCAGTAATCCCCACAAGAACACATACCATCTTGGAAATGGTGAAACCTGTTTCCATCTCGAATGACTATCTTTCTTCCAGTAATTTTGGAAACAAATTTCATAAAAGTGTGACAGTCACCACATGTGCGGAGGTTTTTCATGATCCGAATAGTTGATCCATTTGGTGAGTTCAAGATTGCAAATGCAACTGCAAGCTTGTCACTATGGTACAGAAGCTCATTCTGTTTTTGCTCCTCCTCCACATCATGATAAACAAAATTTGTGTCTGGTACATAACCCTTTGCCGTCAAGCGTCCATATAATTCCTTCAATAGGGAGGATATCTCTTCAGCCTGTTCATGAGTCTTGTCTCCTGTAAGGAAACAGTGCAGCTTATTTTTTATCTGAATCCAACTGCCACCCGGTTCTTTCCTCACCCCACAATCTCTCATTGCTTCCCGAACTACTCGCACTTTGTCCCACATGCCTTGAGAAGCATACATATTTGACAACAGAACATAAGTCCCTGATTTTTGTGTCCCTAGATCAAAGAGTCTCTCAGCAGTTCTTTGTCCAAGTTCCATGTTGCGATGAATCCTGCAAGCAGCAAGGAGGGCATTCCAGATCACAAGATCCGGCTCAATAGGCATACTCTTAATCAAAGCCTCAGCTTTGGACAGGTGTCCAGCCCGCCCAAGAAGATCAACCATGCAAGTATAATGATAAACTTGTGGTGTAATTCCATAATCTTGGCTCATAGAATTAAAATAGGCCCACCCTTCATCTAACAATCCTGCACGACTACAAGCACACAAAATTTCAAGAAAGCTGATATGATTAGGCAAAACCCCTTCACCTGCCATTTGTTCAAAAATCTTGATAGCTTCTTTACCAAAACCATTTTGTACACAGCCAGCTAACATCGCATTCCATGTAACTATGTCCTTCTGAGCCATTTCTCGAAACACCATGAAGCCATCCTCGCATCCACACTTAAAGTACATCGCTATTAGAGCATTACAAACAAACAAACAGGAGTCAAATCCTGACTTAAATATCAAGGCATGGACTTGTCCACCAAGACCTTTTTCACCCAAGCTCCCGCAAGCACTCAGTAAGCTTGTCATTGTTAATTGGTTGGGCTTCATTCCTCCAATCATCATGTCCAAGAACAACTCAAATGCAATTTCTCCATGTCCAGCTTGCGCATAAGTTGATATAATTGAAGTCCAAGACACAACATCCCGTTTTGGCATCCTATCAAATATAATGTGCGCATCAACCAACACAGAATCCTTCAATAGCCCTGCACTGATGTAATCCCAGTCTTCAGTTTCTCTCATTCTCATTGTACTGAAATCTTGGGAATCATCTTCCTTATTTTCAGCCTTTCCATACATAGATATCAACCCATTACCCACATATGTGTTCACATGACACCCAGTTTTGATGGTTAGGGAATGAATCTGTCGACCCATCTCAACAGCTGAGATGTTTGCACAAGCAAAGAGTGCACTTGTGAAACTGGAATGATTTGGAATAGCACCTGATCTATGAAGTTCAGCCAACAGTTCTAATGCTTCCATATCCCACCCATTCTGCACCAATCCAGCAATCATGGCAGCCCAGGAGGCAGAATTTCTATCAGGCATCTTAAAAAATATATCTTTTGCTTCTTCAACCATCCCATTCTGAGCATATCCAGCAAGCATAGCATTCCATGTAACCAGATTTGGGTTCTGGATTTTATCAAACTGAAATCTTGCCTCCTGAACTCTGCCATTTTGAGCAAATGCAGTCAGTATTGCAGTTCTTGTAGAAACCGTCTGCTCTGGAACTCTCTCAAAAATAGCAACTGCTTCATCCAACCTACCATGATGTGCATATGCCGCAATCATGGTGGTCCAAGAGTAATCGTTTCGTTCTGGCATTGTCTCAAAAAAATTTAAGGCCGACATTAAACACACATTCGTATAAGCATTCAAGATGGCAGTACCCACAATCACATCCCCTACAAACCCCATCTTACTCCCAACACCATGCAAACACTTTATCAAAACCAAATCATTCAATCCCGTGACTGCTAACACTGCAGCAAGAAAAATAGCCTGATCAGGCCTCACATCACTCCTACACATAGAAACAAAAAGACCCCATGCCTCTCTATAATAACTACACTCAACATACCCAGAAATCATAACCATCCAAGAGACCAAATTCCTTTCCCACATCTGATCAAAAAGCTCTTTCGCCTCATACATTCTATGACACCTACAATACCCGGTAATCATGGAATTCCAAGTAGCAATATTTCTTAGACCCATCTGATCAAACAACCATCTAGCACTCACCAAATCACCAAACTGCACATACCCACTAATCATAGCGTTCCAAGAAACAACATTCCTAACCGGCATAGACTCAAACACACTTCTAGCCTCGCTAATTCGACCGTTTTTCGCATACCCTGATAACAAAGTGGTCCACGTTCTCACATTTTTGCCTTCAAACACATCAAACAAGGCTCTAGCTCTATCAATTTTACCACTTCTACAATACCCATCTATCAATAAATTCCAAGTGACAGAATCTCTTTGACTCATTTCGTCGAACAATTTCTGGGCTTCTTCTATTTGACCTAGTTGGACAAGCTCCTGAATCCTTTTGTTGCATTGGAAGAGATTGGTTTGTGGAGGGTCGAGACCGAGGAGCGGTGAGGTCGAGAGAGAGCGAAGTTGTGTGAGAAGCCGACGAGTCATTTGGTGCTAGTAATGAAGTTATAATAAGATCTCGCATTTCAGTTGATGTTATTGTTGGTTTCTTGAGTTCTGGTTTTGGGAAACATTTAAACTGGTGAGGCTCCGTGTCTTTCTCGGGCAAGGAAATTTTAGTGCAAGATTGCATTTGTCGCCCGTCGGCGGGAAAGCGGGGTTGATTCTCCGCCAATGTGGGCAAAAAGAGTGGGCTTGGACAAGTATTCGTGGCCCATTAGCCCAATGAGACCCAAGTGTTGCCGGCTAGTTTTGGAAATGATGTTTAAGCTATTCATTATAATGAATGGGCTGGACTCAAACAAATAATTCAGTAGTCACAATCTTTTTTTATCAATCTTATGATTTAGACTTAAATCTCATAAGTAACGAGACAAAAATTAAAATTTAAGCTTAATATATATATAAAAGAAAAAATTTTAATTGGATTCAAAATAGATGCTGAGAAAATTTTTTCTTTAAGAGTCTAATTCAATTGAAATTAAATTTAATTGGATTCAAAATGATTATTGAATACCAATTGATTATTAAAAACGAAAATTCAAGTCAAACCCCGAACTTATGTTTAAGGATGAAGTTTGGACGTGGACTCTACACCATTCCTTGGCCGAAAACCTCATTTTCTGTAAACCCTAAACCATCTTTTGTCAAAGAATCCACTATTATATAACAACGTGCGCATGCATCACTACATTTATTTACACACACGTACATATATATATATATATTTATATATATATATGAATGTAAGCAAAAATCTTACATGTGCAAAAATATCAAGCATTCAAGATCACATCACAATAAGACAACGATATTAACACAACAATCGGGCATACGCTGCGCCGAGCTTATCAATTAACTGTGCACTCAACCTTTGGGTTTGGATTTCGATGTGTGTCTGCTACAGTTGTCCAAGTCTAGGTCACAGGTAAGCTCGAAAGCCGTTCCCGTCCCTGTCAGTGGAGATGCCAACCATCTCTCCTTTCTACGAACACACAGTTGTCCAAGTCTTCATCAATCAAACCATCACTCAAAATTCTCACACATCATCAAAAATGGAACACACCTTCCCTTCCTTGTTCTTTGGACCATCTAACGCTGCCGGGAAGGCATCGAATGGGGAATGCATACATACATATTACATTATATTAATAGAGGATTTATTTTTTATTTTAAAAATTAATTATTAAGGTAGAGACTTCGTTGATATGAGACTTTAGTATTTCCTTCCGTAAATAACTAACTCTATGTAGATATAAGAAAATACGTATACATATATTTAAATATTAGACCCGAAAAATTAAGTTACTTGATGAGAGAGAGAGAGAGAGAGAGAGAGAACAAAAAAAATTATTAAATACAAGCTTAACAAAGAGTGGAAGATTTCTTCCTCTTGCTCGATAACTCAAATTTATTACCACCGATGCATGCACGTTGATGGCATATATCAGCATACTATTGACATGCATTAACATATATGAGAAGATATGTTGACATGCTGACGTATGGTAACATATATTTCAAAATATGCTGACATATGTTAAGATGCCAATTAACATGTATTTAAGAAAGTCAAAGAGTCATAGTTGATATGTTGTTTCCTTAATTGTAAAGACCCAATGAGACACTTGTGTTAAAGAAATCAAGCTCGACTTTCGACATTTTGACACTGTTAAAGAGGTATAAGATTTCTTAAAAAGTCATTGTTCTATGTCTTACGATGTCAATCAATTTCAATTATATCGATGTCTTCATCACATTCAATAACAATCCAGTCAAATTATTCTGTATCTGGATTGCAAGAGTTTTAAAATCAATTAACACTTGAAGATCCTGCATGATCGAACTCTCATACAACTATTATATATGCTAATTTTTGTGATCAACATTATATTTGGCACCTATTGATGACCCTCTGAGATGAGTTTTGAGTCATCTACAGCACTCTTCTCCATTGAGGTTCCTTCCCAAACTTGAACTGTGATCAAAGAGTTAAATCACAGAAGAGACCTCATGTCTCAATGCTCTTTACATGGAAAAATCTGTACTAGTGTCATCCTTACCACTCAGATCTCATCTCATCAGTCTCCTTCTTTTGAGAACTCAACTAAGAGGTCTAGGAAAGGATTTTGCAGCTACTGCAAAAGGGTCGTAATTACAATTCTAAATACAGGATATGACCAAAAGAGACCTCTAAAAAAGTAACTCTTCTAGGTTCTTTCACACTAAGTCTATTACTACTACTATTGTTGCTACTACCACTGAGAGATCAATACAGAGCACCTTTCACAAATTTTCTTTAAAAGATTTTCAAGTACTTTTTAAGCAACTTCAAGTAGAATCTGGTATTGTCTCCTCCCTTGCCTTATCTATCACCTCATGTACTTTCGCTTCATGGTACTTTGATTCTGCTTGTTATAACCACACGACTTCTCACTTCTCTATAGTTACTTCTTCAACTATTCCCTATGTTTCACATGTTGTCCATACGGCTGATAATTCAACCATGTATGTTCAAAGAATAGACACTATTCATACATGTAATCTATTTTTGGCTCATACTTTTCTTGTTCCTAAACTCTTCTTAAATCTTGTATTTGTTGGAAAACCATATGATCTTGGTGTTGGCTTAGACTTCTCAAATCATGGTTGTAGTATGCAAGATCCATAGACGAGTGAGATTTTTGGGACATGGTGTAAGGTTGGTTGACAGTTTAAACCCACCTCTCTTCACCTTTCATTAACAGGTTGTTTGGATGGAAATATTTGGAGAGAAAAGAAAAGATTTGGAGAGAAAATCATGACTTTCTTTCCTTTAAGAGTTTAAATATAAGAGAAAAGAAGGGATTTGGAGGGATTTCTAATCCCTCCTAATTTAAAAATTTTTTTCTCCCAAAAGTGAAAAGAAATGGAGGAGAGAGAAAATGTAAGAATTAAAACATTGTTATATTCTAAAAATATCATTTAAAAACTAAAAATAAAATTTTTTATTTCCATTTAATCTCATTTCATTTCTTTTCTTTCATAAAACTTTCAAACAAGATGATGAGAAAATTATAATTTTCTTTTCTTTCCTTTTCTCTCCTAACTAATATTTTCTTTTCTATCCAAAACTCTCAAACATACTATAAAACTGTTTGTTGTTCTTATTACATCTCATCTCTAGTACTCTTGTCTTGATCATCTTTTCATTGTTAAATTGAGATCATTAATCTTTGGTGGTTTCTTGGGTCATATTAAGGATGAAAATTTTGATTGTATTCAACTCTCATAAGGTCATTCTCTCCCTTTTTCTTAATGGTGAGTCTATTTTATCAACATCATTTAATTTGATTCATTTTAAATATGAATATTGTTGAAAACTTTTAAACAAGTTAAGATGGGTTTTGACAGTCGTCAAAACCCCAAAATTAATACTGATTCTCTAATGCGAACAAATTTGTAATAATAGTGGTACCAGATCGAATCCAAGGAAACTAATATTAATTTAATTTCTTAGTTAAATGGTAAAAAAAAAATAAAAATGGAGAGTTTTAACAATTAAATTTCTAAATTAAAATTAACAACCTAAAAAAATAAAAAAAAGAAACAAATTGATACCGTAAAATAACAAAAATTGAAGAGAAATTCAATTTACCAAACTCTAATCCAAAAGTTCATCATATTCAATTGTTCTACTAACACAGGTCAAAAATAGTTATCATGCGATTTAAATATTTAATCTTAAATTTATTAGAATAATAATAATAAATTTTATATTTTTCTTAATTAATTGACCAAACCCGACATCTACTCAAAACTTATCATTAGCTGACCGGTCTTGATAGCATTTCAATCAATGTAATGACAGTATTAAATTCTGTAAAAATAATTAAACCAAAATCCAAATAATTAGGATAGTCATAATAATTTAATTCCGTTTCATCGATTCCCTTAGATTAAATATGAATATTGGTTAAAAATCCATAAATATAAATAACTTAATTGTAACTTATATCATTCATTCATGACAATTACGGATCATTGAAATTTTGAATAATTATAGAAAAATCAATATTAAATTAATTTGTTAGATTAACGACTACTAATCCTTCATATAAAATAAATCAAGAATCAATGAATATTTGAATTAAATGGTAAGAAATTAAATCAAGCACATGAAGACATTGAAATGAAATATCCCTTGAATCAAAAAATAAAATTAAGCCACTCATGATGGAAGATATTGTCTCTTGAATCCCAAAAAATGTTTATTCTTGAAAAGGAGAAAAGAAGCACAAGTAACTAGTAGCCCTTCTTGAGAATATATATAGTTCACGTCCTTGTTGGCTACCCTTTTTGTTGCCTTAAGAATCTCTCTCTCTCTCTCTCTCTCCTTTTATGGAGAGAATGACTTAGTCTAAATAAAGTTCCCTAAAAATGAGGATTTTCCAAAATTTACATAATTACTAATGATAAAAAAATACCATCTAACTTGAGAAAGTAAACAAAGAAACTCATAATATTAGAGTGGTACAAGAGAAGATAAGGTAAATTCCTAATATGTGAAAATCTTCAAATATTAGCATTTCAAGATTTTCTTCTTGTTGAAAATTCCATCTATAGCATCTCCCAATTTTGTCATTCAATTTGTTGCAATTTTCCTCCATTTTTCTTTGTATTTTCTTTACTAAGTCTTCCAACAATCTAATTGACAATTTATTGTAAAATATCTAATTAGTGCAATTTTCATTTAAAAATATAATAAAATTGACCTCAAAAATAACACTAATTTAAAACCCATCAAACTCCCA
This sequence comes from Dillenia turbinata, assembly GCA_037126225.1. NCBI lineage: Eukaryota > Viridiplantae > Streptophyta > Magnoliopsida > Dilleniales > Dilleniaceae > Dillenia > Dillenia turbinata. The sequence goes on from JBAMMX010000013.1 coordinate 20,969,643, forward strand.
CACACCTAAATCAATGCTTGTCCTCAAGCATTCCAATCACAATCAACAAACAAAAACAAAAATATTTCTCAAATCAACTAAATCTCCTCAGGTTCTTACCATTGTGCATGACGAGTCCAAGCCAAAATTGGGGTTGAAGCAATCAACACTTCATGGCATTCAATGCTAGATTAACTATAATATCCCTATCAGTTTCCTTAAAATTAAGAATATGCAAGATTCAACCACCTTTACAAGAAATTCACCCAATGCACTCATTTGGAGAAAGGTGTGTGTGTGTGTATTACACTCAAGTCAACTCAATGAAATGGTATTATCATAGATTTGCTAATATATCACATCTTCAATACTCAAACATATGAATTTCATGCATTGATCAAAATGTCTTTTATTTGGTTGGAATATGACTAGAGACAAGATAGAATAAAAGGGTATATATTATATGTAATGTATATATCAAAAGAAGCATGTCAACAAACACAAAATTTATTCTCCACTATCAAACATATCCCATAATATGGAATATCAATCCAACCTAAAAGTAATCCTTCTTCCCTTTTCATTCCATCTCATTCCTCAATCACAATTTTTGATTTTTTTTTCATCTTTTTTTTTTCTTTTTTTGCCTTTTTTCTTTATTTTTTTTAAAGCAAAACAAACTCAAGTATTAATGAAGATATAGTACATATTTCACCACTTTATTATATAAACTAACTCCAATTATATGATTCAATCCTTAAACACAACTCCAAAATAAAATTTACCCATTTCCTTGTTACAAATAACAATCCATTTTATATTCTAATCACATGCTTATTTGATACAAGGGTCAAAAAGAGAGTTAAACGTAGAAAAAAGTCATGTATCAATTTATGAGATTATAAACAAAGGAAAAGAATGTTGGTTGAAATGGGTTCACTAGGGGGGATAGTATACATGAGAATGTATTTTTTCAAGAGCTAAAAGGGGTAAATCTAAGTATCTTAATCATTTCAATGCATGAAAATAAAAAATGTAGTCTCGATGTACATAAAAGATAAATAGTTAATCATACACCATAATGACCACTGATATTGATTATCTATCACGCAATATAATTCAAATCAAGCATACATAATGAGTAGTAAACTTTAAGTACATCTCGCTAACTTGGGGCCAAAAACTCTTTTTTTTTTTTGTAAATAAATGTTCTCAACTCCCCCATATCTAAAATATACATTGTCCTCAATATATGCAAAGGGTAAGGAAGAAGAGGGGCTCAGTATATAACTCAAAATAACTAATATCTAAAAAAATAAAAAAACTAGCATAAATTCTAAAATGAATAATAAGTCTCATAAAATTACCCTAACTCATCATATACTCAATATGTAAAAGTAAGGCAGTAAAAAGAGAGAGAAGAAAGGGAACTCCTTTAAGGTGACAGTCACATTGATCACACCCTATTCCTTTGAGCGTGTTTGCCAACTTTGAAAATTCTTTTCAAAAAGCATGTGATCACGTCTTATTTCTTTTAGCGCTTCTACCAACTATGAAAATTTTTCTTCAAATAGTCGCGTGATCACGCTCTATTTTTGTGAGCACTTCTGCCAAACCTTGGAATTCACCGTTATATGGTTTGAATTTTGGTTGAGTATATCTTTTTTATCTACCATCCTTGTACGCCTACAAAAACTAAAAGAAAAACTAAGAACACTTATCAAACACCCCTAAATTGAAATAAGAAATCAAATATCAAACTAATCAAATTCAAGAGAAATATTGGATTGCCTCCCAACAAGTGCAATTGTTTAACGTCGTCATGTTTGACATTCTCCATTTGTTTCTCTTTAAGGAGGCTTTAACTCTATCATGAGAGTTTCATATAACTCCTCATTCGTATTTAATTGTGCATTCAATTCAATATTAATATAATATTCTCTTTCACAAAATTTTTGCACAATTGAATCAACAATATTAGTAGAACAAATTGAGTGACACTCATTTAGGTACTTTATAGCATAAAATATATTAAAATATTAAATTTAACAATATTGCCGTCGAATTCAACAGGGAGAGTATTCTCATCTACATCTATTTTTGTGTTGACTGTCCTCATGAATGGTCTTCCTGATAGAAATGGAGCTACATATGTGATAGTGTCTTCTTCTATTTTTAATATGTAAAAATCTCCTGAAAATATCAGTTCGTTAACTTGCACCAAAACATTTTCGACAATCCCTTTCGTGTAAGCATAAAAATGATCAACTAAATGAATAACATTCCCAATTTCTTTTAAAGAACCTAATTTCATAGCACTATAAATTAAATATGGCATGACATTAATGGATAGTCCTAAGTCTAGCATGGCATGCTCAATTTTCTTCTTACCAATAACACAAGGTAAAGTAAATATACTTGAATCTGTGTGTTTTTTTGGTAACGTTCTTTTGATTATGGCTGACACATTCTCCCCACCCTTATTTTCTCATCACTTCTCAACTTTCTTTTATTCATGTACAATTCTTTCAAAAACTTATCATATTTTGAAATTTTTTTAATATCATCCGATAGTTGTATGTTTATTTTCACTTTCCTAAAAGTCTCTAAAACTTCTTTCTCATACTCTTCTTTTTTAGATTTCTCCAACCTACTAGGAAAAGGTGACCCACTTGCAATAGAAGTGTTAGATAAAGGGGGGTTTAAATGTTATCTCAATTACGTTTCCATGTGTAGTTTCATCTTTCTTCTCCACATCCTTTCATTTACCTTCTTAGATGGAGTAGAGCTCAAATGAAGTTCCTTCCCACTTCTCAACGTTATTGCACTGATGTTCTCTTTAGGATTTTCCACCGTTTGTGAGGGTTATTTTCCAGAATTTTATGCCGCTAACCTACTAACCAAGGTTGCTAGTTGGGTAATCTAGTTTCCCAAATTCTTTATACTTGCCCTTGTTTCTTGTATGTTTATTTTCGTTTTCTGTTGAAATTGTTGAGTGTTAATTGTGAGAGTTTTTACTATGTCTTCTAAAAACATATCTGAATTTAAGGATTGTGCAGGTGTCGGTAGCAATTGTGATCTATTGAAAAGTTGAGGTGGATATCTCTGTTATCCTCTTCAATTCTTATAACTCAAATTTGGATGATCTCTAAACCCAAAATTGTAATGGTTAGAGTAAAGATCATACACACATTGAGGTTGACTAGGAAATCCTCATACGACATTTACTTGTTGAATAGGGTTTTCTTGTAACGTTGGACACATATCCATAGGATGCCCCTGAATTGAACATATGCTAGAAACTTTAATTGCCTGCAATTGCCCTACAACCAACTGACAAATCAAAGCAATTATTTCAAAATTTTGAGTTTCAAAATTCGAATTGCTTATTTCATTAACCCGTTTAATTGCTCCATCCATCCTTATTCTAAACTGTTGAGAATTTTCTGCTATAATGGAAATTAGCTGTCTAGTTTTTTTAGGTGTTTTATTGACCAAAGGTTCACCATTAGTTGCATCCACCATACTTCTATTGTCATGCCCCGACCCACAGTCCATTACGTGATAACCGCCTTGTGATCTAGGAATACGTACAATCACCAGCACATACCCCAAGACCCCACAAGGCTAAAGAAATGTTCTCATTCAATCTAAGGAAACCAAAATATCAAACATTTAACACCTTTAACAAAAGTTCAATTTATGGAAAAAATATATATAAATATGTAAAATATACAACGATTGGGTTTTCCAACATCATTTCCAAAAATAAAATTTTCATTTGTCAAAAGACATGCCCTCCGATGGGTCCATCTACAAGTCTCAAGGCTTCGCAACTAGGGAGAGCTAATACCAACAAAAGTCCCGATAGCTTTTCCTCGGCTGAACCTATCCAACAGAAGGGAGTTGTTGCTATATCCACACTTCCTTTGAAAAGATGAGAAAAGAGGAGTGAGTATAAAATACTTAATGAGTGGAGTGCAATGACATATTGTGATAATAAATGAGTGGTGAGTGTGGAAATATCAAAGTCACAATTTTTAACAAATCAACTTATAGATAGCATCAAACAATTCAGATCATTATAAAAGAAATGCATCCACAATTTCATACTTTCCAAAATCATGGGGTCTCCCTAAAAAAACACTCCCACCCAACGTTTAGCCGAACGTAGATGGAAGCCCGCCAAGGGGTTTTCAATCATTTCCTTTCAAAACACTAATTCCTCCTTCCTTGGCGTTGACTCATACCTCACTGGGGTGTTATTCGGATAGTACGACGGAGACGCAGGAGGCCGCTTCTACCTCCCTTGCCAAACAAATCCTCAACCACGTCACCCCGTCGGGTCGCTCCTGTCACGCCCCGAATCGGGAATCGTGAACAGCCGCCCGTTGCCCTGAATATCGGCTGTATTTCTACAGAAAATCAGGCAGAAACTTCCCATAAATCGGAGGTCTCCCATGTACAATTAAACCTGTATACCTGTATAATTCAAAATCATCCTGAAAATAAAATGAATGGCCATCCCGGCCTCTCCAAAAACAACAACTCCCATAACCGACATCCAGAACAACGCAAAGCTATAAAAAATCTATCAACAGACCTAGTCACAGACCTCTACTGTCATGCCCAATTAGAGCATGAGCAGCCGCCACACCGAACGGACCTAAATTTTTTTATACAATTTACAACAATTTTCCCAAATAACATTCAAATACATACAATCGCCTCAATGCAAATGAAATATGAGAGTTTCGCAAATAAACATACATAAATTATACAATCATCCCAAAATAAATACACGGTCAACTACGGATCTCAACAAGACCTCGTAGGGTCGAAATAAAATACATAATTCATCTTTCAATTTAAACTTAAGATCCCACCTTCCAGAACACCAAGTACACTCAAATTCTATACTCTGAAATGTCGCTCCAGCACAAAAATCCTGTCTGGGGGGAAGAAAGAAGAGGGGTGAGTATCTATGGGAGGATACTCAGTGAGTGAGGGGATTAATCTCAAGTACTAATAGTGTAGGTGAATATTGGAGTGTCAAATAGTATCATTCGTAAACAATAACTCAAGTTTCGCAATAAATCATGATATGTTCAATAAAATGAACTCTTTTAATCATTCACACGATATCACACATATATGCATCCATTTAAAAATCAAGTATAACATAGAGCTGGCCGAAAGGATCCTGGCAAAGGTCAACCATAACCAAGGACAGGCGCATCGAGGGTGTTATTATGCAAAGTATTTCAAAAGTAGATCTTTACCCCGATGTTGGCCGTGGGCTTAGCTCATTACTTACCCAGACTCGTCAAATAGGACCTCGCCCGGTGCTAGACGGTGGCGTCACACACGTCCCCCCCCGATGTAGGTTCAACCGGCCGCACCTATGAATAAATATAACTGGACATTTGCGGATATCTCCTACAGAAGCGTATCCGGGCAACACGTGCCTCTACAAAGTCCCTTCGTAGCTACGGAATCATCAATGTCATCATCACAGTATCACAAGGGCACAACGTCCCGCAGATAAGAATCATATTATCACAAGTGGGCATCCCAGTACCCTCACAGATCTCAAAACATTTCAAATCCATGTGCCAATATAATTTCATCGAAATCATTTCAAATCAGCATATCAATGTAATGGTAGAAAAGGAAACTTATCAAATTTTCAAGTAATAGCACAATTTTTGTTTCATTTCAAACATGGATGCATAAACATAGAAAACATAAGTTTACGACACTCCAATAATCACAAAACAGATTTGAGATTTAATATCACACGTCGAATCAATGCATATCAAAGCATGTTTTATCAAAAACACGATAAAATCAGGTTTCACTATTTTATGCAAAAGATTACGGTTCCACTCACTTTCTAGGGAGGGTGGTCACTCCCTTTTTCCACAATCAAACCAAACTCGACTCCTCAAGTCTCCAAAGAGATCAACTTAATCAAATTATCACAATAATCATCAAATTTCCAATTAATCTTAGAGTTTATCATTTTCCCTAAGTTTGTACAAATCTTAATTCTCCAATTTTTGAATATACTCTAATGTCATCAATTTCATCCAATTTATAAATAAATAACCAAATCAAAATCATGTTAAATTTAAACCTAAAATCGTTCAAAATCGAAAACACGTCTAAATACATAAATTCTCCATAAGTTAGAAAAATCTTTAAAAATTCATACACTTTTCAATTCTTATCCGATTTTTGCAAACCATATCTCATTTTAAAGGTATCGAAACCTATTTTCATAATATAGAGATTGAAATTGAATTACCTATATGCAACCCCAACTATAATGTAAAATAACGCATCAATCCTTAGGCTCAAATCCCAAATTTCCAATTATTCTCATGCATAAATCAAATTAAACTTCAAGAGAAACCATTCTAATCAACTCAATATGATTCTATCATCCTGAACAACCCAATTCGTATAAAATCCTCTATTTAACCTAATTAATTACATATAATGTCAAACAATGTGTTCTAATCGAATCTAACGTACATCCTAAACCTATACAACACTTTCTTATGCTAATTTCGCCCTAAATGTATTCAATTAACTAAATCAGTTAGAAATCCCTCACCTAGGGTTTTCTCGAATCGCAGACCTGACTTCTGAATGCACTTCGCTCAATCCATAACCTGCAGTATTCCCAATTCAAAACGGATTCTAACCGTTAGACTAAACCACTTAAGAGTATTAACTCTAGGAATAAAAATCAAAAATTGGTCTTTACCTACGCAGTGGAAGGATCGCAGTGGGCTCTCGAAGGAGAGTGCGGCTGCCTCGAGCCGAGCGAGGAAAGCAAGGCGGCACTGCCGCGGCGTGGGAGCTGGCACGCAGCTGCGTCTCTCGCGAGCAGACGCGCCGAGGCGGGACGGTCGCGCAGTGCGAGTGAGAGATAGGTGGCGACCCGTGGTAGGTCGCGGTGGCTGTGGGTGGCGGTGTTTGCGCCGAGTCACAGCGGAGAACCGCGAGAGGGAGAGAATGAAAGTCGCGGGTGAGGGCGATCACGAAAGGGAGAGAGTGAGAGAGAGCAACCGAGAGAGAAAGAAGGAGAGAGAGAGAGAAACAGAGGGTCAAAGACGAACGGTGGTGATGGCGGTGGAAGAAGACAGTGGCGGCGGAAGGGAGAGAAGGCGGAGGAGGCGGCGGTGATGGGGAAAGCCGCGCGGGAAGGCGGAGAGATGGAGAGATGAAGGAGAGAGAAGGAAGGAGAGAGAAAGAGGGAGAGAGAGAGAAGAGAGAATTAGGGCTTTTGAGCCCTAATTCGATTTCTTTTTTTTTTATTATTATTATTATTAATATATATATTTCTTTTTATAATAAATTTATAAATAATTAAATAAGTAAATAATAAACTAATAAATGAATAAATATGTATATATATTTTTATACTCGCTTTACACTTCAAATCACAGGTACGACATTTAGAATATACCAAAAATTTAATTTAAAACCCCAAAATCGAAAATCAATACAAATTTAAAAATTATATATATATATATATATATAAATGGAGGAATATTATATATATATATTCCATGAATGCTACACTTGTGCGAACACCGCAGTGTCGGTGTTACATTTTCTAATCCCCTAAAAATAAGTTTCGTCCTCGAAACTGAAAGAAAGCCTTACCGAAACAAATGGGAAAAGACTGCGAAGCGCCTATGGGTCACTAATACTTGGCCATCATCTACTGACAAACCAGGCATCAAGCAACGAACTCTCTCTTTATACCAGACCACTAATAGCTATCTCGGATAGTTAGGTACATTTTTGTACCTATCAAATGCATAACGTAAATAGAGGAATGAGCTTCCTCTAGAATATCTCTACGAAGATTCACTGTCGGCGGGAGTGCAAACCCGCTATCGATATATTACTAGTCCGTTATCACGGACTCGGAACTTTCTGTCATTATCTCTAATATGGTCGAGCGAAATAATACTCTCACGTAAGAAAAATCTGAACCAGTGTTAATAAGAACACGGGTGTCGATTCCAAATATCCTTATGATCCCTGAATGTGAGGAATGGGAAAAATTAAAGATATTGAAATGCGAAGCAACTAAATGAAAACATATATATATATATATATCAAACTAGTTAAGTTTCTAAAGCTTTAACTAGTCAAAACTGTACATCGACACCATGATATACAAAATCTCATAGAGACAACATAACTAAAGTACTACACTGAAGGGTCTGCGGGAGGATTACCCATAACAACATCCGGGTTCGCCTGTGCGTCCTCCTGCGTCATCGCGAACACATGAGCCTGGGCCCTAGGCTGCTGTCGCGACAGTCCTGGCACTGTATTACTCCCGACTGCAGTCTGAGGAGCGATAAGAGCTGAGTGCGCAGGTACCCCCTGCTGGCCTGTGCCAGACGAACCAGTACTACTCTGTGAAGTCGGTCCTCCTCGACCTAAATCTGGGCAAGTACTCTTAAAGTGACCTTGCTTTCCGCACTGGTAGCAAGTAACTGGTGCTCTACATGCCTCGAAGGCATGGTAGTTGCAGCATCTGCGGCAGAAAGGTTATCTCTATGCTGTAAACTGTGTAGTGACACTAGAGGCTGGTGCCCCAAAACTCTGTGGTCGAGGTGGTGGCATCTGTACCCAATGGGAGGTGTACGACTCATACACCTGCCTAAACGCATCAAATGATGGTGATGGAACCGTGGCTATAATAGCCTGCTGAGAAAGTGGTAGAATGATACACATAATGAGGAAACATCCTCGGATATTCTAAGTGTCTCAGGTACAAATCTAATACCTCGTCTAGTAATCATAATCTTACAAAGAAGAAGCTTAAATTAGATATGATTCAAAGATTAAAGTTAGTTACGAAGTAACTAACCCCTTAAATGAATAAACTTATCAGTTTAAGAACTGATAGAACCAATATGCAAGGTTAGATACGCACCGTATCTAATCCCCTAAAAGAATAACTTATATGCCTAAAACCGTTGTACTGGGATCTCTTGACTGTAATGAAACTCTCATATGCATTGAGGACTTTAAATCATACTTGGGAATATTTTCTAACTATTTTATCAAACACGGCTCTCAACCTAGAGCTCTGATACCAACCGAACTGTCACGCCCCGAATCGGGAATCGTGAACAGCCGCCCGTTGCCCTGGATATCGGCTGTATTTCTATAGAAAATCGGGCAGAACCTCCCCATAAATCGGAGGTCTCCCATGTACAATTAAACCTGTATACCTGTATAATTCAAAATCATCCTGAAAATAAAATGAATGGCCATCCCGGCCTCTCCAAAAACAACAACTCCCATAACCGACATCCAGAACAACGCAAAGCTATAAAAAATCTATCAACAGACCTAGTCACAGACCTCTACTGTCATGCCCAATTAGAGCATGAGCAGCCGCCACACCGAACGGACCTAAATTTTTTTATACAATTTACAACAATTTTCCCAAGTAACATTCAAATACATACAATCGCCTCAATGCAAATGAAATATGAGAGTTTCGCAAATAAACATACATAAATTATACAGTCATCCCAAAATAAGTACACGGTCAACTACGAACCTCAACAAGACCTCGCAGGGTCGAAATAAAATACATAATTCATCTTTCAATTTAAACTTAAGATCTCACATTCTAGAACACCAAGTACACCCAAACTCTATACTCTGAAATGTCGCTCCAGCACAAAAATCCTATCTGAGGGGAAGAGAGAAGAGGGGTGAGTATCTATGGGAGGATACTCAGTGAGTGAGGGGATTAATCTCAAGTACTAATAGTGTAGGTGAATATTGGAGTGTTAGATAGTATCATTCGTAAACAATAACTCAAGTTTCACAATAAATCATAATATGTTCAATAAAATGAACTCTTTTAATCATTCACACGATATCACACATATATGCATCCATTTAAAAATCAAGTATAACATAGAGCTGGCCGAAAGGATCCTGGCAAAGGTCAACCATGACCAAGGACAGGCGTATCGGGAGTGTTATTATGTAAAGTGTTTCAAAAGTAGCTCTCTACCCCGATGTTGGCCGTGGGCTTAGCTCATTACTTACCCAGACTCGTCAAATAGGACCTCGCCTGGTGCTAAACGGTGGCGTCACACACGTCCTCCCCCGATGTGGGTTCAACCGGCCGCGCCTATGAATAAATATAACTGGACATTTGCGAATACCTCCTGCAGAAGCGTATCCGGGCAACCCGTGCCTCTACAAAGTCCCTTTGTAGCTACGGAATCATCAATGTCATCATCACAGTATCACAAGGGCATAACGTCCCGCAGATAAGAATCATATCATCACAAGTGGGCATCCCAGTGCCCTCACAGATCTCAAAACATTTCAAATCCATGTGCCAATACAATTTCATCGAAATCATTTCAAATCAGCATATCAATGTAATGGTAGAAAATGAAACTTATCAAATTTTCAAGTAATGGCACAATTTTTGTTTCATTTCAAACATGGATGCATAAACATAGAAAACATAAGTTTACGACACTCCAATAATCACAAAACAGATTTGAGATTTAATATCACACGTCGAATCAATGCATATCAAAGCATGTTTTATCAAAAACATGATAAAATCAGGTTTCACTATTTCATGCAAGAGATTAGGGTTCCACTCACTTTCTAGGGAGGGTGGTCACTCCCTATTTCCACAATTAAATCAAACTCGACTCCTCGAGTCTCCAAAGAGATCAACCTAATCAAATTATCACAATAATCATCAAATTTCCAATTAATCTTAGGATTTATCATTTTCCCTAAGTTTGTACAAATCTTAATTCTCTAATTTTTGAATATACTCTAATGTCATCAATTTCATCCCATTTATAAATAAATAACCAAATCAAAATCAAGTTAAATTCAAACATAAAATCGTTCAAAATCGAAAACACGTCTAAATACATAAATTCCCTATAAGTTAGAAAAATCTTTGAAAATTCATACACTTTTCAATTCTCATCCGATTTTTTCAAACCATATCTCATTTTAAAGGTATCGAAACCTATTTTCATTATATAGAGATTGAAATTGAATTACCTATATGCAACCCCAACTATAATGTAAAACAACGCATCAATCTTTAGACTCAAATCCCAAATTTTCAATTATTCTCATGCATAAATCAAATTAAACTTCAAGAGAAACCATTCTAATCAACTCAATATGATTCTATCATCCTGAACAATCCAATTCGTATAAAATCTTCTATTTAACCTAATTAATTACATATAATGTCAAACAATGTGTTCTAATCGAATCTAACGTACATCCTAAACCTATACAATACTTCGTTATGCTAATTTTGCCCTAAATGCATTCAATTAACTAAATCAGTTAGAAATCCCTCACCTAGGGTTTTCTCGAATCGCAGACCTGACTTCCGAATGCATTTTGTTCAATCCAAGAACTGCAGTATTCCCAATTCAAAACGGATTCTAACCGTTAGACTAAACCACTTAAGAGTATTAACTCTAGGAATAAAAATCAAAAATTGGTCTTTACCTACGCAGTGGGCTCTCGAAGGAGAGTGCAGACTGCTCGAGCGAGCGAGGAGAAGCGCGGCCCGTGCGTGCGTGCGGGAGCTGTGGCGCGCTGCAGTCGGCGTGCTAGGCAATCTCGCGCGAGCAGACGCGCGCTGAGGCAGGGACAGTCGCGCGAGCAATCGCACGCAGTCACGAGCAGTCGCGCGAGCAGGGAGTGAGAGATAGATGGAGACCCGTGGTGGGTCGCAGTGGCTGCGGGTGGCGGTGGTTGTGCCGAGTCGCGACGGAGAACCGCGAGAGGGAGAGAGTGAAAGTCGCGGGTGAGGGCGATCGCGAAAGGGAGAGAGTGAGAGAGAGCAACCGAGAGAGAAAGAAGGAGAGAGAGAGAGAAACAGAGGGTCGAAGACGAACGGTGGCGATGGCGGTGGAGGAAGACAGTGGCGGCGGAAGGGAGAGAAGGCGGAGGAGGCGGCGGCGATGGGGAAAGCCGCGCGGGAAGATGGAGAGGTGGAGAGATGAAGGAGAGAGAAGGAAGGGGAGAGAAAGAGGGAGAGAGAGAGAAGAGAGAATTAGGCCTTTTGAGCCCTAATTCGATTTCTTTTTTTTTTATTATTATTATTATTATTATTATTATTATTTATATATTTCTTTTTATAATAAATTTATAAATAATTAAATAAGTAAATAGTAAACTAATAAATGAATAAATATATATATATTTTTATACTCGCTTTACACGTCAAATCACGGGTACGACATTTATAATATACCAAAAATTTAATTTTAAACCCAAAAATCGAAAATCAATACAAATTTAAAAATTATATATATATATATATATATAAACGGAGGAATATTTTATATATATATTCCATGAATGTTACACTTGTACGAACACTGCAGTGTCGGTGTTACAGCTCCATGGGAGGAATGACTATAGCCATTTACCATCACCAGCACCTCAATTTCACAAACATCCAAATATTTCCAATGTGTCACAAACTCAGCAAATGGTTACCAAACCATAACACAATATTCATAAATACGATTTTTAGCAACAGTGACACATATTTAATCGCAAATGTAGTGGATGCAAATGAATTCAACTCATATTTTGGAACATCCCACAAACACAAATAATTTCAGACAAATCATTTGATAATTATTTATAAAATAATTTATAAAAATCATTTTTCTCATTCAAAGCACAACAGTCCGTCCACTCACAGTGTTCGGGAGGATAGTCACTCCCAGATTCCTCAACAACAATGGTCTTGCCACGATCGGTCCGTTCGGCTCCTAGAGGACATTTATCAAGAAATAAAATCATCAATATTTATTTCCAAGTGAAACCCAGAGACTTCAATCATTCAAACCCCAGTTTTCCTCTCACTTTCGGTGATTAAATATTCTCCAAAGCCAAGTGAACATTTAAATAAATAAACTAAAGGATGTGATATGAAAATACAAATACCTTAATTTCTATCTCCAAGAAATCCTCTTCCGTTTAGATTTCACCGAGCCCTAGAAATTTGGCTCTTCTCTGTGACAACTCTGCATTCTTAGATTCTTCCAAAATCAAGACTAGAATCTCACTTTGAAGGGCTAGATGAGAAATTTAGAACCTTAAATCTTGGGTTTGTTAGTGGATTGATGGAGTTTAGGGAGAGAAGAGAAAATGGTTTAGAGAGAAAAAGTGAAGTTGGGTTATGTGAACATTCTGGAGTCTCATTCTTTACTCCTCTTTTTATTTCCAACCCATTTTCTCATATTTACTAAATAACCATTGTTCACTCCTAATATACCTAATTGCCCCAACATGTTCTCTTGGATTTTGGGCAGAGTTAACACTATGGGTTAAGTACTGAGGGTTTGGGTCCAGCTGGAGAAAATATGTCTACCGATGAATAGAGAAAAATTGAAAGTGAGATTGCCATCCATGGGAATAAATTTAGAAATACTAATATTTGGAATATATATAATAAATGAAGTAATATATAATTAGAAAATTTGGATGGCTTGGTGGCAATTGTCTTTTTGGATGTACGGATGGTTGGAGGTTCAAGTCCCAAGGGAGACAACGACGATGGAAAGAGAGAAATTTCTTGGATTTCTTGCTACAGGACCGAAGGGGTTTGTCCGGATAGCAAAATAACCGATGGCTCTTATCGATTGATGCAATGGTGAAACAATTTGTTTATATACTGGGAAGCTACCAATGGAATATTCAAATAGAGAAATTTTACAATATTGTTACCGATCGGCTATTTCAAAATCGATACCGAAGAATATTGTTAGCCAAGACTAACAAGAAAAAATAAAATAAAATAAAATAAACGGCAAATCATTTACTTGTTGAAGTTCAGCCGAACATAAAATTTGAAAAGTTGACCGAACAGATATTGGAAAGAATGTTAGATATGGGTACCGATAGGATTTCAATAAAAATAAAGTAGTGACCAATAGTAATGGAACCTTTGTCGACGAAAAATTTAGAAAGACAATTACTGATAGACAATTACCGATAGTCTGAGACAAATGAATGGTCATACCGAGAGATAAAATTAAATGTCTATCGGTAAATTAATACAGTACCGAACAACTATCTTAAAAATGACTACCGATAGAATTTTCAAAATTTGGCATTCACCGATCGGTACAGAAATTTGTCATCAAAGATGTAAATAAAATATAATATACCGAACGGTATAGAAAAATTGAGTGTACCAATGGATATATATAAAATTATAAAAATTATGAAAAATGACTTGTCACTCAACTCTACAATATTGAATAAATTGTAACTTCACTTTATACTGAGAGGTAGTAAATCACTAAGGATTGGTCACTATCGGCTACCGATCAGGAATATCAAAATTTTGAAGAATTTATTCACTACACATTAATATCTCACTAAACAGGTAAATTCTTTTATTAGAGTCAAATCCCACCAATTGTGGATCACGGAATACTCAATTAGCTAATAGCCTTACCGATCAGAAACTTCGAAATTTTTTTTAAAAAAACTATCGGTCGAGAGTATCTATAAGGATTCCCCGAATGACTTAAAGAGTAGAAATTTACATTTACATAAATTTTAACTATTTTTTTCACCATTTTACAAAATATAAAAATTTTAAATAAATCACCCAAAATACATATCAAAAATCCGGACGTGTTCGGTGTTACAATTCCTACCCCCTTAAAAGAAATTTTGTCATCAAAATTTTAGAACAGATTTATGCTACAAATAATTGAGGATATTGTTTTCTCATTGTCTCCTCAAGTTCCCAAGTCATTTCTTCTATCTGATCGTTCTTCCATAGAACTTTGACTATCGATATTTGCTTATTCCTTAAACTTTTAACTTGCTTTTCCAGGACAGCTATCGGTTGAACTCCAAAATTCAAATTTTCTTTCAACTCAATTGGGGGAGTCTCAAGAACATGAGAAGGGTCTGCCAAATACTTTTTCATTATAGAGACATGAAAAACATTATGAATTTTCTACAATTTCGGAGGTAGTTCTAACCGATAAGCCACTTGTTCAACTCTTTCTATAATTTTGTAAGGACCAATATAACGAGTATTTAACTTTCCTCGTCTTCAGAATCGAATCATACCTTTCCAAGGAGATATTTTCAAAAATACCATATCACCAATTTCAAATTCTAGTGGCATTCTTCTCTTATCGGCATAACTTTTCTGCCGGTCTTGGGCTGCCTTTATTCTTTACTGAATCAACTTCACATTTTCAATAGTGGTTTCGATCAGCTCTATACTCTCAATCTTTCTATCTCCTACTTCATTCTAGCATAATGGAGTTCTACACTTCTGTCTATATAAAGCTTTATAAGGGGGCATTGCAATGCTAGATTGTTAACTATTATTGTAGGCAAACTCTATCAAAGGAAGGTGTTTATCCCAGCTACCTGGGAAATCCAATACGCAAGCTCTGAGCATGTCTTCTAATGTTTGGATTGTGCATTCGGATTGTCTATCTGTTTGAGGGTGAAAAGCAGTACTAAATTTTAGTTGAGTGCCTAAGGATTCTTGTAATTTCGACCAGAACCAAGAGGTAAAACGAGGGTCACAATCAGACACGATCGATGCCGGAACTCCATGAAGTCTCACAATTTCATCAATTTATAACTTGGCTAGTTTCTCCAAAGAATATATATTTTGGATCGGCAAGAAGTGGGCTGATTTGGTGAGTCGATCGACAATCATCCAAATAGCATCATTTTTATTCGGTGTTCGAGGCAAATCGACAATAAAATCCATAGTTATGTGTTCCCACTTCCATTCGGGAATTGGTAGAGGTTGGAGATTACCGACTGGCTTTTGGTATTCTACTTTCACTTGTTGGCATACTAGACACTTAAAAACAAATTCAGCAATTTCTCTCTTCATTCTGAGTCACTAATAATTTTCCTTGATCGTTCGGTATAACTTAGTACTTCCCGGATGCATAGCATAGGCCGATGAGTATGCTTCCTCAAGAATAGCACTACAAAGTTCAATATCCTTAGGAACACAAATCTTGTCCTTAAGCACCAACATCCCATCATCACGGATTCTAAACTCATTCCCTTCTCCATTGTGGACTTTCTCAGTTACTATCCTCAATTCATCATCGGTAGCTTGGAGCTCCTGAATACGATCTACTAAGCTGGGTCTTACCTCAAATCTAGCCAACAATATACCTTACTAGTCGTTTGCTAACCTCACCCCAAGCGTTCGGATCTCAATCAAACAAGAAAGATATGTCCTTTCGTGGGACTTTATATTAGATGAAAACTTCCGACTCAAAGCATTAGCAACCACATTGGCCTTACTGGGATGGTAATTTATCACCAAGTCATAATTTTTAATCAACTCAAGCCATCTCCTTTGCCTCAAATTCAGCTCCTTTTGTGTGAACAAATACTTCAAGTTTTTGTGATCAGTGAAAATCCTACAAGTCTCTCCATATAGATAATGTCTTCAAATTTTCAAAGCAAACACAATTGCTACAAACTCTAAATCATGAGTAGGGTAATTTTCTTCATGTTTCTTTAATTGTCGGGAGGCATAAGCTATAACTTTATCCTTTTGCATTAATACACATCCCAAACCTTGTTTACTTGCATCACTATAGACAACATATCCATCACCACTAGATGGAAGAGCAAAGACTGGAGCAGATGTCAACCTCTTCTTGAGCTCTTGGAAACTAGCCTCACACTTATCATCCCAATGAAATTTAGTCTCTTTCCTCGTCAATCTGGATAAAGGGGCAACAATTTTAGAAAATCTCTCAATAAATCTTCTATAATACCCTGCTAATCCAAGGAAACTTCTAACCTCAGTTACATTTTTCGGCTGTTCTCACTTCACAATAGCCTCAACCTTTCTCGGATCTACAAATACCCTGTCACCGGACACTATATGCCCCAAGAACCCAATTTCTCTCAACCAAAACTCACATTTTGAGAATTTAGCATACAATTGTTTCTCCCGAAGAATCTGTAAAACAATCCTGAGATGTTCTGTGTATTCTTCATCACTCTTTGAATACACCAATATATCATCAATGAACACAATCACAAACTTATCAAGATATGAATGAAACACCCTATTCATCAAATCCATAAAAGCAGCAGGAGCATTGGTTAATCCAAACAGCATCACCAAAAACTCATAGTGTCCATACCGAGTCCTAAATGCTGTCTTGTGCACATCACTCTCCTTAATCTTTAATTGATGATAACCCGATCTCAAATCAATTTTTGAAAACACACATGCACCTTGAAGTTGGTCAAAAAGATCATCGATTCTAGGGAGTGGGTACTTGTTCTTAATAGTGACTTTATTTAACTGTCGGTAGCCAATACATAGTCTTAGAGTGTCATCTTTCTTCTTCACAAACAAGACCGGTGCACCCCAAGGAGAAGAACTTGGCCGGATAAATCCTTTATCTAGCAACTCTTGGAGTTGCACCTTCAACTCTTTTAACTCTACGGGTGCCAACCTATAAGGTGGTATGGAAATGGGTGCGGTGCTGGGGAGTAGATCAATAGTGAAGTCAAACTCCAGATTCGGGGGTAAACCGGGTAACTCTTCTGGAAACACATCTAGAAACTCATTTACTACTGGAACATCATCTTGAGTAGGACTCTCTATAGTAGTATTGATGATATGAGCTAAGTATGCCTTACATCCCTTGTACATCAACCTACATGCTTCCAATGCTGATATTACACAGGTTGGCACTACTCAGCGTTCACCAATAAAGATAAGTGCTGGACACCCAGGCTTTCGGAGCTCCACTTCCTTAGTAAAATAATTCACGGATGCCCGATGAAGGTGTAACCAATCCATCCCCATAATAGCATCAAAATCCTTCATCTCCAAGGGAATTAAATCAGCCTCAAGAATCATTTCACCTACCAAAACACCACAACCTCTGTAAACCGTGTTCCTAACCATTTGCTCTCCCAAAGGAGTGACAACTAACAACTCTTCCTCAAGTGGCATCATAGGCCTATCGGCATGCCTAGCAAAACTTGTACTAATAAAGGAATTATTTGATCTCGTGTTAATAAGTATGTGGGTATCAACTCTAAAAATTTTCATCATACCTAATAACATAACAATCAAGTGATCGTTAGCCAAGTTTTATTATAATTCCTATAACATCCCATTAGATCATTTATATAGTTATCAAATATCTTAATTACTCCATTAGAATAATTATTAACATCTCAAATCATGAAACCATCAATAACATGCCTTCAAATCATAAATTTGTGCTTAAATAATTTTACCTGTAACAATATCAGGGTTGTTCTGTGCCTCTTCATTAGTCATGGTATAAATCCTAGTTTGAATTCGTGGTGGAGGACATTGGGGATTGGCAGCCATAGAGTTGCTTCCTGTCCTAGTTCTCGAAGTTGTACCGATGGGAGGTGCTGAAGTAGTGGCCATGCCACCTTTAGAGCCACTGGAAGGACCTCGAACTGGTTGGTTCCCTTACCCTTCCACATTTAACTCAGGACAAGAATGCCAAAAGTGGCATTCTTTCCCGCAATGATAGTACCTTCTAAGCCCCCTATATGGACCCAAATGGTATCCTCCACAATTTACACAATGATCCCCTTTACTTCCCCCTGGTCTCGCTCCTGATCCAATACTACCACCTGAAGCATTCGACTTGAAGAATGATCTACTTTGGGGAGTACCAACCGATCCTGTGACTGACCCACTACTATAGGAACTCATGCTTTTGCTTTTCTTGGAGCCTTGGCCTAGAGTAAACCCACCAGACCTCTTTTTTCTTCCATGATGCTCCCTAATCTTGCCTCTTTGTAGCACCATCTGTTCGGCCCTCAATGCTAACTGCAAAACATTTTGATAAGTGTGTTCCTCTATCACTAAGATTCTCTCTCAAATGTTCAAGTTTAACCTATCCTCAAATTTGAAATGCCTATACTCCTCAGATGCTACTATTTCTGGAACAAATGCAGATAAACTCCTAAACCCTGCTTCATATTTTGCCACTGACCTATTTCCCTATCGAAGATGGAGGAATTCTCTTCTTTTCAAGTCCCGATCAAATCGTGTGTAAAATTTCTCATCAAACTCTCTAAGGAAGTCACTCTAAGTAAGGGATATGGTCGACCTCTCATTTATACCATCCCACCAAGTATTGGCATCATCATTTAACAATCTCACAGTTACCATAAGTTTCAGTTCATCATCAATCCTCATGTCTATCACTGCTTCTCGGAGCCTCTTGATCCATTTCTTGGCTACCGTAGGGTCGTTGGACCCCGAGAAGGTCACACACCCTAATTGCCTAGCCTCTTTCAATAACTTGGATAATTCAATGGGTGGCCGGGTGGACGGTATAGCTACTGAAGTAGGTGGAGCTACCGGCGCCATAGGAGGGACTGGTGAAACCGCTGGGTTAGGAGTTGGAGGAACTTGGACTTGAGGTAGTGCTTGAAGATGTGGATGTATGTATTCCATCACTCAGTCCGTTATCGAAGAGCATCAAGTGGTGGTGGAGAGTTTTCTTTAAGAATAGGCCTACCACAAATTGTCAAATCAATCTCTAAATTCACCTTTCGATGTAGCCTACTTTTTCTTTGCCTAGCCTCCATTCTTAAACGACGGAGAGTTTTCTTAATTTCAAGAATATATTCCAATTTACTTTTTTGAGAAGAACATGTCATAAAACAAAAAAGATCAGTAATACAAGTGAAAAACACAAATTAAGAAATTAAAATAATTTCCTAACAATGACACCAAAATTTTGATATGTCAAAACTCTCAAAATTAATACTGATTCCCCAATGCAAACAAATTTATAGTAATAGTGATATCAGATCGAATTCTAAGAGAACTAATATTAATTTAATTTCTTAGTCAAATGGCAAAAAAATAAAAATAGGGAGTTTTAACAATTAAATTTCTAAATTAAAATTAACAACCTAAAAAAATTAAAAAAAAAATTAACAATACAAAATAACAAAAATTAAAGAGAAATTCTATCTACCAAACTCTAATCCAAGAATTCATCACATTCAATTGTTTCACTGATTCTGGATTAAAATTAGTTATTTTACAATTCAAGTATTTAATTTTAGATTTATTAGGATAGTTATAATAAATATTGTACTTTTCTAAATTAATTGACCAAACATAATATTCAGTCAAAACTTATCATTAATCGATTAGACTCGATAGCGTTCCATATCAATATAATGATAGTGTTATATTCTATGAAAACAGTTAAATCAAAATCTAAATAATTGGGATAACCACAATTATTTAATTTTGCTCTATCGATTCCCTTAGATTAAATATGAATATTTGTTAAAAATCCATAAATATAAATAACTTAATTATTACTTGTATCATTCATTCATGACAATTACGAATCACTGAAATGCTAAATAGTTATAGAAGAATCAATATTGAATTAATTTGTCAGATTAATCACTATTAGTTCTTCATATAAAATAAATCAAGAATCAATAAATACTTAAATTTAAGGGTAAGAAATTAAATGAAACACATAATTTTACAATGAAGACAATCGAAATGAAATTTCTGTTGAATCAGAAAATAAAATTTAGCCACTCATGATAGAAGTTATTATCTCTTGAATCCCAAAAAATGTTTATTCTCGAAAAGGAGAAAAGAAGCACACGTAGCCAACAGACCTTCTTGAGAATATATATGGTTCATATCCTCACTGGCTGCCCTTTTTGTTGCCCTAAGAATCTCTCTTTTTTATGGGGAGAATGTTTTGGTCTAAATAAAGTTCCCAAAAAATAAAGATTTCCCGAAATTCAAATAGTTATTAATGGTAAAAGTATTATCTAATTTAAGAAAGTAAATAAAGAAACTCCTAAAATTTAGATAATACAAGATATGATAAAGTAAATTTTTAATATGTAGAAATCTTCAAATATTAATATTTCAATATTTTCTTCTTGTTGAAAATGAATTTTTCAATACTTTTCGATTTCCAATTTGTTACAAATTTCTCCCTTTTTCTTTATATTTTCTTTATTAACTCTTCCAATAACTGATAATTTATTGTAAGATATCTGATTAGTGCAATTTTCATTTAAAAATATAATAAAATTAACCATAAAAGTAGCATTAATTTAAAACCGAACTGATTTCTATTCTGAAACTATTGTCTTCTTTGGAGGCGCTCGACAGCGAGCAACAGTCATGGCAGTGCCTCTCTCTCACCGGGGAGAGACGAGGCCATGGCTGTCGCTGCGACCACGACAAAAACACTCTGATACGAATCCCTGATATTGTCGATCAAGACGAGTCTCACCGTTTCGACGGTAAGATCATAGGGCCTTGACTACTACTTCCATCGCTGCCGTGAAAAATACAATGGAAAGCAATAAAACTTTGGCATCTTATCAACTGAAGCAAGTGCAAGTGGGCCACAACATTTAGTATCCACAACGGCAACCTAAGGACTTTCTTGTCCTGCCCAAACTTCTTTCTTAAGAGGGTAAATTTCCCTTATTTTTTTTTTCTTTTTCTTGATCAAAGGTTGCCAACAATTATTGTTGACAGCTTTCAAACAAGTTGATATCGCATTCACAGTAGTGGATGGTTGGTCATTATTTTATCAGGGTGACGACTGTCTCATTAATTCAAGAATGGCTATCACACGGTTTTGAAGTACATGTCTACCCACTGATGCTCAGGACTCGGAATAAATACCCTAAATTTTGCTTTTCTATTTGTGAGTTTTGAAAGAATTTAACAAGAGAGTATGATGTGTTCATCAAAATTTTACATGTGAATCAGATAAAAATGAGTAATTTTGGGTTAATGATTTTTATACTATCTAATTTTTTCTTTTTGGTTACGTCACAATTCGAACTTGGGATCACCGAATTGGATAAGAAAAATTGTGATTACTAAACTGTCTCATTAGAACTATACAATCTAACTTTTGAAGATATTAAGTGTCTTATCTTATATTTGGAAATAAATAATTTTTGTTACTCTAAAATTATTAATTATCTATTTTTAGTATTGTCGATTTTCTGTCTATTTATCAAATAAGTCATAAAACTTGTATACGAATTTGGTGTTTATAATTTTTTTAATTACCAAAAAACTCCTGTATGTGGGTAACAACAATGATGGTATGTATCTTCATCATTTTATCATAAATTTAAGAAAATTTACACTTGTGAATTATTAAACTTCTAAAATAAGGTATAAATTTTGGAAATAACACTTTACCCTTATATTGGTCAAGAAAACTTCGAGCTCTGCAGGCGGCCAACGGAGGTCAATAAGTAGATTCAAGTGGTGCTCAACAAAGCAGAGCGCACCATTTGTGAAGCGTAGGACCGGGATCGAGCTTGGGACGAGGCACGGGCTATCTTTCAAGTGCCCTTATTTCCAAAGGGCAAAACTTAGTTACAACTTCTCCTTAATGAATCACACAAAATCTAGCGGTTTTGAGTAGAGACTTTTTTTTTTCCCCCTCACTAATCAGTATCTAGATCTTACCGACTTATCCGGTTCAATCACTGTGAGGTCCATTAAAGAGTTGACTCTCCAAATTTTTTTTTTTTTTTGGTTTTGAGTAGTGTTGAACATTTATATTTATCGACTTACAAAATTGAAATATTGTGCACATGTTTATTGATTTAATCATTTGTCTTTGCTTTTTTTAACGGGGGACTTACCCTTGCTTGAAATCAAATGAAGGAAAAATTAAAAAAAAAAAAAAAAGAAGTAGAAGAAGAAATTCTGAAAATGAATCGCCCAAATGAATTCGGATATGGGGAATCAAAAAGTAAAATGCAAAATTCAATTAAATATTTTTACTTTACTGAATAAAAGGTAAAATGTGAAATTTATTTCTAAATTATATTATTTACTTAATTACCATTTTTAATTCATTCACCAAGTATTTTAATTTAAAATATAAAAACAAAATCTCTATGTGTTTGTAAATTAGTCAAAATAAGATTTTTATAATAATTTTTGAACTTGTTAAAGGTATTTCCCTTTTAAAAATAAAATAAGGAATGGTTTTTTAACAAGAAAAAACTTAAAATGAGAGAAAATATAAATTAAGTTGATATAGATTGAAAAACTATTGTGCTTAGTTTCATAGAGAAAAAAAATAAATTTAATTTTTCGGGAGAAAATTCAAAACAAATACATTTGTAGTGATTTTCAAAAACTTGAAACATATTACTAGGGACCCAAAACAAGAGGCCCCTCTCTCTCTCTCCCTGACCGAAAATTGTAGATCATTTCTTCCATGCCTAGACAATGAATCGTGGATGTGTGCTCCTTAACTCTTAACTATCACCCAAAAAAAAAAAGCCACCATATCCAGACTATAATAAAAGCACCATATCTTATTTAGGGTATCACAAACCTGCTATAATTTAAAAATGTCCTATAATTTAAAAAATGTGACAAATGGATAAAATTGTGCAAAAATAATGGAACCGTGATGGAGACACGTAAAATATCTATTATACCATTCACACACACACTCTCTCTCCTTTCGATCGCGTTCATCTTCGATACATCCCCAAAAAAGAAAAAAAAAAACCTCACTCTCTTTATATGGTTTTCTAGCTAAGCGTGAGTTTTAGACAGCTAATTTGGTAGCTATTAGTTTAGAATGCTCACGAGGGGCATTTTAGATATTTATAACAGGGTTAGTGGGATGACTCCCACTAATTACGTTTTAATCATTTCTCATAATTCTCTTCGCTTTTGAAGCATCATATTTGTGAAAGGAGACTAACTACTCCTTCATCATTGTACATGAGATGATTGCAACCATGTGTGAATGGTTTGAGAGAGAAAAATATTCTCTAGAGAGAATATAGAGGATTGAAAAGAATTTCGAGCAGAAAATTTTTCTTGTCACAACGAATCGCCGGAATGAGTGTTGCGGCGTCGTGGTATTGTGGTGGTGGTTCGATTAACATCGTGATCATCATCCCGACCACGAGATCCGTTCGAAGGACGTTCGATTGATCTTTTGGAGATTCTACACATTCGAGATATTTATATTCTATACCCAATCTATATTTATTTTTTTTTTAAATTATTATAAATGCTTCGTTGTAACTCGATTAATTCCAACAGCGGCCAAATCGGCCATTGATTTGACGAGTGATGCCAGTGCCGGTGGTTCTGCTGCTAGTAATCAGATGAAGAAGAAGAACATAAGTAATATTTGGTAGACTCCCACTTCCAGTTTAGGAGCTTCCTTTTAATAGTTAAAATTCCCATCATTACCACCATTCCCCTTGTTCCCTGAAACTCCAAATACTCATCCTCAGCACCCACTCCCCCATTCCTCTCGAATTCCTCACAAACCACACCCTCATTTCCCAACCCCACAAAACACTTCTCCTTGAAAGCCCTCAAAAACATCTCACTCCTCCAATTCTCCTCAATTTTCCCATTCGCAATGCTTACGAGAAACCTCACATACTCCTCGGTCGGTCACCATAACCCCATCTTCCATTCCCAACAGCACCTCTATCCGAATCAAATTCCGTATTCCCACAATCCCTTTCCTCCCTACACCAGTAATCCCAGAGTCCCTAAACCCACTTGATATTGCAATTCTAACCAAATTATCAGTAGAATCCACATACCGACACTCCACAGCCAAAATAAACGGCTCGAATCGGAACACAAGATCTGAATTTTGATCTGATAGAAAAAACAGAATAAAGCAGAAGAATTGAGAGAATAAAGAAAAGCAGACTAAGAAAAAATGTCTTATTTATTGTATATTTAATAGATTGTACAATAACCCTATTTATAGGGTGATTCCATGAGGTTAAACCCTATAAATATAAAAGGTAAGAATAAATATAATATTTACAAGATTGGTAGGAATAAACTAAATAATTACAATGTTGGAATTTTAGAAAGTCAATATTCTAAGACTTCTTCAATTTGAAAATCTCCAAGATTTATTCCAAAACTTGCAATATTTATTCCCAAGAATTCTCCAAGATCTCTTCAAATGAGGAATTGTCAATATTCTTTACACCCCCCTCAAACTCAAGATGGGTGTAGAGAAGTTATCTTGAGTTTGTGTAGTAGATCCACATGACGTTCAGTAAGATGAGTCTTGGTAAAAAAATCAGCAGGTTGGTCGACAGAGCGAAGAAAAAATATTTGAAAATCATCATTAGTTATATGTTGACGAATAAAGTGGCAATCAATCTCAATGTGTTTAGTTTGTTCATGAAAGATATCATTATGAGCAATCTGAATAGCACTCTGATTATCATAATATAGAGGAGTTGGAGAATAAGTAGGTATACCAAGATCACAAAGAAGTCTCTGAATCCATAATAATTCTGCAGTAGTGTCAGCAAGTGCACGATATTCTGCCTCTGTACTAGAGCGAGCTATAAAAGTTTGTTTCTTACTACGCCAAGAGATTAAAGAATCACCAAGAAAAATACAATAGCCAGTAGTAGACCGTCGATCAGTAGGATCACCAGCCCAATCAGTATCAGAATAGGCACGTAGCTGTAAAGAGGATGAGGCAAAAAAATGAAGTCCATGAAATAAGGTACCTTTAACATAACGAAGAATCCGTAGAACAACAGCAAAATGAGGAGATCGTGGTGCAGCCATAAACTGACTGACAATGTGAACAACATAAGAGATATCAGGATGAGTGGCAGTAAGATAAACAAGACTGTCCACTAATTGTCGATATAAGGTAGGATCAGAAAGAAGGTTGTCATCTGTAGGAGAAAGTTTAACATTATGCTCAAGAGGGGTGGAAACAATTTTATTATCTGAAATGCCTGAACAGGAAAGAAGGTCAGAGGCATATTTTGCCTGAGACAAATAATAACCAGAAGATGTAGGAGTAACTTCCAGTCCTAAAAAATAACTAAGATGGCCGAGATCCTTCATTTCAAATTTGCCACAAAGAAAATGTTTGAATTCGGAGATTGCAGTAGTATCAACATAAAGAAGAAGTAAAACAGTACCATGATCAGTTTTCTGAATGAAGAGGGCAGAATCATAAGCACTAGGAGAGAAGCCAAAATCAACGACAAGCTTGAAAGTAGAAAACCAGGCACGGGGAGCCTGTTTTAGGCCATATAAAGCGCGACGAAAACGGCAGACTTTGTTGGCAGGATGTGAATAACCCGAAGGTGGTTTCATATAAACTTCTTTCTTTAGAACTCCATTGAGAAAATCATTTTTAACATCTATCTGATACAAGGGCCATTGTTTAGCTGCAGCAACAGCAAGCAAGCTACGCACAGAGGTAAGACGAGCAACGGGAGCAAATGTTTCTTCATAGTCAATGCCATATTCTTGTGTGAATCCCTTTGCGACCAGCTGAGCCTTGTATCGTTCAATAGTCCCATCTGAGTGGGTTTTGATTTTATAAACCCACTTACATCCTACAAGAGTTTTGTCTATAGGAAGATCAACTAAATCCCAAGTATGTGTGTTCTCCAAGACTTGAAGTTCTTCTTGCATAGCTTGCTGCCAAAGAGGATTAGTACTAGCCTCTCGGTAAGATTGATGCTCTTGTAAAGTGGAGATTGTAGAATAACAATGATAATCAAGAAGACGAATAGGAGGTGCTCTTACTCTTGTTGGTCGAGGAGTGGATTCAGGAGACAACTCAGTTTCAGTGGAAGAGGGTGCAGGTCCATCATTTAGGAGAGAATCTGAAGGAGAAGCCATAAGAGTTGAAGTATATGTACATATTTCAGAACTAGAAGGAAATAAATCAGAAGATAGATTAGTAAGTAATGGAGATGTAGTACGAAAAGGAGATAAGGAAGAAAACATGATATTTTCCCAGAAGATGACATGTCGAGAGATTCGAAGATGATTGGAGACAGGATCCTAACATTTATATCCTTTGTGTTCAATGCCGTACCCTAGGAAACAACATAATCGTGCTCGAGATTGTAACTTATTATACTCATGAGGTTGAAGTAATACAAAGCAAGCACAATCAAAGACTTTGACAGAATTATATGCTGGTAGAGAACTATATAACCGTTCATAAGGAGAGATGTTAGAGATTATAGAAGAATGTATTCTATTGATGACATATACAGCTGTAAGAGCTGTCTCACCCCAAAATTGTGATGGACAAGATGCAAAGAAAAGTAAAGACCGAGTTATGTCAAGAATGTGTCGATGTTTTCGTTCTGCTCTACCATTTTGTTGGGAAGTACCTGGACAAGAACGTTGGACAATGGTTCCATGCTGTTTAAGAAACATAGTAACAGTAGACTCAAGATATTCGGATACATTATCAGTGCGTAAGATTTTGATGGTTTGAGAAAATTGAGTTTGAACCATTGATGCAAATTTTTATATATTTAAGGTAATTCTTAGCGGTTTTTCATCAAATAAATCTATGTAAAACGGGAGTAGTCATCAATAAATACAACAAAATATTTTGACCCACCCATAGTTGGTATAGGAGATGGTCCCCAAATATCAGAGTGAATAAGATCAAAGGGAGCACTAGAAATAGAATCATTTGTATTAAAGGATAAAACATGTTGTTTTGCAGTTTGACATGAAATACATTGAAGAGATTCATCAGTAATAGAACCTAGTGAACCCGAAGAAATCAAAGAACGAAGTTTATTAAGAGATAGATGACCAAGACGAAGATGCCATAAGTGAACAAATAAAGGAACAGTGGCAGCACAGCAGAGTGAGGAACGATTAATAGGAATATGAAGAGAAGTGAGTTCGTATAGATGTCCAACCTTACAGCCTGTCCCAAAGATCTTTCCCGTCTGAGGATCTTGCACACGACATCCAATAGAAGTGAATATTATATCAAATCCAAGTTCACATAATTGACCAATAGAGATAAGATTTAAGGTAAGTGTAGAGACAAAAAATGTATCCGGTAAATCTAAAAAAGAGTTAGAAAGATGACCAATATGAGTGACTGGCATGGTAGAGCCATCAGCTGTATGAATCATAGATGGTGTAATAGGAGTGGATAAAGAAGTAAAGGAATGAGAATTATGGGTCATATGGTTAGAGCAAGCAGAATCAAAAAACTAAGAAGAAGTACCTGATACGGTAGAAAGTGCAGTATGTTTATGATTATCAAAAGAAATGACTTGTTGTAAAAGGGTTTGAAGATCACCAAGAGATATTGTAGGCTGAGAAGAAGAGGTGGTAGTAGTAGAATCCTCAGTAGCAGCAACAGCAGCAGATTATGAGATATGTCGAGAACCTATAACAGAACAATTTTGGGATTGAATGACCTTCTTTGGGCAATTTTCAATAAGATGACATTTCTTTTTGCAATATCTACATTCAATCATAGGATTAGCAAGGCATCGACTAGAAATATGCCTTCGCTTCTTGCAGAATCTATATTCAACAGTGGGACAATTAGGAAGGATATGACCTGACTTCTGACAGTTACGACAGAAATTTGAAAATTTTGGTCCTTGAGTAGTGGTGGCTAATACAACGTCACTATGTTGAGGTTTGAGTAATTCCAGACGAGTCTCTTCTGATATCAACTCAGAAACTGCAGTTTCAATAGTAGGGAGAGGATGTCGATGAAGCAGAGAAGCTCTAACAGGCTCAAAATCTGATGTTAGAGCCATAAGAAATTGAACCAGTCGTCCTTGGTCTCGATATATTGCATATTTACTGGCGTCAGTTGTACATTGCCAATAGGGTTCAGAGAGAGCAAGTTGATCCCATATTGACTGCATACGGGCAAGAAAATCATTGATTGATTGACCTTGTTCTTGTCGCAAAGAATGGAGTTCGGTAAGCAATTGATACTGATGAGCCAAATCTGATGTAGTATAGCCACTTGAAAGAAGGTCTCAAACTTCTTTAGCCGTCTCAAAACGACTAAATTGTAAATGAATAGAAGGTGCAGATGTGTTACGAAACCAAGTAAGAATTTGGTGATTTTTGCTATCCCAATCTTCAAGGTGGTTAGCAAAATTATCATCAGATTCGTCATCGGATTTTATAGACAATTTGATATCTCCTGTGACATAACGCCATAGCCTCCTTCCCTTAAGAAAGCTTCTCATCCCTTGAAACCAGGCCTGATAGTTGTATCCATCAAGTATAACTGATATAGGTTGAGAAATATCTAATTTCTCCATAACTAGACAAAAAGAAAGTATCTAATTTATGAAGAAAAAATAAAATAAAATCAGATCGAACACCAAGTACTCTAATACCATGATAGAAAAAGCAGAATAAAGTAGAAGAATTGAGAGAATAAAAAAAAGCAAATTAAGAAAAAATGTCTAATTTATTGTATATTTAATAGATTGTACAATAACCTATTTATAGGATGATTCCATGAGGTTAAACCCTAGAAATATAAAAGGGAAGAATAAATAGAATATTTACAAAATTGGTAAGAATAAACTAAATAATTGCAGTGTTGGAATTTTAGAAAGTCAATATTCTAAGAGTTCTTCAATTTAGAAATCTCCAAGATTTATTCCCAAAATTTATAATATTTATTCTCAAGATTTCTTCAAGATCTCTTTAAACGAGGAATTGTCAATAATTTTTACATGATCGAGTGGTGAGGATTTGCTGTTGAATTTGCCGTTGATGGGGAGGTTGACGACTAAATTAGGATTTGCTAATTTGTGGGCTATGTAAGGCCATGAACCCCCTGGCATTTTCATAGGGTTTGGCTGTGGAAGTAGTGAGTGGTGATAGAGGAGAGGGGGCTTGCTCCTATTGGAGAGAGAGAGAGAGAGAAGGGGGGCTTGCTGCTACTGGGGACATAGGAGAGGAGAGGAGAGAAGATTGGGGCTTGATTTCAACGGCGGCCATGACTGTTGCTCGCGACAGAGAAGAGGAGAGAGAGAGAGAGAGGGAGAGAGAAGAAAGAGAATGTCAGAAGATTGGAGTAATTTTGAAAAAAAAAATTAATTTTGTGACTCAATTCAGTATTTTTCGTGGATGCTTCTCAATCTCCGTGAAGTCTTCACCATTTTCATCACTTTTTGCCTTTTCGAAAGTCACATGAAATAAGAGGAAATTTTTGAACTATAAAAATAACAAGTGGTTTTCGGTTAAACCAAGATGGCAAAGTGTAATTAACGATGTACCTGGTACATGTATGTATGTACAATGGCATTCCCGACACCAAATTTGAAATCTTGATATCTATGAATCTTTTCTTAAAATAATAATAATAATAATATGGAAATGTTATTAGGTTAATCAAAGTTTTCTTCACATTTCCTCTGTTGATTTAATTTTCTTCACATTTCCTCTCTCCTTTGACGTGGCTCCCTCTCATCTTGGATTTCATATTCACCAGGAATATCAACAGTTAATTCATCGAATTCTGGTTCATCATGTGTTTTTTGTTTTGAGAGAAGGTAATAGTTGTGTTGATGTCTATACAACATTAGAGTTGTCGGTTTCTCCTGAACTTCATGAGTACTACTCTTCTCCTTGTGAGGTATATTGTTTTTTGAATGTGATATTTAGGGTATGATTTCTTTTATAAGTTAGTATTTTGGCTCCTATTTGTCACAAAAAAAAAAGAGAAAAAAATCTTATTTCACAATTTGATTCGTAAATTGTCTTAATGAGTCAAACTCTTGAATCGAGTGAACAATATATGAATCGAAGTTTTTAGTTCTCACAAAATATGAGCCGGGCCTAATTTGAGGATATATATATATATATATATATATATATATATATATATTTTATATTTAATATATATTAAATTAATTAGATTCATTTTAAAATTTATCATATATAACCAAAATGAGAAAAAAAGCCCAATAACCATAACTCTTAATAAATCAGGTTCATTTTAATTTAAAACTTTTTTGTAATATTAAATAATTCATAGTTTTAATTGTCTGATTATGTTTACTTTTTTAACATTGAATGGTTATTTTAATTTTATTTTATTTAGTAATTTTTGTATATTATATTTAATTTTTATCAATTGTTTTAATTTAAATATATAATTTATGATGGTACCCGACTTAATAACAGAAACTTTACTTATTCCTATGAGATCTTAATTCTCTTATAACCATCCGATTAAAAAGTAAATCCCTAAAATATTCAAACCTTCCTTAATTCTTTAAAATTCTAATTCTCTTGAATTCTTGAAAAGAAAGTAAATTTTTCTAAAATTCTAAGTCTTCCTTAATGTCAAAGGATTCTAAATATTTTAAAAGTTTTTTAATACAATCTCTATTATTTCAGAAGATCTTGTATAAAAAGAAAAATATGATTTTCTATACTCCTAGGAAAGTTATATATACAGAGCATAGGCAATCCATCAAGACACAACTAGCTGACAACAACTACACAACTACATATTCAACCCACATAGAGAGAGGGGAATGGCTTCTTGTCCAATTATATACCATTTTATACTCCATTTTAGATCCCGTCAGAGGTACGACTTCATACACAATTATACCCACTTTATATATTATTATCTCTCTCTATATACATATATCACATATAAAGCAATATTGATGACTCTCTACATACAATACACACGGAGACGAATTTTACACACATAACCCAAGGTTATATCTGAGACTCTTCGATCTTTCTATTATCACTCTATTTGACTTGACCGTCAGAATTCTCATACTGGGCCAGTTCCAGTGAGGTTTTTTGTAGGTCTCCTATTCAAGAAGATCCCGTGAACACCTTAACACAAGCTCCTCATTCAAGTTGAAAGATAGGTATCTGTGGAGTCAAAAATCGATTCCAACAGATTGGCGTAGTCCGTGGGAACGATTGACTGATTAGCTGCAGAAATTTTATGCCCCACTTCACTTCCTCTCTCCTAACACCCTGCCACCAAAGAAAGGAAATGAAGGTGACGTGATGAACATCTCACCTCTTGCCTTGCTTGACACCAACAACTTGGATTCACACCAAAATGCTCTATTGTGATCTGGAACCATTGAAGGTCTCGGTCTAGTAATTTCTGTCTGCTGCTTATTACATGCTCAATTTTATCCTATGAGATCTCAATTCTCTTATAATCCTCTGATTAGGATGGAAATTTTTAATAAGTTCAATCCTTCCTTAATTCCCTAAGATTCTAATTCTCTTGGATTCTCAAAAAGAAATAAAATTTTTTTAAAGTTCTAAACTTTTCTTAATTTCAAAACATTCTAAATATTCTAAAATTTTTTTATCACAATCTCTGTTATTTTGGAAGATTTCATACAAAATGAATGTAGGATTTTCTACACTCCTGGGAAAGCTTTATATATAGAGCAAAGACAACCTATCAATGCACGTCTAGAGAACCAAAACTACACAACTACACACTCAATCCTTAACGAGAGCGGGGTACGGCTTATGCCCAATTATATATCATTAAAGATATAATTTCATACTTCATTCTATGTATCGTCAGAAGTATGACTTCATACATAATTATATTCACATAATATGTTTATTCACACGTAGGGCTATATTCATGGCTCTCTTCACACAATATACACGGAAACGAATTCTATATACATAACACAAAATCATATCCAAGGCTCCTTAGTCTTTCTATTATCACTTTATTGGATTTAAGTATCGAAATCCTCTTGTCTGCTCAGTTTTAGTAGGGTTTTTGCAAGTTTCTCCATTGACGATGACCCAGCTAACGTATCGGCACCGGAAAACTTTACATACGGCACACAGAGGCATCACAGGGTTATAGTTCGGGCTCTCTCAGTCTTTTTTCTTTCTTTTAATATTCTATTTGAATTGAGTGTCGGAATCCTCCCACTAGACTAGCCCCAACGAGGTTTTTATAGGTTTTCCTATTTAAGAGGATCCCGCGAATAACTCGGCACAGAATTCCATTCAGGTTGGAATAGTAGATATCTATGGAGTCAAAAATCGGTTCCAATAATTTAAAAATTTTAATTCTAGTTATGTATGCGAATTCACGAGTCTTTCGTGAGTGAATATAACCACCGTGACTCCGAAAAAAAACTCAATAACTCACTAAAGGAACATAAGATTTTTTTTTTTCTTAATTATTTAGATATGTATAACCTGAACCAAGTTCAACTCATCTTGCTCGCAGTTGCCGAACTTCTCTCTCCAAAATCCAATTTTCTTTTAAGGGATATTTTTTGTCTTGAGGTGTGAGCCACAGCTAGCTCGAGTTATGTCAGAATGGTATAGTCCAGTTTCACTCGGTGAGTTGGATGAATTTACTCGACAGCATTAAATGGCGTCCAATTTTTAATGGGATTTTTGGTTACGGTTGGGAAGGTGAGAGAGATAAATAAGATTCTACCCAGAAAAAAAGATAGAGATAAGTAAGAGAGCCCACTGGTTTTGCCTTGTTTGGAATGGTATTGGCTTTGTGTACAGTCCACACTAACTGATATCCTTCTTCTTCTTCTTCCTTTTTTTTTCATAAATACAAAAAGGCTCGAATGCGGGGCCTCTAAAATATGAAAAAAAGGTTGATGCTAACCACTAACTGATATCTTG
This sequence comes from Dillenia turbinata, assembly GCA_037126225.1. Classification (NCBI taxonomy): domain Eukaryota; kingdom Viridiplantae; phylum Streptophyta; class Magnoliopsida; order Dilleniales; family Dilleniaceae; genus Dillenia; species Dillenia turbinata. The sequence continues at coordinate 21,003,211 of JBAMMX010000013.1, forward strand.
TTTAGCATTCAAAACACTGCACTAAAATGCTGGTAGAAAATTTCACGCGCTTTTAATGTAATCTCACCTATAATTTCATGCCCTCTCCCATTTATAGCCCCCCTCCTATCTTCCCCTCGTTACTCCTCTCTTCCCCTTTCTCTCTCCACTTTTTTCAGCTCTCCCTGCCCTTCTCTCCCTTTCTCTAATCTTTCTTAGTCTTTCCTCACTCCTATCATTTCTCTCTCACTCCACACATTTACCTCCTCTTCTCTCTCCAAACCCTTTATTAGTCATCCACACTCCTCACGTTTCTCCCTCAAGAAAATGGATTCTGTCACTTCTTCTCTTTCTTCTTACTACCACATCATCTTCACCTCACTAGCTTTCATTCTCTCCGGCCTAATCATTCTTCTGACCCGGAAAACTAAATCAAAGGCCCTTAGACTCCCGCCTGGGCCACCGGGCTGGCCCGTGGTAGGCAACCTCTTCCAAGTGGTCCGCTCCGGCAAACCCTTCTTCGAATATGTAGCCGAGGTCCGGTCTAAATATGGCCCGATCTTCACCCTCAAAATGGGAGCACGAACAATGATTGTCGTAAGTAATGCTGAACTCACCCACGAAGCCCTAGTTGAAAAAGGCCAGGTCTTCGCTAACCGGCCCAGAGAAAACCCGACCCGGGCCGTCTACAGCTGCAACAAATTCACAGTAAACTCCGCGCTTTACGGGCCAGTTTGGCGATCTTTGAGAAGAAACATGGTCCAAGGCATGCTCAGCTCCGCCCGGCTCAAGGAGTTTCACAACGTGAGAAGCATGGCCATGGATAAGCTCATTGACAGGCTTCGGGCTGAGGCTCAATCCAACAATGGCGTGGTTCGGGTCCTCAAAAATGCCCGTTTCGCGGTCTTTTGCATCCTTCTCTCAATGTGCTTTGGCGTTGACATGGATGAAAACACAATTGAAATGATGGATCGGTTGATGAAAAAGGTGTTGACCGTGCTAGATCCGAGGATTGATGACTACCTTCCGATTTTGAGTCCATTCTTCGCCAAACAACGTAAGATAGCCATGGAAGTTCGGAAAGAGCAAATCGAAACCTTAGTTCCCTTCATCGAAAAGCGAAGATCAATCTTTAAAAACCTCGAATCTGAGCCCAATGCAGCCACGTTCTCGTACCTTGACACACTCTTCGACCTAAAGATCGACGGAAGAAAGACTGCTCCAACCCACCCGGAGATAGTTACTCTTTGCTCAGAGTTCCTCAATGGAGGAACGGACACAACAGGGACAGCGATCGAATGGGCCATCGCGAGGCTCATCGAGAATCCAAAGATCCAAGAGAGGCTCTATGAGGAGATCAAGAAGACTGTAGGTGAAAGAAAAGTTGATGATAGAGATCTGGAGAAGATGCCCTACTTGAATGCAGTAACTAAAGAGTTGTTACGTAAGCACCCACCTACGTATTTTTCATTAACTCATGCAGTATCAGAGCCAGCCAAGTTGGGAGGTTATGACATACCTACAGGTTGCAACGTGGAATTTTACTTGCTTCCCATTTCGGAGGACCCAAGAGTATGGTCCGACCCGGAAAAGTTTGACCCGGACCGGTTCATGTCGGGTAGGGAGGATGCTGATATAACCGGTGTTTCAGGTCTCAAGATGATTCCATTCGGAATTGGGCGTCGGATCTGCCCCGGACTGAGTATGGCTACAATTCATGTCAATTTGATGCTGGCTCGGATGGTCCAGGAGTTCGAGTGGTGCAGGTGCCCGGCTGATGGGAAGATTGAGTTTTCAGGTAAGACGGAGTTTACGGTGGTGATGAAGAACCCGCTTCGGGCTACGATTAAACCGCGGGTTTGAACCGGGTTATCATTCGGGTCAAGGAGTCACTGGGTTTTCCAAGGGTATTGCTAGGTCAAGGTTTAAAGAATTTCTGATATTTTAGTATGTGGTATAAGAAATTTTTGGTTCATGTATGGTTAAATTTCATGGTGTTGAGAGATTGATGGATAATGATTAGTTTTTTCTTCTTTTTTTTCCCACTATTTTGAGTGTACATTTATTTATTTATTTTTGATTGACTTTACATCTTGGGTTGGTTGAAATAGCAAAGATAGTTGCATAATAGCTGCTTCTCTCACTTGTTTTAATGTTTCTAATATAATATCCTTTTTATTAAGAAAATATTACTTTAAAAAATCCAAAATTTTTTAAGCTGAGTTGATAACTGTAATACCGAAAACTCGGTGTTAGAAATATTCTGTGAAATATAGTGAAAAATCTTAAATTTTGCATTGATTTTCGATTTTGGGGTTTTAATTTTAAATTTTTGGTATAATTGAAATGTCATGTTATAAATTCGTAGTATATTTTATTTTTGGAAACTTGGGGACCTTCCGATGTGATGAAAAAAAAAAAAAAAAAAAAAAAGAGGGAAGATGAGATGTTGCGTTTTGGGGTAAAACGTAGCACCCCCGTTTTCCCCAAATCGATTAGAGCTAATAGCCCTAATCGAATCTCTCACTCTCTGCTCTCTCTCCCTCGTCTCTCTCGCGATCCCTCACCTCCCTCCATCGGTCGATCGCTCCTCCACCGCGTGCAACCCAACTTCGACCACCGCGAGCCCCTGTTTCACCCTATCTCAGTCTTTCTTCCAGTCCCTCTCTCTTTTCGAACGTATCTCTCTTTCTCAGTTTCGCACCATCTCTCTCTATCACAGTCGCTCTCGGTCTCTCTCTCTATCACGATCACCATCTCTCGCTCTCTCACACCATCTCTCAGTCGCTCTCTTCCACGCACGAGTGGGCGATTCTCCCTCTCTTTCCTCTCTTCCCGCACGCGAACAAAGTTCTCCTTCTCTCTCCCGTGCGCGCGATGGTAGAACTTCCACTGCCTTCCTCTTTTGCTCGCTCGCAGTGCTCACTGTGAGCACTTCCTTCTGTTGACGACCCAAACCAGCGGCCATTTAATCCTTTGAAAACCCTAGCCGCAGAACAGCAAAAATCCTAGGTCACAGCTCTGCAAAGGTAAGCCTAGGTTTTTCAATTTTAATTCTAGGGTTGAATATTCTTAGTCGTTAGGTTTAATTCTAACGATTGCTGCAAATTGAAATCGTTACAAGTTTGAGCTTAAATCCAATGGCGACGGGAAGCTAGGACTGCAAATAGAGAAACCCTAGCTGAGAGATTTCTGACCCTCTCAATAAATTGAATAAATTTAGGGTTAAATCTAGGGTAATGAGATATGTATATGTTAGATTAATATAGGATGCGATTTTCTGATATTTAATATGTAATTAGTGAAGTAAGTGATGCATAATTCATAAAGGTAGGCTGTTTGAAACAGAAGAAGCATGTTAAGGAATGATAGAATCGAACTGAGTCGATTTGAATGGTTTCCATAGAATTTCAATTGAAATATGCATGAAAAATATTATATTTATGTGAAATTGAAAGAAAAATATAAAAATTAGGAAATATTGGTAGTTAAAGTTCATTAGAGCTATAAATGATTTTCGGGTAATGAAATCAGCATTTAGAAATCGTGGATGTGAAATTAAGGGTGAATTAAGTTAGGAAAATGTAAAAACCCTTGTTATAGAGATTTTAATTGACGATAATTGCAATTTTGATTAGGTTAATCGTTTGGAGACTTAAAAAGGGGTCTATTCAGATTTGATTGAGAATTTGAGAGTGAACACCCTCTCTAGAGGTGAGTGGACGGTTCATTGTGTTCATAAATGAGAAACCTGTTTTAAAATTGCTTTGAAAATGATTTTGAAAGATTTTTACATGATTTATATAAATTGTTTTGTGATTGTGGGCTGTCTGAAATGGATTGTGAAATACGAATGCATCCATTCTATTTATAAATGCTTTTGTGTCATGTGCTATTTGATATTGCTCTATGAATTGCTTTGGCATGAAATTGTGGATTATTTGTTGAAAATCATGGCACATTGTTGAGAAATGGATTGATTGAGAAATGAAGGGTGTCGTAGATGACTATAGTCATATTCCCACCACGGAGCGACCCGACGGGGTGACGTGGGTTGGGGTTTGGATGTGCGGGGGAGTTTGACGTCCCTCCCTCTACCGAAGTCGTGCTATATCTGGTGCACCCCGGTGAGGCACGAGCCAACGTCAAGGAATGGGGTTTGTTTTGAGACATTGGATAGAAAAACCCTTGGCGGGCTTTCGTCTGGGTTTGGCCACCCTAAGACGGAATTGTTTTTCGATGGGACCCCAGGATTTTCTGAAAAGATAATTGACATGGATGCATATTTGTGAAATGTGATTTATTGAAATGATTTTATGTATATGAAATGATTTATGAGATATGCTTTGACTGCCCCACATTCGCCCTTGTTTATGAACACAGTTACACCATTGCACTCTACTCACTGAGTATACCCCTATACTCACCCCTCTCTCTCCCAATTTTTCAGAGAAGACTTAGTTGGGAGACTACTCGACGGAGCTTGCGAAGTATTTTTGTGGACTGTATAGGTATTTGGCATGCAGGGTTACTTTGGGGATTAATAACTCTCAAACCATGGAAAGAGAAGTCTGTACATCCCATGCCGTGCGGATTTTATTGATACTAGCCGAGTTGTTGGCAAGTATTGATAAAATCCGACGATTTTTGATTTGTTTTTATTTATTTTGATTTCTCTATTTTTTAAAAACTGTTTATATCTGTACTGGACATTTTGACTGTAAATCTTAATTTCGATGTTTTTTCTTTGATTTTGTGAAGTTTCTGTACAACTCATACCGTTAGGATTTTACCGATACTGGTTTGTTTTCCTCGAGTAAGTGTTGGTAAAATCCGACGGCTATATTTTGGGACTTCTTGTTTGTTAAATGCTTTCTGAGTGGTCAGGATGGTCACGTCACATGCGTGCATGTACAGGTTCCCACTCCTCGTTGTGTGTTGCTGTGTACTGGTGCATGTACAGGTTCTCACTCCCCGATGTGTGCTAATGTATGATTGCATGTACAGGATCTCACTCCCCGATATTTGTCAATGTGTGTGTTTGTACGTCCAAGAATGAGCCGAATAGACTCCTTGCATGTGTAATAATTTTGTGATTTCTTTTTTTTGAAGAGTCTTATGCTTTTGATGATTTATTGTAAATTTGATAGTCTTGCGAAGTCCCGGTATATGGGGAGGTTTTGCCCGTGTACCGAGACGACACGGCGATTGTCGCGTGGTCGATCCGAGGATCGGAGCGTGACAATAATAGTAGTAAAAAATGATCACCGGTCAATTTTTATTATCACTGGTCAATTTTTTGTTTTCCTTTTATTGGGAGTAAGCATTCCATTAAGATTTAATCGAAATGATCAAAATTAAACTTAATTCATTTATATAATTTTTACGATCATAATCCAACCTAATAAACAAAAAAAAAACTAAAATTCGATTTGATAGAATTAGATGGTTAATTTCTTTACTGTATTTAAAAACTTGATTAATTTAATTTAAATAGTGGATTTCAATTTAGAAACTGACTCTCTTAACATCTGTTTTTTTCCATTCCTAAGATTCGAAACCAAGATTTTGGTTAAAAGAGTCTAGTTTCTTAATATACATCATTGGTAAAAATATAATATATATCACTTACATCAATGCGTGATGATAAACCATAATTTTAAAATTTAAAATTTATTAATAATTATAATTCATCAAATATCAATTTTAAAATTTTAATATTCAAATGTCAAATAAAATAACAAAATATAAAACTTTAACTCCACAAAATTTTATAAAATAAAAAATAACTAACATTACATTATCATTCAACAAAATAACCTGCAAAATATTTTTCTTTTTTAATTTTTAATTATAATATTATATCATCTCTTTTAAGGTTGTTTTGATTATAATATTTTTTTCCTTTTAATTTTTAGTTATAATATTATATTAATATTTATATGAATAAAAATTATCTAAAAATATATATTTAACTATTCAATTACTTCGATTTGAACCAAATAAAAATTATTAAACTTATCTAAAACTAAAACTAAAAATCAAATACATCATCCAAGACATAAATACAGTTAAAAACATTTTTTCAGTTTTAACCTAGCAATGCTCACCTCTGCCTTTTATGTGTAAGAGCATAAATGGTCTCCCCCCCTCTCTCTCTGGTGCCATATCAACCGTTAATCGGAATCATAAGACTGATTAATAAGGTTCGAGCGTTTGTCAGGTTCATTTTAAGAATAGCTCTGGACATAATTTTATTTTTTTATTTTCTAGTTTTGAATCCGAAATTTGCTCCAAAAAAAAAAAAAAAAAAGCTTAGGGGTGCCAGGTTTGCTTAACGACCGAATAATAGGAGCCTCCACATCCAATGTTATAGATTGGTTTTATCTGACCATTTTACGGCATATGCTAAACTAAAGTCTTGCCATCTGAATAAAGTTGATAGAATGTGGACCATTGCCAATGAAAATTTTCTCACAAACAATAAATGACATTACTCAGTACATTTGACATACCTCTCATTGGGGTAGATGAACAATTAAATGCATCTATCTATCATAACATAAATGCAAAGAAATTGAACTGCTCAAAGGACTCTCAGCTCAACAATAAGCCACATAAGCTTCATCAGTTTTGGAAGAAAACAAAAATCGTCAGCATGAGTGAAGTTTTTGCATCTCCAACTCATAACCTTTGGGTGACCACACCAAACCAAAATGACAACCTCTCAAGCCTTTTCTTGAAGAATAAAGAGTATTTTCTTTTTCCTCTTAAGGAACACCTTGGTAGGCTCTTCTTGTTGTTTTGAAAACCTCTAATGCGGCTATTCTTAGCAAATTTAGGTAGCTCGAATGTTGTTACATTCATTGAAAAAAAAAAAAAAACTTTTTCCTTCATTATTTTAATTGTTCCCAACTTTTTATAACTATCACTAAATAAAGTAACCATGAAAAAAAAAAGGTCGAAAAAAAAGTCGGTGATTTTCCCAACATTTATAAATAAATGTTGGGAAATCCTTACATCTTTGTTAATGTTAGTGTGACATAAAAAGCGGCAAATTTTTTGAAAATGTTTTACATGTTTGACGAGTAAAATGTTAGGAAATGTGATATTTCCCGACGTTTAATCCTAAAATGTCGACTAAAAGCAAGGTTTTTGTCAACGTTTTGTTACTGAAATGTCGCAAATTCAGGTACACTTATCGACGTTTCTATGTAAAAATGGTAAGTTTGCATTCATTGCCAAAACCTGCTCCCAAATGGAGAAACAGCGGTGTCTGTTTTAGCGGGGAGATTCAATGACAGCTGGCGAATAGAGAAAGCAGAAGAGAGAGAAGAGATAAGAGATAAGAGAGAATAAAGGAGAAGAAGGTCGGATTGAGATTTTAAAAGGATTTTCTGATGTTTGCCTCAAAAACATCGGCTAACAATAAACGTGATAATGTTTCTGTGTAAAAATATTGAGATATCTGTCTTTCTCTAGTCCCTCTCTGTTTAAAAGGATTTTCCGACATTTCTAAGGAGAAATGTCGACATATCTCTCTCTCACTTTCTCTCTCTCTCTCTAGTCGGTCTCTTTCTTGCCTTTTCTGACATCTTGACCAAACATTAGTAGGTTTTAAAGCTTGGTCGACTTTTACTATCAGAAACGTTAGTCAAACTAAATGCTTTTATTGACTGTTAGAGCTAAAATGTCGGCAAAATTTCTCACCATAGCTCATTTTTGCGTGGGAACTATTTTTCCTGACGATTTAGCTCCTAAACATTACAGAAAAGTATTTCTACTCATATTTCTATATCAAAATGTTGCGGAAAGCAAAATAATGACGAACTAGACCTTAAATGTCGGGAAAAATCCTATTTTTGGTAGTGATTATTGAAAGTAGGCCATAGGCAGTAATATAAAATAATATGAAACACTAATAATATATTGGTTCAATGAAATATTGAAATATGTTAGTTTATATATAAAACTAATTATTATAAACATGGAGATGGAGATCGATTTTGACTCTTCAGATACCAGCTCCTTGCTGACTTGAATAGTAATTGTCGATAGGTGGATTCACCTACAAAAGCTGTCGGAGGGTGATCCGACGGGGAGACTTCGACGCTCAAGTCAGTAAAGAGCGATTTTCGTTTGGAAAAAACAGACTGAGAGTCGAGGGACAGTGATTCCCTGTGTTATGTGTGCCCCTTGTATTAGGCTTAGAGAGCGTACCTGATATCTAAGGGTTTGAGATCTCTTATACCTGGGAGAGTTGTGCGCCGATGAGGGACTTCCATCCTACTTTCCTTATCGAACTGATCTCGGAAATTTCGAAAGTTAGTATTACGAATTGATTACGATTCTCATATATCGGGAAATCTTCCTCTTCGGGAAGGATGCTTTCTTTATCTCAAAGATTTCGGAATCACTGTTACGAAATAAGAAAATGAAATCAAGAAAATTCTGACCTTTCTTTTTTAATTGATAGGGGTGCCGTCCCTCGTCCGGTTGCTTGACTGATAAAGGGTCTTTTGAAACTTGTCCGGTTAGAGGACTGACATTTGCTTGACTGATCGAGGTGATTAAGTAGATTATTGTTGCGGTCGTTAGATATTGATCGGCAGATACCTTTTTCGTGGGCCCTGTGGGAATTAATTCTTTTGAACTGGACCTTGGAATACATCCCATCATTTGCCCCTGACTCATGGTTTTCTTGAAAAGAGACGTCATGAGTCATGATTTTAAATCGGAGATTCGAGGATCCTTTAATACGGCCGCTGTCGCTTTGGTCTTAGTAAACCATTTATCACATATCCCAGAAGGATTCTCTCGTCGCTGCTTTCTCTATCTCTTCCACCTTTTTCTCTCACTCTCCCTGCCAAAGAGTCTTTATCGGTAACAAAGATGTCTACTCCTCAGGCTTTTTCGAATATTGGTGATATTACGAGCGCTATGTCAGCACAAGAGCTCCAAGAAGTACAAACTAAGATGCTGTTGATTACTTTTTGTTGTCTGCGACAGAGGTTGATAGGGCTAACAGGGTATCAGAGAACTGTGTGCCGATGTATCTCTAATCGGTCAAGTACGGTTTGAAGGTTCTATATACGGGTCCTTTTTCTGAGGTTCTACGTCAGTGGAACATATTCCCGATGCTCCTGATTCCCAGTGTCTGGCGGTAAGTGGTCGCGGTAGCTTCTTTATTAGGGTTTTGTCATCTTCGTTTCGATTTTGACGTTTTGTCCTCAATTTTTATTCTGATGAGGTGTAGGAGTAACGAGTCGACCAAGGGGTGGTACAAACTACAGACCCGACCCGAGTCCTGTTGAAGGTCTTTCTACAATGAGTCCATCGATAAGAACTGGATGCAAAAGTTCTTTTTTGTCGAGTTCTTGGACAGGGATTGCATGCCCTGACTTCCTAAGGCTGATGGGGTGCCCAATGTAGGGTTAAAACCTCCGACTGTTTCGAAACATGGTCGTTTTATTCGGTCGGTTAGCAGCTATTGCAAGTCCACTGGCCGGAGTATATGGGTCGAGTCCTTGTTGGACGACCAGATGTTATCCTTGGCTGGTTTACTGCTCGGGAAAAAGAGAAAAGTTGATCGGCCCCTTCTGTTGGGGAGAGCGAAGATCGAGCTAGTCGATTCTTTGAATCATCTTGACGACGTCTTGTTGGAAAGTGTCACTGTTGACAAGTTGACTCGTCATAGCGCTAAAAGACCTCTTCAGGAGGATCCCGGGGCGTTTGAGGCCCTACCTAAGTCTCCTTCAGGGGCGACTAGGATCCTTCGCGGGTCACCATCTTCTTTGGTGAAAAGGAGGAGGGCTTCCTTGCTCCAATCTACGCTGGGGGATCTGTCTAAGTACCCAGAGCCGACAGAGGTTATACCAATAGAGAGAGCTGTCTCAAATGAAGACAACCTGTTGAGTGGAACAAATATTGATGTGGACGAGTTAGGAAAAGTCGGAGGTCTTCCTTTACTTGATGCTAGAGCGAGAACGAATGTTTCTCGAGCTGCAAGAGATAGAATGGCGGGACCTTCTTCTGCTGTTCTGGTCTGGCTTTCACGCAAGAGAAAACGCAAAGTTCCAGGAGGAGCATCCTCTTCATCCTCCATCCCTGTTCGGTCCTTCGATAGAAAGAAATGCTCAAAAGAGCGAGGAACCGTTGCTGTTTGTGCTGGAGACATGTAATATAACTATATAGATCTGGTAGAAGCGAAGCGCATTGCTGGGCAATTTGACTTCCATCGCTGTGAGCTTGACTTTCATAGAATGTCTTACGAACAGGTCGGCGGAGCCCTTGAGTCCTTAGGCTTGATGGTAATAATCTCCTTTCGTTTCTTGAATTCTCCTCCCTCTTTTATCATTTGTTAATTTGGTTTTCTTTGCAGACCATGGCCCTTGCTCGATTTTAGGGACAGCAGGGGAGGCAGATAATAAGCCATTTAGAATGGCAGCTCTTTGAGTTAACTCATCCACGGGAATCAGTCTCCCTTCGGGGAGGAGAGTCTTTGGTCGCTGAAAACGTATCCGGTGCCCTACTCAGTCAGAAGGAAGAGGAGTTGAGATCCCTTCGATCGGAATTGGTCCAGTGCCAAGGGCAATGCGAGAGGCTGAAGTCAGAGGCTCTGGTGCACAAGAAGTTGGCTCAGCTTCGTGAGGAATCTCTTCGAACAGCAAAACGCAAGATTGCGGAGCTTGAGGAGTCCCGCGCAAGGGAAGTCATTATCCAGAAGGATTCCCACCGTAGACTGGCCGAGAGATTAAAATGTGCCAGAAAAATAATTCGTAGTATAGGCCTAAGTGAGGCTCTGTCTTTAATCGAAGAAGAGATCGATACTCCAAATCCGACTGTAACTAAATGGCCTCTGTTCGTTTAATGAGAGATTCTTGTGTTTTTTCCGATAGAAGTCATTCTTTTTTGTTTTTCACTGCATTGTTTCAGTAGAACCAAGGGGACTTAGATCTTTTCGCCTAGCTTAGAATGGGACGATCATGCTTGTTGTTTCGAAAGGCTGTATAACTCGTCAGTGAAGCACGTGATCCACTGGGGCTGAGCGGCTGAGACCTTCTGTACGATAGAGGATCTTTAAATAGTTGGACTGTGTTTGCCCGTCGGGGGAGTTACATTCCCTCTTGACAACGCGTATAATTGGTAGATCCTGGGCGACTAAGGCCGTCCTAACGATAGGAATTTATTATAAGTTGTGGACCGCGTCCACCTGTCCGGGGAGTTACATCCCCTTTTGACGACGCGTACGATCGGTAGATCCTGGGCGACTAAGACCCTCCTAGCGATAGGAATTTATTATAAATTGTGGGTCGTGTCCACCCGTCCGGGGAGTTATATCCCCTATTGACGACGCGTACAATCGGTAGATCCTGGGCGACTTAGGCCCTCCTAGCGATAGGACCAGGACATGGAGATGTAAGAGATCTGTTGATAAGTGATTTCACGAACGTTGGGAAATATCCTTGCAGCTTAGAGAAATACAAGCAATAAAATTCGATAACTATTTAGGAGCGAAAGTAGAAGGCTCCGACTCACATGTGAGAGTCCCAATCCCTGACAATGTTCTGAACTTGATCTTCATATGCTTGGTGTTAAGCAAAACTTCCAAGATGTTCAGATCTGGTTTGCCCAAGATGGCGTTATAGAGCGAAGGGATGTTTACCACATTAAACACGATAGGAGCCGTCACATGATTAAGAGGTGTTCCAAGGGTGATCGGAAGGGAGATAATACCGTCGGGATATATCCATTCACCCGAGAGCCCTTTAACCGGGCCCGCGTGGGACTGAAGGTCGACAGGAGTGAATCCCATTCGTCTGAAAGCATCCCGATATAGGAGATTACAACTGGCTCCTTGATCGACAAAGATATTTCGAATCTCAAATTGTCCAATTTTGGCGGTTATCACAAGGAGACCGTGCCTGTTCGGGTCGATCCCAATGAGATCTTCGTCGGTGAAACCAATGACCGGCCTTTTTTCACATTGTCGTTTGTTGGTGCTCGCTGCTAGGATCTCTTGTGGTACAGGATGAATTGCTTTCGGATTATAGAAAATTGGTGTGATTAGGCATCTGGCCTCATTTTCTGTTGGTCCATCATGGACCGGGAGAATCACTCGATCCCTTCGGTTGGTCGGAGGCCTAGCAGCTTGGCGTTCCTCCTATTGGTTACGTTGCGGTGGTTCACACCGATGATCGACAGGAGGATCTCTTTCCCTTCCTGCGACGAACTTCCATAGTCTTCCTTCACGTACTAAGAATTCCAATTCGTCTTTCAGTTTCTTGCAATCATCGGTCGTGTGACCATAGTCACGATGAAAGTAACAGTATTTCGTTCTGTCCTTGCTGGAATCTTTCTCGGTTAATCGCGGGGGCCATCGATTGTATGGTTTATCTCTGATAAGCGCTAAGACCAGGCCAGGGGTCTCACTCAACGGGGTGTAGTTGTTGTATCTCCTTGGAGGAGGGGGTTTCGCCCGGTTTCTCCTGGGCGGAGATCTCCGGGGTGACTGGTTTCGTTCTTTTCGGGCAGTCTGATCTCTTCTATGATCGGATGCTTCGGCGTCTTCGGCAGCAATGTACTTTTCAGCTCGAGTGTAAAATTCATGGATGGTAGTAGGGGGTTTCTTTGTGATGGACACCTTCACATTGGAGGGCCGCAAACCTATTAATAGCGCGGCCAATGCGATCAAATGATTCAAAGAAGGGTCTCTCATCATTTCCTCTTTGAACCTTTCTAGGAAGTTCCTTAGGGATTTCTCTTTACCTTGATGCAGTGATAGCAAGGCGGTGGACTTCCTCTTGACTCCCCTACTTATCACAAAATGTGACTCGAACTATTCGCGTAATTGAGAGAAAGTCTTTATACTTAACGGTGGGAGAGAATTGAACCAAATAAGGGCATTTCCTGAGAGAGTAGTGGGAAAGTATTTGCATATGGCTGCGTCGGGCATGTCCCTGGAGATCATTACGGTTATAAAATGGGCCATATGATCTCGGGGGTCTGTTGTCCCATTGTATCTCTCCATGGGAGATAGGAACACGTTGTGAGGCATAGGCTCTGAGGAGATCTTGGAGTCGAACGATGAAGCGTAAAAATAAGAGGGGATTTGGTCTCCCTGAGGGTTGGCCTGCTTTAGTTCCTCGGCTACCAGTTGTTCGATCTGCTTTCGAAGATCATTCGGGACTAGTTTGGAGTTTTCGGATGCTTCCCCACATGGGGGGCGACGGTTGTTGTTGGGGACGTCTAGACCCCCTAACAAATGATTGAACTTCAGGTCTGAGAGCACGACTAAGGTCTTCTAGTTGTCTACTCATGTCCTGAAGTTTGGATTCTAACCTTTCCATTTGAGGGCGATTGACTCGCTCTGGAATGGGGTCGGCCATGGGTTGACAGGAAGCGCGGGTTGTAAAACCTGTTTCTTAATGAGGTGATCTCATGGGAGCTGCCGGATCGCGGGTGGCTGGATCAGGCGCCGCAAGGGGAGCGGCTTCAGAAAGCGTGACAGTTTGCCCTTCCACAGGAGGGACTGCTCTTGAGGACGCTCGGGTTCTCGGAGGCATGATCGTTGCGAGGAACAGGAACTACTCTAATATGTTTCCCATAGACGGCGCCAATCTGATGAAGGTGGATTTTGGCTCCTCAGATACCAGCTCATTGTTAATTCGAACAGTAATCGTTGATGGGTGGATTCACTTGCAAAAGCCGCCAAAGGGTGCTCCGGCGAAGAGACTCCGACGCTCAAGTCAGTAAAGAGCGGTTTTCGTTTGGAAAAAACAGACTGAGAGTCGAGGGACAATGATTCCCTGTGTTATGTGTGCTCCTTGTATTAGGCTTAGAGAGCGTACCTGATGTCTAGGGGTTTAAGATCTCTTATACCTGGGAGAGTTGTGCTCCGCTGAGGGACTTCCACCATACTTTCTTTATCAAACTGATCTTGAGAATCTCGGAAGTTAGTATTACGAATTGATTACAATCCTCGTATATCGGGAAACCTTTCTCTTCGGGAGTGATGTTTTCTTTATCTGAAAGATTTCGGAATTACTGTTACGAAATAAGAAACTAAAATCAAGGAAATTCTGACATTTCTTTTTTAATTGATAAGGGTGCTGTCCCTTGTTCGGTTGCTTAACCGATAAAGGGTCTTTTGAGATTTGTCCGGTTAGAGAATTGATATTTGCTGATCGAGGTGATTATCTCCGCTTGATGAGGCATGATCGGTTAATCGGGCGACTGAGACCCTATCGTTCGGTAGATTAGGGCGGCTAAGACTTTTCGGTAGATCAATCGGGACGATTACGACCCTTCAGTAGATTGTTGTTGCGGTCATTAGATATTAATCGACAGACACCTTTTTCATGAGTTGTTTGGGAATTAACTCTTTTAGACTGGGTCTTAGAATACGTCCTAGCATATGAAAATAAATATTAATAAAAAAAGTTAAATATTTTCAAAATCAAATCAATAATTGATTTAATTTTAATACATAATATTTTTTTAAAAAAGAATATATGATTTTTTTTAACAATCTTAATTAAAAAAAAAAATCATATCTCCAACCCATTTAAAACCCACCAAACTATTGAAGCATTTAATATGATTTTCCCTAATGTTTGTTCAAATGGTTCTACAAACGGGTGCGTAATAATGTTTCATAAGGTACGTGTCACGTTATTTCCTTTCCTTCTCACCTTTTATAATAAGACTTGATTAAGGTAAGATGTCCAATCCCTGCCGACAACAAGGGTTCCACAATCCCAATTCCCCATTTCCCACGCCACTGGCTTCTGGGTAGAAAAAAATCAGGATAAAATACCCTTCTCTCTATATTTGAATTTGAATCATATATTACTTTTTTTTTTTTCAATGTAGTTGAAAATATAATGAATACTAGAAAGTAACATGGGACTTGTTTTGTCCTAAGAGAATAGCCTAATAACAACAGCCTTATTTCTTGATTCGTGATTTAGGATTAGATTTTTATTGTAACCAAAAAAAAAAAAAAACATTAGACTTGTCCCCTCCAATTTCAAGTTCTTTAAATTCTCTTAGGTGTTATTGAAACCCTAAATAAATGTAACTACCCAACTACATAATCTTAGGATTCTAATTTTACAAAAGTTATTTCCTATGGTTTCCTCACAAAATTTCCATGCTGTCATATTTGTTCATGGACCACACACCCGTCAGAGAGAGGGAGAGTTGAATCATTAACCTCTTGTCAATTTAGTGACAATAATATTAAATATTTTTAAATCAAAATTTTAAAAATAAAAAAATAAATACTAATACAATCATTTTTTTAATAGATTCGATAGTTAATCTGAATTAAATTAATTAAATTATAAGAGAAAATGAAAGGAAAACTATAGGGATAATTAAAAATATTTTCGTGGTGCATGAATGCAGAAGGGGTCATAATCTTCAACCAATCAATGCACCAAAATTCATGAGATTTGGATGATCATTAAATGCCTACAGCCATCCACCCCAGTGGACCCTAAAACTTTAATTTTTGAACAATGGACCCATTCATCAACGTGTAGATGTGTGAACAACTAAATGAGGGAGTTATTTGGATGTAAAGTACAAGAAGGTTCCATGGACCATTAAGGATGAGTTATCACACGCAATAATTTGCCTTTCTAGCTTTTCAACTTAGTTTTTATTATTATATTTTGGAAAATTTTTAGTGTGTAAAATTGAATTTTATTTTATAACTCAAAAAATTAAAATTAAAATTATATGAATAACTCTTTTGTATATTTAAGTCCTAATTAACTTTCACTCAAGGGCGAAGGGAGACAAGCGGCAGCAATCCCATCTTCTAAGAAATTTTCAAAAAAATATTTTTTATACATAATTTTAAAAATTATAATCATAAATATTGTTTGTCCTAATAAAAATAATAACTTCCACTTTCTTAAATTAGTTTTTTTTTGTATAAAGAGATACAATCAAACGAATTTAAATTAAAAAAAAATGATGATAAAAATAGAAAAACTCTACTGTTTGAACTATTCCTAAGACTTCACTTCCCTAAATAATAACACAAAATACATATTATATTTCATTCTCTAGTATAAATATACGATGTTTCTGTCTCAACCGTAATAATCTCAACTTTTTCAAAGGAACAGATGCATGCATGTTTCATCGAAGCCAAGTGAATAAAGTGCCCATAAATATCCAAAAAGATATAAAAATAAATAAATAAAGTGGATGTTCTCTTCACAAAAATTTGGTTTTGATTCATTCCATTAGCATCATGTAAAAGGAGATCTCTTCATGTGAATTAAGTATTAAGGATGAAGCCCAGTAGAGCAGGTTCTCAGTAATCAAATGTCATTGGCACTCAATGTGATGGCATGCGTTTGCAGTGGCGGACCTAAGAATTAGAGATAGAGATATTAAAAATTCATAAAATACTTATTTAAATAACAAATATGAATAGGAGTATAAAATTATAATTAAAAATGTGTAAAATAAATATGAGTCATGAATACTAATTGAATTTTAGAAAATTTAGAAGTGCAATTGCCCACTTTGAACATAACTTAGGTCCACCAGTGACCAATTTTTAAAACTTTGGAGATGGTATAAGACTCCATTTATGATGCCATAATCAAAACTTTTCACTGGAGTGCGTTTGGCACGGAGAGGGAGGTAGAGGGAATGTGAGAAAAGATCGTAGAGGGAGGGAGATGTGGTAAAATTAAATCTCACTTTTGACGATAAAAAATGTGATAGAAAAACAAGGGAAAGGAAAGTAGAATAATGAAGCAAATTTGATTCGATGAAGAATTTTAAAAGTGAATCCTTCTCCTTCAAAATCCATCAATTTGCTCGGTTGAAAAATTGGATTTGGAGAGTTTCATAAAAACCTTCAAAAATCTTTTCCTCCAATATTGCTTTACAAAACATGAATGAATTTTAAAAAAAAAATGCTAAATCATATAGACCCACATTATTTATCGATAATGTGACTACATTTTTTAATTTGGGACCTCTTCCCTTTTCCACCAGAACCCTTCATCCAAACTGACCGCAAAGAATTTATTTATCGATTGATTTTTGGATCTTGATGGCAGAAAGTAGAAAGATCAATGCCTCACAAGCCAAGATTTTGGCCAATAAAGAAGATGATCAATACAATATTACATAGCCCATGAAAGACTGGTGCTTTCCGAACATTACCAAGTAGTATTGTCCCCCCCCCTCCCCAACTTCTTCATGTCATGTTCCTTCTTGTGTACCATGTGCACCTAACATGACATGCAAAACATGTAGTGAGAGTGAAAGAGAGAGGGAGGTCCCTTGTGTCTAAAACTATACCAATAAATATGGCAAGCATCCATCATATATCCAAGGACCGCTGGCATGTATTTTTTGTTTTTGACTTTCCATCTGTGTTCTGTTTTAGGTTTTCCAGATGGGTCAAATTTGTCTCAACCCTGTTTTGAGAGTCTCCACATTCAGAAGGGTTTTATATAGAAATCGATTGGGAAGGTTGAGGTTAAATTTAATGGAAATGAAGTGAAATTTTCTATATAAAAAAACATTTCTTATTTGCAAAACTCTGCATTTATCATACAGCATTTTTATTTTGATTAAAAATTATTATAAATAAAATAAAATAATTTGAGATTATTCATATAGACCCACAAGATGGTAACACATGCATTGCACATAGAGCATACAGAAATGTGTCCTTGTATGAATACCCGAACTGTTGCTCAAGTGACTTTCCTAAGATTTAGGATTCGAATCTTCATGGACGCGTATATTTCTATAATTTTCACGATAACAACGAAAAAAAAATAGCATACATAAATGTTCTGTCCGTGCTTTGATGTGTGCCTTTTCCCAATTTTAGGGTTCAATAAACAAAGATGTGTAGTTGTGCATTTGCCATCACATGGCGTTTAGGAGAAGGAATTTTATATGGTGTTTGACCGAGTGGAAATCTACTCATCTAGATCTTCTAGCTAAGATTAGGACAATAAGAAAGAGCCTATATAAAATTCAAAAGTAGGAACCTAGTTCCCAACTTTAAATCAACAACCAGCTAGAAAGAGATATATGGGAAATCCACATTTGCTTAAGGTATATCAAAACATTTGCCAAAAAGGACAGCCTAATACTTCTTTAAACAAAGGGAAATGCTCTCTCTCTCTCTCTCTCCCTCTCTCTCCCCACCCCCCAGCCCAAAAATAAAATAAACTAGTTCGTCCTAATGCAGGTGAATGGCAAAAATCCTGGACAGTTGTTTCATGGTAGAAAAGAGGAACTTACAAACACAAAGGTGATTGACCATGGTCCTTAGGATTACTTAGTCAACACTTTTTAAAAGAGGCTCACCACAAAATGAGACGGTCATCCACACATACGCAACATTGACGCATTATAAGCATAATCAAGAAGAAAGGCTTTATCTCTGTCATGGGAAGAAAGGCACGAGAAGAAGTGAGGCTTTATCTCTGTCATGGGAAATGAGTAGAAATTTGAGCTTTGCTTTTCACTTTTTGTCCTCTAAATCTGTTGCACAGGACAATAAGTGGGTGGAGAAAGTCCTTTTACAGTTCAACCAAAACTCAGACATTGTAGGCCAGCATAGAGATTAGATAGGGAAAAAAGTTACCAAACAAGAATGAATAGGTACAATGGAGAGAGATGGTTGTTACTTTCATAGCTAATCAAATGGATAAACATGTTATATGATGGTCTACTAGAAATTTGAGCTTTGCTTTCCATAATCATGAGAGAGAGAGAGAGAGAGAGAGAGAGCAATCAATCACATTGAACATACTTGAACTACTAATGATCATGATCTCACAAACTGATCTAACAAAACTGCTCAGAAACAGGTACTCAAGTACAAAGGAGAACGAAAACAAAGATGCCAAACCTTCCCCCAGAACACCCTCTCCTCCCAGAAAAAAGATGAAAGTGCAAGATGAACTATATACAATAGACTACAACAGGAACACAATGAACTTTCAAAAATGAGATGATGGATTTAAGTTACCAACAATTTGGACATTTGTGTTACTGGAAGTCTTAGTGCAGTTTGGCTTCCAAGAGACCGAACATCATGGATTTGATGGGCTCTCGACTTGCTTGTTTCCTGAGGCATTGAGGCCAACATCCTTTGTGATATGATCCCCATCAGTTGAGCAGGAGATGTTTTCTGCAACCTCTGATCTACTATTATCTACCAAAAACTGCTCCTCCTGAATAAGATCCCCATCACGTGCATCACGGGCTCTTGATGCAACTCTTCTATGACCATTGTATGGGCAGTGATAGGAATGCAGATTGAAGGGCTCCATCCCAAAATGAGACCGAATTGCTGAGCTATACATGGGCTGCATTGATCGCTTTTTATCAGAAAACTCACGCAATGAAATTCTACATACAGGACATGTGGAATGCTGCTGCAGCCATGTATCTATGCAGCCCACATGGAAGGAGTGCCCGCAAGATGGTAGAATGCGCAAGGTATCATCTTTGTGGTATTCTGAGAGGCAAACTGTGCACCTGCCGAATAAAAAAGTCACATTTTTTTACCAGCACATTGACGTAAAACACAAATGACACTGACTGCAGAACGTAAAGAATCTCCGATACATGCAATGAAAAGCAACTGTTAAGAAAGTTCAAACTATGTTCTCATGCAACATTACTACAAATTTATTTCCACAATTCATGCAAATTGCCAAATTGGCATATCAAAGAAGCGCTGATTGAACTAAATGCAAATTTGAGGAGTAAAGTTCGGAAGCAGAGAATTGTAATGAAGGCAAGAGTAAGGCTGACATCCTTCAGCTCCTCTAGAGGAGTTTGTGTGAGGCTCAGTGCAGCTTGATATACTGGGGAAAAAAAGAACTTTCAGAATAAAACTGGCTTACATACTTTCATTCCTAGGCTTAAGTACCAATATCCATTTGCTCATGCAGATATAAGAAAGCAGTATGCTTCTTTCATGGCCTCCATAAAACTTTAAGTGGTAGCTTATTTGCCTTAACGGTTCACGAGAAGTGGTAAACTGAACACGGGAAGAAGGTAGATAAAAGCGAGAAAATGAATGACAGCAACTTGGAGGATAGATATCAAGCAGTGGTTTGCATAACACAATGGTCATTTGAGGGTTCCAATCTAGGGAAAGTGAATATCAATAAAATCAAAGTAGCAGGGTTTCATGAAGGCACAGAATCTAAGAAAAAGAATAAGCCTATACGGGCATTTAAAATAAGAAAATGAACACGGATGACTTTGTTGAAATTAACTATTTAGACAGCAATACTCCAATCCTCTTGGACTCTTTCATTGAAGTTAAAGACGAGAAACAAAATCTAAGTTAAAGACGGCCTCTTCTGCATCCACTGAGAGTCTGTTCAACTTAATCTTACCATAGTAGTAAATTGATAAAAACTAAATTGATGAGTAGGAGGATGATCAATCTTAAGCAAAGTGTCAAAGCCCATGCTGTGGAAGAATGTGCATTGTCCCAGCTTGAATATTCACAAGACAAATCTTGGGTACTTATACAGGATTAAAGAGCCCAACTGCAACACATTAAATAACCCTTTCTGGGTGGGTTACCATGGTGTATACATCGTGTCAAAAAGAAAACAAGAATTAGAGTACAGGTTGTGTCGCAATCATTATTAAATTGATTGTCTAAGTGAATTGCCAACACAATTCACAAACTCTGGGACCTTGGATCCTATCATCAGCCATTTTCTTTTTCGATTTTATCAGATCCATGAAACAAATTAAAGTAGCTGCATTTTTATCTTCTTAGGGTTAGTTTGGTTGGGGTGAAAAGTGGAAGGAAAAGGGAAGGAGGAGTAAAGATGGAAGGAGAAGTAAAAGTGGAAGAGAATTACACTTTTCGGTCATTTGGCAAGGAAGGAAATGTGGAGAGGAAGTAAAAGTGGAATGTAATCCCTCTCCCTCCCCTCCCTCCCCTCCCTCTTAAGAAATCATTTCCATCCCAAAGTGAACAGAAATGGAAGGAAATGAAATTTTTGTATAAATTTGTCCTTGTCCTTCTTTAATATTTACAAAATTATCCATTATTTTATAATTTCAATTTTATTTAATATAAAATAATAAAATTTAATTTCTTTCATCAATTTTATTGAACAAATTATTTTTTTTATTTTACTTTTTTTACTTTTTTATATTAATATTCTAATTTTAATTAATATAAAATAATAATGAAAATAATTTATAAAAAATAAGAAAAATATATTAAATAACTATTTTTTGAAAAATTATATTTTTTAAAAAATATTTTAAATTAAAAAAATAAAAAAAATTATGTGATGATAAATATTAAAAATATTATTTTACAAAAGTATAATAATAATAATAACAACAATCTAGACCTTCTATTCCAAAATTTGAAATCGGTCATATGAAAGACAAATACTGAGAATCGAAATTGAAAAAAAAAATGGATTTAGTTTGTGCAGATTTTCCTAATCCAATCATTCCTATCTAAAACTATCTTCTCAACTAAATCTATATTTATCATGTCTTTACGAATACATTACAATCAAGTTTTCAACAATTTATCTCTACGTTTTATTAAATCTTATATTTTTAAGTTTTCAGTCTTTTTAACAGATGCGTCCTTAGATTTTCGTTACACATGCTCAAACCATTTTAGACGGTACTCTCTCATCTTAACCACAATTGAACTAACTCCCAATTTATTAGTATCTCATCGTTTCTAACTCTATCTCTTCTAGTTTTGCCACACATCCATCTAAATATTTTCATTTCAATAACAATTATTTTTTGCTCTTGTTACTGTTTAATAACCCAACAATCAATGTCATACAATAACGCAGGTCTTAATACAATTCTATAAAATTTTCCCTTAAATGTAATGATATTGTGCAATCACATAGGATTTCAGATGTCTTTCGTCATTTCATCCAACCCGCTTGAATTCTATTGTTCACATCTCCATCGATACTACCATCGTTTTGAATGCTTGAATCAAGATATCTAAATTATTCACTTTTTTGAATTTCTCTTCTTTCTAATCTAATCGTTTTTTCATTATCCTGAAGATTGCTGCTAAACTTACATTTCATGTACTCAATTTCGGATCTACCTAATTTAAATCCTCTAGATTCCAACGTGGCCCTCCTTGATACCCTCGCTTGTTTCATCAACTAAAACTATATCATTTGCAAGAGTATAATAGTAAATAAGATGGTATTTTCTTTCACTTTTCATTCCAACCAAACAAAAAAAAATTACCACCAATTTCATTTTTTTCAATCTCTACCAAACAAAAATGAAAAATATACATTTAGTTCCATCAGATAAAAGTAAATCTTCTCCTTCCCCTCCCCCTCCCCCTCCCCTTCCGCGAACCAACTTACCCTTAGAATTGATTATACTCTACAAGTCTTTTATTAAGGTGCAAATGCATCTCTTTAACAACTCTTCATACCGATAAGAAGATGTGTATTCTCTAAAAGAATAAACAGAATTTCAACGACATAAACAAGGTGCATTTTCAGGCAAATTTGAACAAAAATATCAGCATGTCACATCCCACATGCTGACTATGACCCTGTGTTTTTTATGGTGCAATCACCTCAAATGCAACAAGAGGCAACTTGACACCTATTGAACTAATGTTTTATGGCCAAGCATGTTTTTCAAATTAGGATTTCCGTTTGAGAGATTGAATTTCTTACATGTTGAAAACATGAAAAATTACAAGCTGAGACAGTCAGGATATAATTTGCATAGTATATAGCCCATTTCCTTTTTCTTTTCCTGTCCCCTGGTGGAGCGAAATACAAGCAGAACCTTGGAGATCACAGTATTTTATGGGCATGCTTTGAGAAGACCACATTTGACATAACCAGAACATCACCACGAAGAAAATTATTACCCACTTGCAGCACTAAAACCAGAGCCTAATTAGAAATCTGGTATCTCCATCCCAGAGATCTCAAAAGGGAAGGTGAAAGGAAATAGAAAAGGCCATAAATGTAACAAATTTGAAAAATGAAAAGGAAAAAGAGCATACTGAGCATCTTCTGAGGAAGAGAAATACTCGTCACTGTATTTCTTTTTTGGAAACTTTGCCACTGCCAAAGGGTCTAGGCCATGTAATCCTCGCTCCAGCTGCACCATAATGCATTGAACATGAGATGAGCTCCTTGCTATCAAGTATCAACATACTAAATCAAACTAAAAAAGTCAGAAAATGTAAGAAGACCCAAAACCTTATTCTCTACAGCTTTAAAATTGCATAGGCAATACAGAGGTCCTAAACAGGACAGAGAGAAAATCCTTATATAGAATTTAAATTACAAACAATAATCAGAGCTTTAATCCCAACAATTAGAGACGTAAACGTATATATACGCAATCTTTTCCTTGCATTTTTGCAAAGAGACTGTTTTCACACCTCGAATCCGTAGCAACTCAACCGTTATACCAAAATTCGTCCAAAAGAATTTTTTTTGTTGAAGTAATGAATGTTGTAACCCACGGCATTTTCCAATTTCAACAACTCTTGAAAACCTTGATCCATTCTCTTGAAAATCTTGATCCAATTTCAACAATTGAAAATCTTAAAAATCTTGTAGGAGAAGAAGATAGAATATTTCTAAGTAGTTTAGGTGTTACATCTGCAAGTCCCGAGGACACTGAAAGGGAGATCTTATTGTACCAGCTGTTGTAAAAATAGAACTAGCATAATAGGCAATCCCTTTTTCCCCAGATAATTGTTGCAAAGCCATCAACCCAACCCCAACCTAGACAAGATTTTTAATATATCAAATCAATAGGCCAGTGAACATAACAAAACAGGATTATTTTACTCTGTTATATCTCTAGGATGCTTACAAGAAGAGCATAGAATTTAAATTTATATAGAATTTAAATTAAAAAAAAAAAAAATAGAATCTTTGAAATTTTTCAATGACCAAGACAAGGGTGACAAGAAAAGAGTGGCATGATTCTGCAGACAACATGTACATGCTACTAATCTGATCCACTATGTTGTGATGCTTCTCAGCAAAATCAAAGCTGAGCAGGAAGATCCAAAATAGAAAGAAGGGGGAAAAATCCAGAACTTATCTTGGCACCAAGAAAACCCCCTTATAAAATTCCTAAATAACCATGCCATTAAGTTGCCAACCGAGATAAAACCCACATAGTGATTACTTGAAATAGCATGATTTTAGGAACAAATGTACATCCTAATATTCTACAATAATAAATAATTCAGCATTTCTCAAAAAAGGTTAAAAAAAAAAGGAAAATAAATAAACGATTTCAATTTAGATGCTTCCTAGAAAAACCCACAAAATTATTTACAGAAACAGAAAAAAGTCCAAATGATAATGAGCGGTACGTATCTATGTTTATTACCATATATAGCTACAAGTTGGATAGACTATACATGAATCAAGGTCAAGAAGAACTAAGTTAAATTGGAACGCACAAACAGTTAAGTTCGGTCTTTCGGTTGAACGCACAATTGAAAAGCTTGAAATGATGAAACACTAGAGAGAGAGAGACTTACAACACTGAGATGGAAATCAGATCTAGAAGAAACAGGAAAAGCACGTCTGGAAGCACTCAATTGAATCCGAGCACAAATAAGTCTGGTGCAAACGAACACTATGAACATCGTGCTCACTCCAAATCCTATCACTGTCATGGCTAAATTAATCCCCGAAGCTATCATCCTGTCTCAATCTCTCTCTAAAAGTTCCGTTTCTAAGTTTGAAACTACAAAATTAGCTTATAACAAAACCCTAGAAGAGCTCAATTTGAGTGAATTAGCTCTCATAATATACAACATACAACAGAGAACCCTAAATTATACTATCTCCCCCCTCTCTCTAGTTAAAATTGCTAAGATTGCAGTAGCGAAGAAGAGGTGAGAGCGTCTGTGCCGTGGTGGGTCTAGCTGTAGGTGAAGAGTGTGGAAAAATGTTGAAGACGGAAGCCATATGGGAAGAGAGAGAGAGTGTGCGAGTGAGTGAGAGCACAGAATTTTATTTAGTGGATTGAGATGTTAGAGAGAGAAAGAGAGAGAGATAGAGAGAGAAAATGAATGCGGAAATTGCGGTGGAGATACTTAGATCTGAAGTGAAGAATTGCGGTGTCTCGTCTAATTGCTGCATTTAAATCTCTCTCTCTCTCTCTCTCTCTCTCTCTCTCCCCCCTTCTCCCTCCTCGGTCACAATTTGATTAAATTAAAATTGTAAAAATTAATATAATAACATTTTAATTAATAATATTAAAAAGGGCGAGGTGGGATCTTTTCCAAATGACTAGTCAACATATTTTGGAAAATATGAATTGTATAATTAGGTTGGTTGTCGGATTCTTACGTTGTATTTTGGTCTGCTAATCTAGGGTGCAAATGAACGAGAAGTTTGAATTCGGCTTGGGATATATTTGAATTTGATTCGATTTAATCAAGTTTTAATCAAATTTGAGACAAATTTGAGTATATTAATTTGAGTATCGAGTCGAATTTCAATATTAAAATTCTTGATTTAAAATGTTCACAAGACTAATCGAGTCTAATCAAATCTAATCAAATTTTATATATTATATTATATTTTATAAGATGATCGCTAATCAAGTTTAATCGAGTCTAATCGAATCGAATCCGAATAATATAAAATTCTTAGTTGAGTTCGAGTTTGAAAAATCAAAACTCGATCGAGTTCGAATCGAATATCAAGTAAAATAATTCTTAATCGAATCAAGTTTGAATAGACTCAAATATCGACTCGACTTTACTGGATTACACCCATATTCTAATCTATCTATTTTGTTTAAGCATCCGTGCTGTGGTAGTTCATCTAAATGCATGCTGTCCCCAAAAAAGTAAACTTAGGCAATTTGGCCTTTGAGAGATTTTTGATCAATCCGCTTAAAAATCATCTATATTTAATAATTATTTTAATCTGATTAAATTTTATTTGAATAAGATGGAATCCTTAAGGATAAGGATAAAATTTTTCTTACACATATTAAATTTAAAATTTTATTTAAAGGGTATTTTGTGATCATTGGGATATTGTATGATTGCACCCATGGTTTGAAAAAAAAAAAAAGTAGTTTATTTAAAATGAATTGAATTATAAAGTTTATTTGTAAATAAAGTTTTGTGATTAGAATTAAAAATTAAACTGTAAAATTCAATTGAATTTATATGATAGGAGTAAAAAAAATAAAAACTGGAATTGATTTTTAAATATTATTATTTATTTAATTAATCCGATATTTTCTTATTTTTAAGAATAATTAGGATAAAATAGTTATTTAAAAACAAAGTTAGTGGACTTTACATACAAACTTGGGTAGAGTTATTAGTAAATTTCGTCTTTTTTTTGCTAATTTAGAGATTTATGATTTTTATAAAATTAGAAATTAACTTAATATTTTATTTTTGGCTCCAAACACTTGAATTTAAAAATGAATTTCAGATATATCATTTGAATTGAAGCATAGTCTGCATCGTCCCCAAAAAATGCCATGTTATCAAAAACTAAATGAAAAGGATGGAGTGTGTTATTAAATCAAAAAATTGAGAATTTGTTTTGTTTGCATTGCAAATATTAAGAACAAACGTGATATTCGACCCAAGTGTTAAAAGGGTTCTTACTATATTATTTTTCCTTATTTTCTATTTTACCCATCTAGATCATTGGTATCCGTTAAATAAAATTTTGAATTTAATTTTTGTATATAATAAAAACAATTTTTTTCTTAAAGTTCAACCCAATTTAAATCAGATTTAATCGGATTTAATATGATTACCTAATATCAATGATTTATACCAAAATATATATATATTAATAGTGGTCTATTAATATTAGAATTTTTCTTCTTAAAAACTAACTTTTAAATTAGAAATCAAATTTTTTTTCCGATTAGAATCATCTTGAAATCTAAATCCGTCTCAATGGGCTCACCCTCTCTTAGTTTAGAATGCGGTATACAGATATGAAAAATTTCTACATTCATGGCAGCCTTGTATAATTTTAAACTCATTCTTCAATGAATAATTGATTTAGTAGAAAAAGATACTAAATTTCTTAATTAAAACTCAAATTTAAATTTTAAAAATGAAAAAATTACGTTATGAGAAATCCCTAAAAAGGATCCAACAGTCAAAATATTTTTTTTGGGTACCATGTATTGGACACCATCCGGTATCTGAGATTTTACCCAGACTAATTCGGACCGATCATTACAATGGCTCTTTTCGGAGGGCGGGTCTCCCAACGGAGAATGCTTCATACACATAAGGACCCGATGCTCCCAATGGGAGTCAAACCTCTGTCATGCTTAAGGGCATTCAACCCCACATTCAGTTGAGTTAACCCATATTGATCCAACAGTCAAAATATGGCTGGTTAGTCAAATACCAAAACAAAATTTCTAAACACATGAACATACTATTAAAAAATTTAAAAAACATTTTAAATATAAATTTCGAAAATTAAGCAGTAGATTTTATATAATATAATGCAACTTGGTTCCTACCTAATCGCCATCTTATTGTTGATACAGTACCTAATGTCAACTGCCAGATCGTCATCCCAACGGTACAATTGGAGCAAGATCGGCAAAGCCGTCATCGTTTTAGATAAGTAATTGAGACTAGTACGCTTTTAAAATGTTTGAAGGTGAGGAGGCAAGAAATTTAAATTGGTTGGGGGGCTATTCTGGCTATCATTCACATTGAGCAACTCTATGTGCCATCCACAAGTAGCAAGATAGTTATACGAACTGAGTCGGGTTCTAACTATTCATGAATAGCTTGATCAATAACTCGATTCATCTCGACTCGATTTTGATCGAATTTGAATCGAGTTCATTATACAATCGATTTGAATTTGAAGAATAAAATTTTAAACTCAAATATTTATTGAGTAAGTCGATAACATATATTAATATATATTATATATATTTATATATTATTACAATAAAAAAATTAAATTAAATTAAATATTATATATATATATATAAATTACTCGTCGTGTTCGAGTTCGAGTTGAGGGATACTCAGACTCGACTCGATTCGAAAACACCCCTAACAAGTACCATTGATAGAGAAGAGCAAGAATGAGAAACAATAAAACTTATTAAAATAATATTTTATTTTATTTTATTTTATTCTATCGATAATTATTTTATTTATAATATTTTTGATTAAGGTAATTGAATTTTCAAAGGAAAATTTATAATTTTGTAAGTAAAATTCATTTTAATAAAAATATTTAAATTGCTATTATATTAATAACATTTTGTATTGAGAATTCGACTTGATTTTAAGTAAGTGTAATAACAACTTTTTCAAATGAACCCTTAGAATACCTATAATTTTGACTTTAACTAATGCACTCTTTAGTTCACATTGAAAAAAGTATCTATTGTTTTACAAAATAAATTTTGATTCTTAATTTTAATAATATTTAAATCTTTAAATTTAAAAAAGTTACCCTCTCAATTGTTAAATTACACATATAACGTTATTTTTAAATTTGAAAACAATTGAATAAATAATAAATTTGGGTAATTATTTATTTAATAATATATTATTATTTTTTGGTACTTGATCACTAGAAATCTGATTAATTCAGTTTGAACTATTATAAGATTCAATTTAGAGACTAATATTTTTCTATTGTCAAAATTCGAACTAAATTTTTGATTAAATGAATTTAGTATTTTATCACTAAATATAGAGATCATTGGATAATAATATTTTACTATGTAAAAACATTATTTTCTTTAAAAACTAATGTCAAAAGTCCGAACTAGATAATTTTCAAATGTATTTTCCATTAATAAAATTTATTTTTGTGAAATTGCTTATAATGAATAATGTTATCCAAATACAACCAAAAATAGTGTTTTAATGTCTTGTCTTGTATTAAAGTTAAGCTGAGACCTCTGACGAGACTAGCTCAAGCTGGCATTTTGCATCTTTTATAAAATTTTGTTGCCCGAAAAATAGTTTGGATTTTTTTTTAAAAAAAAATTTATAAAAAAATATAATTAAACGAGATCGAATTAAAAAAAATAAAAGTGAAGAGAGTTTATACTTATTAAGCTATGCCTAAGAAACATTGGAAAATCTCTTTTGTTATTTTAGATTTAGGTCTAATTCCTATTCTCGACCTTTGCAATCGAGGAACGCTTCAAAATTGAATCCTTTTCCTCTTGAAACCCATACAAGCCCTAAAGGCCAAATTTTTGATTTGTTAAGAAAATATTAGATTTGATTTGCAGATATAAAATTAATTTTTTCATATCGAAATCAAAATAAACATAATTTGGGGAACAGAGAAAATAGAAATAAAATATTTTAATAATTTTTTTAAAAAAAATTTTATGAATCGATTTTTTCATGTCTTATCTCTACTATTTTGTCCTATCCATCATGCAATACATACCACTTTCGTGATTGATCACAAGTCTAAATAAGCCTTGAGTTTGCACCTATCATGCACCCAAATTTCTCAAAATTAATGTTTTCCATTTTAGAAACATTTTTTATTTTCAAAACATTTCAACATATTAAATTAATTTATATTTATATAAAATTTTTTATATTTTTTATAATCATATATTTTTTATATTTAATAAATTATTTATTTATTTAATTATAATTTTTATTTTTTATATTAATTGTCTTACGATTAATAATTTTTTGGTTAAATTATGATTAATAATTACATATTTAATCATTTTAGATTTTTGTTATAAAATATAATTATTCTATTATTTTTATAAAAATAATTAATATTTATATTAAAATCCTTATATTTTTATATTTACGTATTTGTTCACGTTTTCATTTGTTTTTATTTTTACAAAGGTCATTTCGCTGTATTGTTTTATATTTATTTTTGTTTACACGTTTCTATTTCCATACAATATAAGTTTGCACATGACAAAAATGCACAATGGCCAAATAATAATTCAGATTGAATCCCGCCATAATACACTTTTGCGTTCTTTCTTTTCTCATAGAGTCAATTTAGCTAGTAATGATCAATTAAGATCTCGAGTCTGTGTCGCTTAATTAAATTCTTAAGTTTAAATATTTGTAATAAAAATTAAATATCGGGAGAGTCAATCCTGTTCAAATCAAATTATTCAGGTTTTCGGATATCAATTAAAAAAAAAAGTCAATTTAGGTTGGATTTATGTTAGAATTATAAAAATATGTCAAAATTTCTATATAAAATATGGTTTTCAAGCCGTAAGCGTTGGGCAATCTAGATTGGAAAAGAGTGATTCACTCCGTTGTTAATTTTATTCACTTATTTATTTTGTACCCGATGCTTGTACTTGATCAATATGCCACTAACCTGCAGCTTTCTGCCTTTCCCTCCCATTATTGCCAAACCAAAAGGTGGAATATTTTCATTTTGGTCAACTGGGTCATCTTCCCTTCCCACTATGATAGACTACTATCCTTTCCAGGGAGGGGCACCTCAAACCTGTCCCACAAGATAGAAATCATTTGACGCCCCTCAAAATGGCAATTAAGAGGCCAAGGTTGTAACCAATCAATCAATTTTGGTGGCCATTGTCGTCCACCTAAATCACCCAAGTAACTTGACTGGAATCTCAAATGGATGTAACTCGAAAAAAAAAAAAAAAGAGATGCATTTAAAAAACAAAATCAAAATCAAAATAAAAAATTTTGACATGGGTTTCATAAAACCATGTTTCTACTTAAATTTTACAAATTTCTTATTTCGAAAATTTTATTCTTAAATTTTGATTCCTATTCTATTAATCCAAATAACTCATATGAGTTTCAATCCGATTTTTGATTTTGATTTCATTTAACCAAATGCGATTTTAGTTTTTTATGTTAAAATGGTTAAAAATATATTAAAAAAATTCTATTTTTTAAAATTTTTTAAAATTATTTTTTATTGAGAGGGTTTGATCGTTATACCAATAAAAATTAATAATATATTAATTTATTTTAAATATATTAATTATTTTTTTATCATTAGGGTTTGATAGTTTTGTCATTAAAAAAGTTATCTTTCCAAATTGCTAAAAGCCAAGATTGGTGAGTTAAGAGAGAAAGGGCAATGACAAGTTATCTTTCCAAATTGCAAGTTGATGGTGAAAAAGATGTGGGTACTTGATAGTTTCATGGGGGGAGATATTTTGGTGCTTTTTTGGAGACATTTGGCCTTTTCAATGCTAGCGCAAAATATCAATAACAAATGATGCATTTTGTGCAAGTCAGACTATTGCCAATCTAATTCAAAAATAAAAGGAAAAAAAGAGAGAAAAGATGTTGTTTTTTGCCATCATTATGTAGCTATTGGTGTGCCCAAGAACAGCAGCAATGAGTACTAACTTGTCACTTTTGTTTGTGGGACTTTTTGCCTTTGGAAACAGGCATCTAAATTGTTTAGAATCAAGGCTTGAGGTAGAAGACATGGCATTGTGTAGTGAAGTGTAGATTTTTCACATTGAGAAGGATTTGCTTATGTGCATAAGCTTTCTCAATCCTTACAATCTTAAGTTACAAGTATCCCAAATTGGATAGTTCCGAGTTGTGTTTGTTGATGCTAAAACGAGAGAAAAATGTGATATATTAGTGGATAATTATTTAATGGGAAATACGTTAAGTTTTTAATCAATATTTGGATTTAAATTTTAAAATAAAAGAATTATATTAAAAAAGTTTCTGTTATAAAAATTTTAATAATAGGTTATATCAAATTAATTAAAATATAAATTTTAAATATCCGTAGGTCAAAATAACAAAAATGAGAGAGAGAGATGTGATAGCCTATGCATCATTTTCTAAATTGCGTTCGGTCACAATCTTTGCTAAATTTGGATTAGTGCAAATTTGGCAGATTGTGTCACACGTTTTAAGGAAAGTCAAAACTAAAACCCATTTGCTGGCTGGTTTAAATCTCTTGATTGCACAATTGATGGATACTGATGTGTCTCTGAGTGTCCTATTTTCCTCTTTTATTTTTAAATTCCATTTTCATGGCCCATATTAATGGGCTTCTAAATTCAATGGGCCAAACTGCTAGGGTTTTTTTTTTTTTTTTTTTTTTTAATTTTAAGATAAGAATTAAATTCTGGATCACATAATCAGAGGAGAGGGCTATTATCACTAGATTATTCTCTTGGGGACAAACTGTTACTCATTGGCATATGGACAAGGCTCCTACAACCCAAATTATTTTTCTAAGAATTTTTTTATTTGAGTTTTCATCAATCAGTATTCGATTTTCGTCTGACTAATCCGTTCTGAGTATTGTGGTGCTCATTAAGGGGTTAGTTCTCCTAAATTTTTTCTTTTTTTTTTATTCTCAGGACTCAAACTCAAAATTTTTAGTTAAGAGGATAGAGCGTTCGACTACTCAATTCAAAAGAGTTTAATTTTTTTTTATTGCCAAATAATTAAAGATTAATGTTTTGTAGTCGTCTGGTGGGCACTGCACTTGTTTAGTTAAATTTTTAAATTTGAAATTTGAAAATAAAAAAACAAATGGTGAGAATTTACTTCTAAATTGAGTTTTATAATATTCGAATTGAATTAGTCAAAAAACTCAGATACTGATGATTAAGTAATATATATATATATATATATTTTGTAGTTCTTGAAAATAATTCTTGAAAATTTACAATAAAACTAGAAACTAAAAAGTATTCATTTTTTGGTTCATTGATAAAAGGAACTTGATTTTTATACTTTCATAATGACTAAATTACCAAAACAAATTTGTAACTTCTCTTAAGGTTATGTTTGATAAAAGAATTGTAATTTTTCTAAAATTGTTCGGTGTCTAATCTCTAAAACATAAAATATATGATTATATAAGTAAAATGATAATATTTCGTTAGAGAGTGGTTGAATTATTTGTTATCGAGATTAGGTATTGAACAATTTTAGAGAAATTATAATTCTTTTATCAATTATAACCTTAAGAAAAGATACAAATTTGTTTAAGTAATCTAGTCATTATAAAAGTGTGGAAACTAAGTTCTTTTTATCGATAAATCACATGACAAATATTTTTTCGTATCTAATTTTGTTGTAAATTTCTAAGAACTATATTTTCATTGTTAATTTTGTTACAAACAACTAATTTGTTGCTAAATTCGTTATAAGAAGTGGATAAAATTATATTTCATCACAAAATTTATCACTAATTAGCGATGGATATTGACTTTTGTCGCTAAAATTAGCGATGAAATGTGTTTTCATCACTAATTTAGCGATGAAATGGATGCTTTCATTGCTAATTAGTGATGAAATTTTTGTTCATGGCTAATATTAGCGATGGATCAGTTGTTCGTCGCTAATTTTAGTGATAGAAAGCTTGTCTGTCGCTAATTTTAGTGATAGAAAGCTCGTCTGTCACTAATTTTAGAGATAGAAAGCTTGTCTGTTGCTAATTTTAGCGATGAACGCTTCATGATGGACAAAAATTTCATCATTAATTAGAAACGAAGCATCAATTTTAGATATCCAAATAGAAGTAATGATGGTTACTGACGCTAACAACTTCAGTGCCTCTCCCCCAAAGGCCCTTCCTACTATCATATGACCTAACAAAAATTGAAGGGAGAGGAGCAATCTTTTTCGGCACCTTCCTCTTTTGCCCATGCGCACATATAGGGTTTCAAGACAGGCACAAGAAAGCCTAGCTCCAACCTCCCGAACCACACCCCTTGAGGGTGCATATCAGTCCAACTGAGAGTACCCTCGGTGTCCCCTCCCAACTCTTCAACCTCCACACCTTCTCCAATAAGCCTTCATCAATTTTCCCTTCCCCATTCTCCTTAAGAACAAACACCAGAGACAATGGAAAGGTCACCTTCTGCTCAAAACCCTCAACTTTCACCTATTCGGTCTCCTTTTGAAGGGGAGCCTTGGCCATACTCGGTAAACCCTGTCCCTCAATTTCACTAGCTCCCTTACTTGGGCCCAGTAGTATCAGAACATTCCTCTTTTTTCTTTCTAATGTAGAAACGGGGAAGGCATCACTAGACGGAGCACTCTACACCGATGCACTTCTTACCTTTTCTGTGTTCCTTTTGGCTCATAGCGTCATATGCCTATTAGTAGTAACCTCAATAAGGTCCTCTCCTTTAGCATAAGGGAGAATATCCATAAGACTCATACCTTCTTTCTTCACTAAAAGATGCCTCTCTATCTTCCTCTTCTCTCCCAATAGTATGCCGGCCAATGATAACATTTGCTCATCTAAAAGGGCTGCACTTATCCTTCACGGAGTAATAAACCCTGATTGAATGCACAAATCTAAAGTGACGAGAAGGTTCCGAAGACTTCAACCCAAGGAAAGGCTCCTTATTAGCATTGGGCAACACCAACACTTGTTCCTTCCTCATGAACTTTACGGAAAAAAAAAAAAACTTCTGCATCCAAAAATTTTGTCAATTGTCTCTTTGTAGAAAAATTTCCATCCTGACTTTGGTCTGATTTGAAAACAAAACCAGCATTCCGCAGAAGTCCCCATAGGACACCTCCTCAAAGTAAAAATAGATGACAATCTCAAAATTGAATTTCAGATAGCAGAAACTTAATAGGTTTGGTACCGTCACAACCAAACACCAAGCACTTGAAACAACATAGTTAGAAAGATATTTCAACGTGTCAAAACCCGAGTGAAAGGACTCGTGTATATTAGATGAAAACCATACTTCACATACTGCTTGTATATCGGCACACTTCTTGTAGGTAGCATATTTGCTTTATCCTTCTCCATCAGCGACACAAAATTACAATCATCCCCCAAATCTATGTCATTAACTATCTCACGTAAGTCATCCTATGATATCATACTCTTAATTTTGTTAATG
Organism: Dillenia turbinata; assembly: GCA_037126225.1. Lineage (NCBI taxonomy): Eukaryota > Viridiplantae > Streptophyta > Magnoliopsida > Dilleniales > Dilleniaceae > Dillenia > Dillenia turbinata. Next base: position 21,038,098 of record JBAMMX010000013.1, read on the forward strand.
CCATTGTAAATGCCAAACTTAGAACTTTTTGCCATTACAGTTTTTTACTTTTTTTTTTTTTTAACAAAATCCTCTCGAATATTTTAGAACCTTAATTTGAAGAACTTCCTTAATCTGCAAAAGCAAATTGGTGAGAGGGGAACAACCACGATGGCTACAACCAATCTTAATTCACCTTAAAAGAGGCATGTCCCAGAAAATTCACGAATATTGAGGCAACACATATCACATTTAATACTTTACTTTCGCGTCCATTTCACTTACCTAAAACTGCTTTAACTCCACAACTTTCAAATTCTAAAGTCTTATTACCTTAACTTTACTCCTAACATAATCTCTTCAAACTAGCATTATGAGTGGAGATAAATCATGGTATATAGTCCAATGACCCATTACCACAAGATTCGAGAACTACCCAAGCCCATTAGGTCATATAGCCTATGAACAATTAAATGCTCTCTCGGTCTCTTGGTTGAGTGGTCTCTTGGTCTAGCTTTCTAGTTTATACTTTTCGACCCTCTTGGTCTTACTTTCTCAAGAAGCTAGTTACCCCTTAACCTCTCGGTCATTCTAGCTCTCGGCTAACTCTCAGCTTCTGAACCTCTCGATTGTTCTTACTTTCTGTTAAATATCTTTCGCCAAAGCAATGACAAAAATCTAGGCCTTCAAATCTCAAATTAATGGGGTCGGCCATTTGAGAGACAAATATAAAAAAATATCAAAAAATACAAGACTATTGATTTAATTTATGTAGATTCTCCTACATCACCCATTTCTATTTAAGACCATTTCTTTAATTCAACCAATAACTATCATATTTTTACAGATAATTTGCATCCAAATTTTCAACGATTTATCTCTATATTTTACTAAATCTCTTATATTTAAGTTTTTAGTTTTTCTAACAACTGCATTTTCGAGTCTTCGTTGTATATGTCTAAACCATCTCAGATAGTAGTATCACATTTTATTCACAATTGAACTAATTCTTAATTTATTACGTATTTTTTTGTTTCTAATTATATCTTTTTTAGTTTTGTCACACATTCACCAGAATATTCTCATTTCAGTTACGGTTATTTTATACTCTTATTGTTGTTTAATAGCCCAACACTCAGTGTCATATAATAGTATAGGTCTTATTACGACTCTATAGAATTTTTCCTTTAAATGTAATTATAAAGTGTGATCATTCCGGATGCCCTTTTCCATATCATCCAATCTACTTAGATCTTATTATTCACATCTCCATTTGTATTGTCATTGTTTTGAATGATGAAAGTAAAATATCTAAGACGATCATTTTTTGGTACATCTCTTCGTTCTAACTTAATCGTCTCTTTATCATTTTAATGATTACCATTAAATCTACATCTCATATATTCAGTTTTGAATCTGCTTAATTTAAATCCTTTAAATTTTAGTGTTACCTTTCATAATTCTAATGTAGTACTAATACCCTCTCTAGTTTCATCAACCAATACTATATCATTTACAAAAAGTATATATCATGGTATTTCATTTTAAATATTTTTTTTTATGATTTCATTTATCACTATAGTAAAAATCATGGGACTTAATGTTGAATTTTGATGGACTTCAATATTAATAGAGAAGCTATCGTTTAGACCCCCGTAAGTTTTTATATTGATTATAGATCCTTTATACATATCTTTAATAAAATTAATATATTTTAAAGATATTTCTTTTTTCATCAACGTCTATCACAACACATCTCTAGAAATCCTATCATATACTTTTTCTAAATTAAAGAATACCATATGTAGTTATTTTCTGCGCTTTAAATATCTTCATTAACTGTCTTAACAAGTGAATTGATTCAATGGTGGATCGTCCTAGTATAAATCCAAATTGATTTTGGAACACATTTATTTCCAGTCTCAATTTATGTTCTATCATTCTCTCCATAACTTAATAGTATTACTTATGAGTTTAATTTTTTTATAATTAGAACAATCTTGTATGTCTCTTTTATTCTTATATAATGGTACAAAGGTACCCTTTCTCTATGTTTGTGACATTTTCTTAGTTTACCAAATTTTATTGAAAAGAGCCATTAATATTAGTTAGTCAAAATCATCAAATATTTTCACATCTCAATAGAAATGACATAAGATCTTATGGTTTTGTTATTCTTCATTCTCTTTAGGACTTCTTTTACTTTATGAGAACGAATTTTACATTTAAAATCTCTATTAATTTTTTTTACAAATATCACGATATTTCTTATATCTATTATACTCTCAACGTTAAAGAGATAATCAAAATAGTCCTTCTAATGCTTTCTTATGTCTTTGTTTCTTATATAGTGGTGCAAGTGTACTCTCAAAATTAAGTGTTCTCTCGGTCAGGCGCTCTAGTTTATGCCTTTTGACCCTCTTAGTCCCATTCTCTTGAGAAGCCAGTTATCCATTTATCCATTGACCTTTCGGTCATTCCAGCTCTCAGCTAACTCTTGGCTTCTGAACCTCTCGATTGTTCTTACTCTCTGTTAAATTTCCTCTACCAATATAGAAGTTATTTTTATTATGTGATAAGTCTGTTGCACGAACAATCAATAATGAAGTAAATCTCTTGCAAGTTTAAATTTTTTTTTTAATCTAATATGAATCTCCCCTAATCTCTGGGAAATCTCTCTCTATAGGGAAACAAATCCTTTCATGCACTTTGGGCATGGTAGGGAATCTACGCAACAACTTAAGTTTCCCATAATCAATAGGATCCCAAATTCGTAAGAAATTTTTGACTATTCCCCATAATCTTGGGAGATTCAGTAACCTCTTCATGGAGAAACTAGAGTTTTACATCCTTAAGCGTATATGGACTGCATACATGCTATATATTTGACACAGGCAACTGGCTAGGTATGTTTATTAATTCTACACTTTCACACAAAGATAACACAAGACTATTTTACAACTTTTCTCAGTTTGTTTCTCTTTTTTATACAACAGCTATTTCTGACTTGAACGTTAGAATTTCTCCGCTGGAGTATCCTCCGATGGTATTTGTAGGCCCGATTATTCACAAAGGCCAGGGGAACTCCTCAGTATTGGTGTCTCATTCAAATCAGTGGAGTAGTTATCTGTGGAGCAAAATCCACCTCTATCAAAAAATAAAGTAAGGTAGACTTTGTAAACTTAAGTAGAGTAATTACTAAATTTCATCTTTTATTTTTTGGCTAATTTAAAGATTTATGATTTTTATGAAAAAGAAATGAATTTAATATTTCATTTTTGGCTCCAAACACTCAAATTTGAATTTAAAAATGAATTTCAGGTATGTCATTTGAATCGATGCATGGTTTCCATCCTCCCCAAAAATACCAAATTAGCAAAAACTAAATGGAAAGGTTGGAGTGTGCTATTAAATCAAAAAAAATTAAGCATTTGTTTTGTTTCCATTGCAAATATTAAGGACAGATATGACATTCGATCCAAGTCTTAAAAGGGTTCTTACTATATTATTTTTCCTTATTTCTATTTAGTTCATTTATTGGCCACTTGTATTTTTTAAACAATTTATGCATACTAAAAATAGATACCGAAATACGTTTATCTCTTAAAAATTTATTCTGAATTTAATCAGAGTAAACGTGATTATCGAGTACCGATGGTTTATATCAATATATATGTTTATATATATTTGAGAAGAAAGGTATTTATATTGTTCTTATACATCTTAATATAAGTTATCCTATTTGCTAATTTGGAGCTCAGTAGATTTGATGGATCAACTTTAAATTTTTAATTAAAAAATATGGTAAAATAGATTATGAAAATATGTTTGCAAGTACCTTGTACAATAATGTAGTTCTCCAGGACACGCCCGGTATAACGGCTCTCTAAAAAAGCTAAGATACGTATTCAAAATTGGAAGTTCGAGTTCCATTTTACAAAAACATAAGGTGAGATGAATGTGCCACCAATAATATCGTTTATCTATTTTCTCATCTAAGTGTCCCATGGGCACAAGCTTATATTTTTAAAAACAATAGAAATATAAAGACAGTTTAACGATTGTGTATCTGATAATTTTTTGATGAAACATATTCAAATTTTAGTGATTATAGTTTATTTATATAAATTTTCTTAAAATCCAAATTGTGTTGGGCTTACCCTCTCTTAGTGGTGGTCTTATTTCACATATATGGAGTTAGTTATCTTGAAAATGAGTATGTTAGTCCCAAAGGGACAGTTTAGTGGTCAGAAGTCTCTTCATCTAATTCGATAATTTCGGATTCAATTTTTGATATAATAAAAAAGATGAGTATGTTAAACTTTGATATCAACTAATTCAAGATTTAGAGCGTAGTATATAAATATAATAAGTTTTCACTTTAATAGTCTTTGTATAACTCTAAATCCATGAACGGTCTACTAAAAAAATTAAAAACATTTTTAATATAAATTTCAAAAATTAAACAGTAGATTTTATTTTATTTTTTTGCCTTGATTAACTGGTATTCGATTTCTCAGATTAATTCTATTCAAACACTGTGTATCCAATTTAGGGGTTTGACTTTTTTTTATTCTCAAAAAATCGAGAAAAATGTTAGATTTATTTGATGTAATGCAACTTGGCTCCTATCTAATGGCCATCTCATTGGTGATACAGTCCCTATGTCAACTACCAGATCCTCATCCCAACGGTATAATGGGAGCAAGATCAAAAAGCCGTCATCGTTTTAGATAAGTAATTGAAGAGTAGTGCACTTTTCAAATGTTTGAAGGCGAGGAGGCAAGAAATTTTAAATTGGTTGGTGGGCTATTTTGGCTATATCATTCACATTGAGCAACTCTATGTGCTATGCACAAGTACCATTGATAAAGGAAGAGAGACAAGTTACTGCCCAATCATTATAACTCAACTGATATCGTCTCTTTTCTTTTTTATAAAAGATTTTGAATTTAAAACTCTTTATATACCAAAAGTAAAAAAAAAAAAAAGGAAAAAGTAGCAACTTTTTTTTTTTTATATATAGAGAATTCGTGTTTATTGTAAATTCAATTTAAAATTTGCTTTTGGAAATTTGTTTGAAAATTTTCAATAAAACTGATTTAAACTATTTTTTATTTTTTTATTCTACCGGTAATTATTTTATTTATAATATTTTTCAATTAAGGCAAATGAATTTTCAAAAGAAAATTTAGAATTTTGTAAGTAAAATTCATTTTTATAAAAATATTGAAATTACTATTATATTAATAACATTTTGTATTAAGAATTCAACTTGATTTTAAATAAGTGTAATACCAACTTTATCAAATGGACTTTAGAGTACCTATAATTTTTACTTTAACTAATGCACTCTTTAGTTCACATTGAAAAAAGTATCTACTTATTTTACAAAATAAATTTTGACTCTTTATTTTAATAATATTTAAACCTTTAAATTTTAAAAAGTTACCCTCTCAATTGTTAAATTACACGTGTTACTTTTAAATTTGAAAATAACTGAATAAATAATGAATTTTGGCAATTATTTATTCAATAATATATTAGAATTTTTTTGATACTTAACTACCAAAAATCTAATTAATTTAGTTCAAATAGTATAAGATTTAATTTAGAAGTTGATTTTCTCGACGCTTATTTTTTCATTTTCAAAATTCGAAGTAAGATTTTGAGTTTAGTGATCTATCACCAGAGATAGAGAACATTGGTTAAAAAAATATATTATTATGTAAAGTATTATTTTCTTCAAAAACTATTGTCAAAATTCTGAACTAGACAATTTTCAAATGTATTTCTGATTTAGGTCTTATTCCCATACCCGACCTTTGCAATTGAGGAACACGTCAAAATTGAATCCTTTTCCTCTCAAAACCTATACAAGCCCTAATGGCCAAATTTCTGATTTCTCCAGAAAATATTATATTTGATCTGCAACATAAAATTAAGTTTTTCACAGACTACCTTTGTGATTGATCACAAGTCTAAATAAGCCTTTGAGTTTGCACGTAACAAAAGTGCACGATGGCCAAATTTAAATCTAAGGTGGCGTTTGGTTCGCATTCATGAATTGGAATCGGAATCAGAATCGAATTCTGATATTAACTGTTTGGTTTAAATTATGGAGTTGATTTGATTACCATTGTTGATATTTGGTTTGTATATCTTTTGGAATGAAAATTATTTGATTGTTAATTTTGTTCTTTATAAAAAATATTAAAAATTTTGTTTTAATTTCTAAAATTAAAATTAAAATTATAGTTTTAATAAAATTTTTAAAAAATAAAAATTGTACAATTTTTAACGAGAAAAAATTTTATTTACAATTTTTTAGACCATTATCAATTTTAAATCTTTTTTTCTTAGAGAAAACAATGAAGAAAAAAATTTCATCATAAGTTTTAGAAATTATAATTGTCAAGTTTTTAGATTAGTTTTATTTTTTTTTAATTTATAATATTTTAAATAATTTAATTTATAATATTTTTAAATTATTTTTTAATTTATCAAAAAATTTAATTTATAATATTTAATTTGTCAATTTTTTTTAAATTATTTATTTAAAATTCGTTTTTAAAATTTTTTTGATTAAAAAAATTATTTTATTAAAAAAATTGTTTTTGATTAAAAAATTTAATTTATAATATTTTAAAATTATTTTAATTATATTTTTTGATAAAAAATAATATATATTTTTTTAATTTTAAAATTTAAAATTTAATTTATAATATTTTAATTAAAAAATTGTTTTTGAAAAAACAATTTAATTTATAATATTTTTGAATTATTTTTTATTTTAAACCACATTTTAAAAGGAAAAATAAAAATGTTCAATTTTTTTTCTTTGAGTTTCATCCATGGGTTTCACTTGAAATCCGTCAATTTATTTGAGTTTCACAAAACCCATACGTTAAGTGTTTCATTCTCATACCTTCATTCCTATTCCATTAATTCAAATAATTTATATGAGTTTTATTCTGATTTCTGAACATACCCTTTAACCAAACGCCCCCTAATTGAATTCCACGCTTATATACTTTTGCCTTTTTTCTTTCTTGATATAGTCAATTTAGGTAGTAATGATCTCGGGTATCCTTTAATTAAAATGTTAAATTTGAATATTGGAAATGAAAAATAAATATCGAAAGAGTTAGTTGTTTAATTTGATTTTATAAATGTTTGAATTAGATAAGTCGGATTTCTGAATATTCTTTATAAGCAAAAAAGGGTCAATTTAAGTTGGATTTATATTATAAGTATAAAAAATATGCCAAAATTTCTATATAAAAGATGGTTTTCAAGCCGTAAGCATTGGGCAATCTAGATTGCAAAAGAGTGATCCACTCCATTGTTAGTTTTATTCACTTATTTATTTTGTACCTGATGCTTGTACTTGATCAATATACCACTAGCCTGCTGCTTTCTGCCTTTCCCTCCCGTTATTGCCAAACCAAAAGGTGGAATGTTTTCATTTTGTCAACTGGGTCATCTTCCCTTCCCACTATGATAGACTACTATCCTTTCCAGGGAGGGGCACCTCAAACCTGTCCCACAAGATAGAAATCATTTGACGCCCCTCAAAATGGCAATTAAGAGGCCACGGTTGTAACCAATCAATCAACATTGGTGGCCACTGGCGTCCACCTAAATCAACTTGATTCGAATCTCAAGTGGTTGTAAATAATCATACTTATTAAACTCGACTCATATTGATACGTATATTTTAAAATTTATAATTTAATCGGTTAAATCGTTAGATCACTGGTTCAATCGTTAATTTTTTTTATTATTTTAAAATATAAAAAATATATAATTAACAATTTTTTAAATATAAAATATCAATTATAATATTTATAAAAAATAATATATCCATATAATAAAAATTAATAACTCATAAAATATCAATAATTAGTTTCAACGAATAGATTATGTAAATTTGGAGATTATCCCAACTAAAGGACAGTGAGAGTAGTCTTCTAAAATTAAGTCTTAAAGCTTGTATCCATTTTGACCATAACATACTTCCTCTTCTTAGCAAATTAAAAAAAAAAAACAGAAACAAAAAAAAACCATTAAAAGCACTTGAAAACGTGTGGTGGCTACGTGAATTTTTTTTTTAGTAGAAGATAAGGTCTCTCTCTCTCTTTCTCGCTACCTTTGTCACTGTCCCCTTCACTTCACCTCTTGGATTGTGTCGCATCTCCCATATGAGGACCTCCTCCGGCTCCAGTGGAGGAGCTTCTTTCATAGTTTCTTCTTTTTTGGGACACTACAAAAAAACAATGATTTAGCGACGATTTTTAGCAACGAAAACAATTTGTCACAAATCTACAACAAAATTGGCAACAAAAAAGGAAATCCTTGCAAATCAGTAACGAAATTAGTAATAAAAATAATTTCATTGCAAAATGAGCAACAAAAACAAATTTCATTGCAAAATTCGTGACTAATTTTTGACAAAAAAATTTTGTCGCCAAATTCGTTGCAAATTAGCGACGAAAATATAAATTCATCGCCAAATTCGTCACGAATTCAAAATTCGTCGCTAAATTTGTAACGAATTCAAAATTCGTCACTAAATTTGTCACGAATTGAAAATTCGTCACTAAATTTGTCACGAATTTCGAAATTCGTCACTAAATTTGTAACGAATTCGAAATTCGTCGCTAAATTTGTAATAAATTCAAATTCATCGGTAAAGTTACAACGAATTTTAAATTCGGCCATAAAATTAGCGACGAAAATACATTTGGTAGCAAATTTTGAGACAAAAAATTTTATTCGTCGCAAAATTTGCCACCAAAACATATATTTGTCGTAGAAAATTCGATTATTTGTCGCTAAATTTGTCACCAATTAGTGACAATTAAGATATTCGTGGTAAATTTCGTCGCTAATTTGATATTTTATTTAGTATTTTAAGCTTAAATTACTTTTTCGCTTACTTATGTATCATTTTTTAATTATTCCTATTATTAACATTTTTTAGAGTTAAAAATCGATTTGAAAACGATGATATTCATATATTGAAAGCATAGAGAATTTTAAGATGCTCATCAAACTAATAACTTAAAAAAAAAAAATTCATTTATTTTCTGTTTATATGAAAAAATGGTAATATAGTGTTATCTTTTATAGCGGTACAGTTATTTCATATAACGATAAAAATATACATTCATTTTAGTCAAAAACTTATAAATTTGATTAAGTATTCGATTCACTATGGTAAGAGTTAAAAGGAGGAACATTTGTTCATTGTTAATTAATATAATAAATATTTTCTATAATTATGTTATAGTATGCATAATAGACAAATATCGTTAATAGTTTGTCTCTTTGTTCCCAGTTTAGTACGTTCAATGAATTTTTTTGTAGTAAAATTTGTTACAAATCACAAGCATCATTGCTAAACTCATTGTAAATTGTAACTAAAAAATTGTTTATCATCGATTCAGTGACGAAGAAGCTGGTCATTGTAGATTTCAGTGGTGAAAACAAGTTTCGTCACTGATTTACAACGAAATCTGCGATGAAAATATTTTGTCACAGAATTCCACTTATTCCCACTCCCTCACTTTTCTTTATCATTCTTACTTAGGGAATTTCTTCGATTTCTCTCAAACTCCTCTTACATTTTCGAAGATCTACAAAGGGTGATTGGTTCGAGTGCTATAAAGGGTGCTTTAATGGCGGATCTGCGATGGTGAAAGGTAATTTCTCTCTCTTTCTCTCTCTCTTTCTCGCCGTCGTGGGAAGGAGATCAGGTGGTGGCGCTAGATTTGCAAGGAGGAAGGTAGATCCGGCGGCCCACCGCCGGATCTGTGTTGTACAAGGCAGATCCGGTGATCCAGCCGTCGAATTTGCCTTGCACGGCCCAGCCACGGGAAGGGGGCTTTGCCCCCTGCGCGGCCCGGCTGCGCGAAGGGGCCGCTGCCCCCTGCGCGGCCCAGCCATGCGAAGGGGGGTTTGCCCCCTTTGCGTCCTTGCCGTGTCTGGGCCGCAGCACCCTTTGCTGTGCAGCATTCTAATTTTTTTTATTAAATTTTTTTTATAAATGTTATTTAAAAAAAATAAATTTTATAATTTTGTTTTAATAATATATTAGTTATTTATAATTGTTATTGTTATTTCTAGGTTTGCCATTGTCGAATATTTGGATTGGAAGTTGTTGTTGTTATTGATATCGGAGCCCATTGGTGAAATATTATTTGGTGGTGAGGAACATTTTAATTTGTACTGTGATGATAAGTAATCTAGAATTTTTGGTACTGAAAAATACGATTATGTTAATGTATATATTTGTATTATTTTTATTTCTATATTACTTCCTTCATTTGTGTTTATTACAATTGTATTTAGTGATTGATTTAATGATGTTACTAGATTTGTTAATTTTAATTTTTTATATAAATTTGGAATCCCATGTGTTGATAATGGATTACTTTAAACATTAGGTTAACAATCAAGGGAAATTTATAGTAAATGTCATTTCAATTAGTTAAACAATCAAATATGTTAAATGTTCAATATTTAATATTTTGTTTGATTATATCGTAACATTTAATGTTATAATAATATTTTGTAAAATTAGTTTAATATTAATTAATTTTATAATATTATTTATTATTATATTAAATTTTTGTGAAATTAACGTTATAATATTTAATATTTTAATACATAATTTTATGAGTATGTGTGTATTTATAATTTATAATTTATAATTTATAATATTTTTTATCAACTTAGTTGAGATTAATGATGTTACTATTATTGATGATGTAATAGATTTATTAATATTTTAAAAATTTTAAATTTGAAAATATGAAAAATACAAAACGAAAGAAGTTGGATGTATAAAAAGAACTTACTTGAATGTCGGGGTTTAACTGATGAGTTTATTATTGGGTTGGAATAATTTTTATAAATGAAAATAAGTTAAGGTGTCCGTGTAAAAAGTGTCATGATGGTAAATATTTTCGGTGTGATAAAGTTAGGAAATATTTTTATAGATTTGATTTTACCTCGAATTACTATAATTGGATATATAATGGTGAACCGTTCATATCTGATGAGTAGTGTAGACAAAACATACAATTCTCAGTTAGTGGGGATCAGAGTTATTATAATCAATTGAATCTATATCAGAGGATGGTAATTGATATAGCGGGTCAGAATTTTATTCTCAAACCGAGCGCTGCAAGTTCTAGTTTTGCTCCAACATTTGAACGGATGTATACTAGTTATGCATCACCATTGGAGGAGGTAGAAGTACCAAATGTTGATGAAAATGTGAATAATAAACCATCTCTCCAATTTCAGGAAGTGTTGAGAGCTGCAGATGAACCTTTATGGGTTGGCTGTGACAGCCACATTAAGTTATCTCTAACCGCAAAACTGTTGAATGTCAAGGCAGAGTATAATGTGTCTGATGATTGTTTTAATGATTTTATTCAAGTTATTGGAGAAGTATTGTCGCATGATCACATTATCCCAATGATTTCTATAGTATGAAAAAGCTGGTGAAAGAATTAGGTTTTCCGGTAATTGATGTTTGCAGATATGGTTGTATGCTATATTGGGGAGATGATGAAGATGAAGATTTTTACAAATTCTGTAATCAATGTAGATACAAGAGTACTAAGAGGTTGAGTCATAATCAGCGATGTAAGCTATATAGACAAATGTTTTATTTACCCTTAACTCCTAGATTACAAAGACTTTATGCATCTAAGATCACTGTTGAACACATGACTTAGCATGCAAATCATGAAACAGAAGAGGGGTTAATGTGTCATCTTTCGAATGCAGCGGCGTGAAAATATTTTGATAGAACATATCATAAATTTGCGAAAGAGACTCAAAATATTAGGTTAGGTCTCTGTGCTGATAGGTTTGCTCAATTTGGCAAATCAGGAAGAACTTATTCTTGTTGGCCAGTTGTCTTAACTCTGTATAGTCTTCCACCTGGTATGTATATGAAGACATCGTATATGTTTTTAACATTAGTCATGCCTGACCCACAAAATCCGAAGAACTTAATAGATATTTATATGCAACCATTGATTGTGGAGTTGAAACAACTATGGGATGAAAGTGTTCCTATATATGATGTTCATACTAATAAGATGTTTGTAATGAAAACTGCTATTTTTTGGACTATAAATGACTTTTCGGCTTATGGTATGTTATTGGGATGGACTACCGCTAGGATCTTAGGATGTCCAATATGTATGGAGAGATCAAAGTCATTCAGATTGAAACATGGAAAGAATGTGAGTTATTTTGATTGTCATAGACAATTTTTATCGCCAAATCATAAATTCAGAAAGAATAAAGAAGAATTCACTAAGAATAGAATTGAAAAAATACCTCCCCCATTGAGATTAATCGGTGAACAAATTTGATATAGAGTCCTTAAGTTTCCATTTGTTATTGAAGAGCCACATGGTACAACATATGACTATGGAAGTAAGCATAAATGAATTAAACGGAGTATATTTTGGGATTTACCATATTGGAAGAGTCATTTGATTCATCATAATCTCGATATAATGCATATCGAGAAGAATGTTTTTGATAATCTAATAAATATAGTGATAGATATCATTGGAAAAATAAAAGACAACTTGAATGCAAGAAAAGATATGTGACTCTTTTGTAAACAACCCACTCTTGATGTTGATGAAAGTGGTAGGAGACCAAAACCAAAGGCAGTTTATAAATTGAATAAAGATCAGAGATGAATTGTTTATGAATGGTTGAAATCATTGAGATTTCCTGATAGTTATGTCTCAAATTTTGGGAGATGTGTCGATTTGAAGGAATATAAATTAATTGGTTTGAAAAGTTATGAATGTCATATATTTATGGAAAGGCTAATTCCTATTGTTTTTAAAGATCTCTTACGAAATTTTGTATGGGGTGCCATTATGAAATTAAGCATTTTCCTTTATGATATTTGCTCAACAGTGTTGAGATATTCACATATGGAGACGTTAGAGAGAGATATTCTAATCATTTTGTGTAATTTAAAAATGATATTTCCACCATTATTTTTTGATTCACTTGTCATATGAGGCCAAAGTTGGAGGTCCTGTCCAATTTCGATGGATGTATCTATTTGAAAGGTGAATTTTTCATCTTCTATATTTCGTTATCCATGCATATAAAATGAGTAATTTCATTATATATTATTTTCATTTTCTATAAGGCACGTGTTGAAATCTCTATTGTTAATGCATACATTGTGGAGGAAATAACAACGTTTGCATCATATTATTTTGAGCCTCACGTTCAGTGCAAGAGACGGAGAGCGAGAAGAAATGATGAGGGTCCTGTTGATCCCAATTTAAAGCCAGTCTCAATTTTTAACTGTCTTGATCGACCAAGTGGATCATGTAAGCGTAGATACTTAATTGGTCAAGAATGGCGGGCAGCCCACACATATTTTACTGAATTATCTAGAAGTGACGCTATATTTCGAGTTAGTATATATTTGCTATTTTATGTGTTTCTTATACCGTAAATTGTTTGTGTTAAAATTTATTTTCTTTGATAGTAGAATTTTTCAAAACTTATATTCTGAACTTTCGACATATGAGTTTGATCGTTTCTGCAATGAAAAATTTGAATCATGGTTCAAAAAATATGTAAGTAGACTATAAATTATTTAAATTTGTACTTTAAAACATATTAACATATTTTATTGATTTTAGGTTTATGATAATCAAGTTTAAGTTGACCAAGAATTGTTAATCCATCTGTCATGAGGTCCAAAATCATTGGTTCAAACTTGGTCAATATATTTTATAAACGGATATAATTTTCAAACGCAAAAATATGGAATGGGGAAAACTACAATGAATAGTGGGGTTCATGTTCAGTCATCCAATGATGGAGATGCAAGAAATGATTTTTATGGTTTGTTGATGAAATCGTAGAGGTAAAGTACCTTGGACCAGAATTAATTTTCAAACGCAAAAATATGGAATGGGGAAAACTACAATGAATAGTGGGGTTTATGTTCAGTCATCCAATGATGGAGATGCAAGAAATGATTTTTATGGTTTGTTGATGAAATGGTAGAGGTAAAGTACCTTGGACCAGAATTGCGGGTTGTTTTATTTATGTATCACTGGTTTGACTCTGTCAAAGGGATGAATGTGCATCCACAGTTTAATTTGATTGAAATAAATCATAAAAAATTATATAAGAGATATGAATCATTTGTATTGGTACAACAAACAATTTAAGTATTTTATACTTCATATCCTAGTTTGAAACATGACAAAATTGATTGGTGGGCTGTTTGTAAAATGAAAGCACGGAAAAAAATTGAGGAACATTGGGAAGACATAACATATCAATAAATGGAAGTTGCCAACACATTCAAACTGAGAAATATAATATTCCAACGTTACGAGATCCCAGCGGAGTAGTGATAGATATAGATGCAAGTGAAATTCATGAGGATGACGATGATGAATCTAATTTTGAGACAGATGATGAGGATGAGAATGACACTGAGGACTTTGATTTTTGATGACGGGTAAGTTTTGTCCTCTTAATATAATAAAAATCTGATATTTATCTTCATATATGGTAATTTATTTATTTTTAATGGGTAAATTAGTTTACTTTTAATTTGCAAATCTCGTTACTCAATTTATTGTCTATTTACTATCTCATTTTTAAATTTATATATTTCATTTGTTAATATACTGTCTTTTTTTTATAGGTCATTAGAGAGGATTTTTTGACATATTGGTGCCTTACTTTGCGCATTTAGTTTGTCAATTTAAATATGGTAAGTTTTTTCATGTTTTTCATTATACATTTGATGAATATGTAATTTTTATTTTCTTTATTGTTATAACAATTATGGTTGACAGTTTCGACGTGACGGCCATAGACGAAATACTGATGAAAGATAACGCTCTTCACCATCGCAGTCCATTTCAACACCTTCGCAATCTCATTTCCTTGCTGGCAATATACCTTTGCGCCCCCTTCAGTTGCAGGACCTTCTCATTATCAACAAATGGCTAGTAATGCACTTTCGCCAGTCCTTTCGGTGCAACACTCATATGTTGAGATTTCAAATCTGACTACTTATAGACAACATGGGTGTTGGTATGTTCAATTTGGTTATATCACATATGACCTCATGTCTACCTAACATATCTTTTATCACAATATGTTACATAATATATGACAATAAATAAGTGACTAAATAATACACATATGTCATATATATATAACAATCAATATCATAATCAGTACATAGTGACAAATGTAATAATATACGTAAATTCAATGACTCCCATGTCTCACAAGGAATCTCTAATAATGGATTTGGTGAAGGGATCGGCCACCATGCTGCGTGTAGAAGTGTACTTAATTATCATTTCACCTTTTTTTGTGATGTTTCTTACAAAGTGATATCGGATTATCAATGTGTTTGGTCCTATTATGATGCTTAAGGTCTCGATGTAGGCAATGTTAGCCTGATTATCATGATAAATCATCACTGACCTCCCACTATTTGCCATAACCCTTAAGTCATCTAGAAATCTTCAGAGTCAAACACTTCTCTGAACTACCGCTAAGTATGTCACAAACTTAACCTCCATCAAACATGAAGAAATATAGGTTTACTTCTTGCTACTCCAAGAAATGATACCATTATTAGGTAATACAGTAAAACCAGATGTCGATTTGTGTTTATCTAGATCACCATCTCAGTTGGCGTTTGAATATCCAACGAGACACAAATCACTTCCTCAATAACACAAGGAGAGGTCCGCAGTTCCCTTGAGATATCTCAGAATTTTTTTCACTGCTCTCCAGTGATCCCTTTCAGGATTTAATTGATACCTACTCATCAGACTGACTGCAAAATAATCGTCTGGTCATGTAAGCAGCATTGCATACATCAGACTGTCTACTGCACTAGTTTAAGAGATTTTAGTCATCTCCCTTATCTTCTCCTAAGTTTTGGGTCACATGTCAAGATTTAGACCTTCACTTTTAACGATAAGAGTATCTATGAGATTGTAGTCGCTCACCCCGAAGTGCTCAAGAACCTCCCTAGTGTAAGATTCTTGTGAAAAAGCCAACACTCATCTCGAGTGATCCCTCTGGATCTTAACTCCGAGGAAAAATTGAGTCTCGCTCATGTTCTTCATATCAAAACTCGACAATAACCACGTTGATGGTCATCAGATACTATCTATTGTTCCCAGTCAACAAAATGTCATTTACACATAAGGATATAATCACAAAAGAGTTAAAAAACGTATAAGGTACACGTAATGATCTTCCTCAATCATCATGAAATCGTAAGATATCACCTCCTTATGAAATTTCAAGTGCGACTACTTAGATAGATGCTTAAGGTCATATGTCGACTTTTGAAATCGACAGACGTTATTCTCGTGACCTATAGGAATAAAGCTAGATGGCTATTCAATGTAGATCTCTTTATCTAAATTTCCGCTCAAAAAGATAGTCTTAACGTCCATCTGATATAATTTTAAATCTATATCCGTGATAATCGCTAAAAGTAAACAGATTGAAGTAACCTTATCCATAGTCTGAGTGTAACCCCTGGTTACCAAATAGGCCTTATACCTCTCTATCGATCTGTTCGCTTTTCTCTTAATCTTGAGAACCCACTTGTTCTTAATGGCATTCTCTACCCTCAGGCAAATCAACTAGGTCCTAGACCTTGTCGATTCTCACTGAATCCATCTCCTCGTTTATGGCCTTCAACCATTGGTCCTTTGTAGAACTCTCAAGAGCCTCTGAGATCATTTTGGGTTCCTCATCATTCTCAAGAATCACAATAAGGGTCTCACCCTCAATCGGGAATTAACATTTAAATACATGTCCATGAATACTCCTACAAGGAGGGGGAACCCCTTCACCTCTAGATGGATCACTCCCACTAGGATCAAGATCCGTAACGGATCCTTGGGTCTCTCCACTGGGCTTAGCTGAGCCACTAGACTCATTTATCTTATAGAAGGAAAAATCTTGATCAATTTCAGCTCTCTTAGGGAAATCAGTCTCAAGAAATGTGATATCACGAGACCCAATCTTAGTGATAATGTTGTCCATATGTTCACCTAAGAACACATTCTCCTTAGAGTGTTCTAAGTATCTAATAAAAATACACCTCTTTACTTACAGCCTTAACTTGCTGTATGAGTGCAAGAAATCGTGAACATACCGGCACAACCCCATGACCTCAAGTGGTTAAGGTCAGGTTGTCTCTTTATCCAAAAACTCACATGGAGCACTAAATACAGACTTTGATGGAATACGATTGAGGACGTAGGTTGCAGCTAATAATGCATCTCTCCAATAGGAGATGAGCAAATTGGCCTATACCATCATAGACCTCACTATCTCCAACAAAGTCCTATCCGTCCTCTCGGCTACTCCATTCTGCTGAGAAGTAGCAAGAATGTCAGTGTCCCATAATGTCCTTTTCCAAACAAAGCTCTTCGAGTTGCTCAGACAAGTACTCGCACCCACAATCTGTTCTGAGAATCTTTATTCTCAAGTCTAACTGATTCTTAACTTCACTAATAAATCTCCTAAAGCATTCTAATGTTTCAAACTTATACGAGATCAAATAGATTCAACCGACACATGTGTAACCGTCTATGAATATAATAACGTACACAACTCTATTTTGGGCCCTCATATACATAGACCCATAGATATTAGAATGGATCAACTGCAATGGACTCCCAACTCTCATTATCTTGCCAAATAGTTTTCTTGTAGTTTTGCCGACTAGACAAAACTCATATACGGACAACTCGAACCTGGTTAGCGGGTCCAACAGGCCACTCCCTACCAACTAGTTCATTCTCTCTTATCTTATATGTCCAAGTCTACTATGTCATATATATACATCATTATCTATACAATCAGATGTAATTGGAATAGAAGACTAACAAGAAATACCTTAAAAAAGAATCACATCCAATGTATATAGTTTATCATGGACAAAACTAGAACAAATAAAAAAACTGTAATAATGAATAGAAACTAATGAGTTTTTAAAAAATAAACATATCCTGGATGGTCTAAACAAAGTACAGAAATCAAGTTTTATTGTTTGTCTGAAACATAAGTCCTCCTATCCTGAAGACTCACTCAGTGGAACTCTACGTACACATTCCTATCTTGAGCTATGTAGTCGATGACTTCCGAGTCTACAATCCATAAAGAAGAGAAGACAAAACTCAGATCACGTAAAGGAAAAGGACATACATTCCGCTCGTCACACTCACGAGCGAAATGACCAATTCTACCTTAGATGTAGCACTTTATCTTGGCCTTTCCAGCTCCTTCTTTCTGTATTTTAGTACTCTGTTGTCTGATTTCTCAAATAGCTTTCTTCTTGTCTAGTTCTTGGTTCTTCTTCTCATACTTTTTCATTTGCGTTTGGTGCGACAGGTGCCCTTGCTCGACTCCACCGCATAAGCATGAGCCGAGTGCGCTCTACTCACCTCTAGACACTCCTTCTTGAATTTACATTGTCTACTCACATCAGTAAAAATATGAATACTCTCGTCATGCGTGAGATAAGATTTCATGGACTCCCATAAATCATGTAAAGACTAAATCACATTCAGTACCTGAAACTTATCCGATAATAGCTTTCCCATATTCTTTAAAGAAGCGATCATACTTGACATGTGCATGATATACCATTTCATGCTATGATCCAGCCTTTTTTTATAGGTAATAAACCTATAGATCATCATTCTCAATTTAGGAGTTGATCGGGAGTCAAAATACTCTTTAAAAGCATACCAGACCAATATTACAGTAGGATATTGCTTATAGACCAAAATCATATCATAGTACATGCTGCTCGAAAAGATTACTCTAACCTGGCGATCTTACCTTTTCCATATATGACAGACCTCCTGATCCTGTCTATCCTGAGGTGTGGTACCCTTCTCGGGATCCACCATCTCATGCCTCAATTTCTTAGTAAGATCCTACTCCTCAACAACAAACTGAATTTTCCGGTGCCAAATGTTATAATTGTCATTATTCTGTTTATCCCCATTATAAAGATCCAATACGATAATTTTCAAAGTAGTCATAAAGACATTAGTAACTCATTGATACTTATTTTCATATTTTGTGCACCCTATGAATCAACAAGTCATAAATGATTCAAGTATAGACCCCAAAATTAGCGTATGAGTCAACGGACACCATACATCACAACCCGAGATCCCATCTTACTATCTAGATTTGGACTAGGTATACAAAAACCCACAAAAATAGGATTGGGAGTCTCAACTCAACCAATCAGTCACCCACTAGGCCAAGGTCATACAAATATATTTAATATAAATTTCATAAAATATTTGTATGTATGAATAATTAAAATGTTATAAAAATTCTAAAAAAGAAAACATTTAAATATAATTTTTGAGACAATTTCATTACCACAGCAGGACCTTGGTCTAGTGGTGAAGCATGCACCAATTCTCAAGCAAGCGCAGGTTCAAATCAGCACAATATCACATTTTGGGATTTTCCTACATTTTGGGCTACAAAGTTGGGTCCTAGACTCGGGTCGGACATGGATTCGGATCCCCTATGCATTTCATTCTTTTCGGAAGGGAAAAAAAAGTAGTACCCCCCATCATGGTGAACCTCTCCTTGTGATCGGGATGAGGTAGATGCCTCCCAGCCGGGGGACAGATCGAATCGGAGTTTCCTTAGGTAGCCACCGACCCACAGTTATCCTTAAACATCCGTGCTTGGTGGAGAAGAAGCGAACAAAGGTACGCTCGCTTGCTGTCTTGTTCTCTGCCGCGAACTGGGATCGCTCGCCAGCTAGGTCAGATTGGAGCAACATTGTATGAGAACATATTACCCATCTTCGGGGACAAGGGGCGTAACGACCTCTCGATCTACTTACTGCAGCCCAGGAAGAAAAACGTCGTCTCGGCGTTCCCTGTTGCTCCGATCTCCCCTACGCTGGTTCGAAATGACCCGCACTATGTTCGACCCTGTTCACACTTGTTAGTGGGCGTGAACGTCACGCTCCATCTTCCTGCACCGTTGCCCACGTGTGATGCATTTGCCTGTGGGTTGGGGTCGGGTCTTCTTTACCCGACTCCCTGCAACTGGGTCCTCGTGACTCGGCTGTCGGAAATCACATTTTCTAGCCTTGTTCGACTCGACCAACAAAGAATCACACGTTCTGACAACCAAATCACACAATTAATATATCAAACATGTAGATCAGGTTATGAGCAATACATCTAAACCATTTTGATAGATCAATTTGTCATTGATTTTGACAAATCTAAATTTCAATGGTCACATACACAATTTAGGTTAAAAACTTCAACCTCACATTTCATGATCCAAACTTGTTCAAAAAATTCACCAAAAATTATTTTTTATAATCCTTGGGCCATGGGTATTCTTGTGGTATCCTTGAATTCACGAAATTTATCCGTGGTTTGGACCCTAAATTTTATATCCAACACTTTTTATACTCAAAAAATTTCAAAAATTATTTTAATAAATCTATCGCTCTGATACAATGCTAGATTTACTTGACATTGAAATATAGCAGAAGAATGGTAATTTTTGAAAAATTAAAGAGATCAAATTTCGGGTAAATATCTTAATATGTAGGTCTCCAAAAATTAGCCGAACTACAAACCCACGAACAAAAAACTCTCGGTCAGGATGGTGATAGCGAAACGAACCATCACTATTACAATCCTAAATCCGATGAACAGTAATGACCGAGAAAAATTTCCTTCTCAAAATTTTTTGATCTTTCAATTTCTCTTTCTATTATCTCAGAATCATAATAATCTCATCAATTCTTTATATGTTTTCACTGTCTGCATGTTTTCTCAAAAAAAAAAAAAAAAAAATACTTCTTCATGAGAATGAGGGTGAGAGATTATAAGGTGGTTATAGGTGGTTATCAAGTTATCAATAATGGGTTAATCACCCATTCTTTTCAAATTCAACAAATGTCAAACCAATCATGTGGTAAACAGCCCCTCATGGGCACATTTTTACCAACAATTTAATTCGTATTCAAAAGTTGAAATCTTAGTTTCACAAAATTCATATATATATATATATATATATATATATATATATATTTAGATTTCACAAACCCTTATTTTGGGAGTTTTCATTCTCAAACTTTCATTCTCATTCCATTAACTAAACAATTCATATAGATTTCAATCTGGTTCTTGATTTTTATTTTCTTTAACTAAATATCAACTTAGTTTTCGTGTTAAAATGGTTAAAAATATAAATAAATTCTATTTTTAACTTTTGTAAATTATTTTTTATTGACAGGGTTTGATAATTATATCAATAAAACATTAATAATATATTAATTTATTTTAAACATATTAATTATTTTTTATCATTAGGGTTTGGATAGTTATGTCATAAAAAAGTTGTCATTCCAAATTGCCAAAAGCCAAAGTTGCTGAGTCGAAAGAGAAAGGGCAATGACAAGTATAGTTGGAATCTTGAATCATGTTCAATCATACAAATGACATGCACATGACCAAGACTTGGCATTTGATTCCCCCCCCCCTTTTGAGAAACATAGGCATAATAAGTCTAATATTTGAATAAATTAATTTAAGTGGTAGTCATTATCTATAAGTTTTGTTGGCTGTGGTTGAGACCATTTCTAATTTGTAGCAGCCCACGTTTTTAGTTTTCTAATATAATTTTCTAAACAGTCGCTTTCAATGTGAAGTGCTTTAATTAATTATTCAATATATGAATATTATATTGTGTGGTGACTATATATAAGCCTTTGCACCTTTTGTAGCTGTTAGAATAACTATATTCAATGTGAAGTCCTTAAACCCCATTATGTTATATTAACTAGATGACTAACTATTCTATAATTATCTGCAACCCAAGTTGTATTCTACATTCTTCTCTCTTGCTTTTTTTTTTTTTTTTAATTACATCAAGATTTGAATTCAAAATCATTAGATTAAGAAAGGGGATTGCGACCACCAGGTTGTCTCCTTGGAACTTATGCTTCTCTCTTACTCGTTTGCGGTGATTAATTACTTATTTCAACACATAGTTGGTCCTTTCCCCCCTTGTTGCCATGTATTTTTAGATGTGCACCAAAAGTATAAATTTGGAGTAATTCTTTTTATTCTACATTTTATGGTAGAGAAATATAAATATTGGAGATGAGAAGCTAACGCGGGAGAGATAGAAGAACAGTAACATGATTTGAAAAGAGAAAATCCTAAACTCTTAAAAGAGAAATATCACTCTCAAAGAAAAATATTATTAATCATAAATACCAAAATAATGAAACACTATAAGTATTTATAGGGAATGTAAACCCGATAAATTAGGAAACTATAAAAATAAAGAAACTAAATAAATTAAGAAACTAGTAAAATTAGAAAACTAGAAACTAGGAAAATTAGGAAATTAGGAAAATTAAAAAACTTTAAAAATTAGAAAATTATACAAATTAGAAACTAATGAATTTCTTTCCATTTTCTTGAACCACATGAATAATTTTTTTTTGGAAATTTGTCCCACATCAATCATCCCTTCCTAAAAAGAACTCGTCCTCAAATGATACCTTTAATGTCTGCATCCATATCCTCAACTTTCTCCTTTGGTTTTCTTCCCAAAAAACTTATGTTGAACATGATAAATATCAAAATAATTGCTATAACCAGATAATCATAGTCAACTTTAAATTCTTCTACCCCACCTACATGCTTGTCTGAATTAGAATGATAGTAAACTTTCCTATTTGTTGGATCAATATTGAAATATTCAGCTTCCGAATAAGAAATATCTACATTCTTTCTAATTATGTTGTGAATTAATTCTACGATGTTGCGAACTTCCACTATACCACATGTAATACTTGGTAGCAAGGGGGTGAATGTTAAATAATTATGGGGTATTAATATCAGAACTTCATATGACAGATCTTCTAGATTTTTCAAAAAGCTTGTTTTAGTCCAACCTGTGTCAAGTACCACCACTTTCTTCTGTATCTTAGCCTCTAATGAAATAATGGTATTTGCAAACTGTAATGGTTTTGATGAGCCAATGTCCGCCATACCAAGCAATGAGTTTAAATCTGCACATGGAACAAGATCACCCTTACTGTTTTGAAAGAGGCTATTCTGTTTTGTATCTTCTCGTTTAGGGATCAACAGAACATTGTATCCACTAAGGTCTGCACATCTTCGTCTTCTCCATCTGGCTCACAGATCCCTTCTTCCTCATCAGCAGATCTTTCATCATTCTCCCTTCCATAGTCGGCAATATGAACTTGACGACGTTGAGAGCAATTGTTAGACTTATGCCAAACTTGTCCGCACCTGTAACACTTATCTCTTGTCGGCTTCGAATAAAGGTTGTTGGCTAGTTCCTTTGCATGCTCCTTCTCTGTCATATCTTTCTTCACAGATTCAGAACTGGACCATGTACTGACTCTTGGATTTACCCTAGATGTCTCGCCTAAGGGTTTAGAGGTACCTTCATTCCATAATATCCCCTAAACTCTATTGACTCTACTCTTTGGACCATATTCTGGGCTTCATTGAGGGTTAAAATGATCTGATAGCCGATTTTATCACGGATTATAGGTTTCAATCCATGAATATATCTCGCCACCTGTTGATCTTCAGTCTCCATCAAATTATTTCGTACTGATAATTGCAAGAAATCTGTGATATATTCTGTCACAGACTTTTGCCCTTACGCTAACGTTTGGTATTGATGAAATAAAAACTGATCATAAACTGGAGGAAGAAATCTGGCTATCAACATCTTCTTCATTTTTGGCCAAATTCTTATTGACTGTTTTTCCAAACGCCTTCGTTGGATCTGAGTTTGTTCCTACCATGAAAAAGCTCCACCTTTTAATCGATATGCCACCAGTTTTATTTGCTTATTCTCTGGAATATCTACAAACTCGAAAAACCTTTTGACCTCTACTACCCAATCTAGGAAATCTTCAATATTTAGATTCCCATTAAATGAAGGGATGCCGACTTTCAATCGAAACTCTTCTTGTCGATATTGACGAGTTGCCCTTGAATTAGGGTTATGATGAAAAAACTGAGCAACCTCCTCGTCCGAAGAATCATCCTCATTGGTGTGAATCCTATAAGATTGTTGTGGTAATATGGGATTGAAGTGAGATCTCTGAGCGATTCTCTTGGCGCCACCTTCACCTCCTATATTGCCCTGGTTTGATTGTGACGCCTGCAGTTCCGTTTCTATCTGCTCCATTCGTGATTCTACCCGCTCCACTCAAACAGACAAAGTTTGAAGTACAGCCGTTATGACTTGCAACTCTCTGAACACGTCAGAATGAGTATTACCTTTAACGGCTTGGTTGGTCATTGAAAGGGAAAACCTTGGCTCTGATACCACTTAACGCGGGAGAGATAAAAGAACAGTAACAAGGTTTGAAAAGAGAAAACCCTAAACTCTCAAAAGAGAAATATCACTCTCAAAGAAAAATATTATTAATCATGAATGTCAAAATAATGAAACACTATAAGTATTTATAGGGAATGTAAACCCCATAAATTAGGAAACTATAAAAATAAAGAAACTAAATAAATTAAGAAACTAGTAAAATTAAGAAACTAGAAACGAGGAAAATTAGGAAACTAGGATAATTAAGAAACTCTAAAAGTTAGGAAATTATACAAATTAGAAACTAATGAATTTCTTTCCTTTTTCTTGAACCACCTGAATAATTTTTTTGGAAATTTGTTTCACATCAGAAGCTGAACCCTAATTATCTATTGTTTCAATTAAATATTACAATTATTTGAGTTTATATAAAAAATTTATTGTTACAAATATATAAATAAAAAATAAAAATGTTAAATATATTCAAAATCAAATAATTATTGATATATTCTAATTATAATATTCTTTTATAATCGATTTGATTTTGATATATAATATTTCCTAATATACCCTCAAATTAAATATATTATAATAAAAACTATTTGAATTTGAAAGATGCAATATAGAGAAGTTTTGATAAGAGTAATGATAGAAAAACTCTGATAAGAATAGTAACAGATATTCTAATAAAAGTAGTAATACAAAGGATCTAAATAGAGGAATTATTGTAGGGTTTTGAATAACTTTTGTAGAGGTTTTTGGTGTAGTGTGATATAGTTTTTGGAGGTCTGAATATTGGTTTTGTGATCTCTAATAGAAGAACAATTTCATATATGGCAAATGGTTTGTAAATGACCTAATTAATGACAAGGAATCTGGATAGAGCACCTACCCCTTTTGCCAACAGAGCTCTGATATTATATGGGAGATGAAAAACTGAATCCTAATTATTTATTATTTTAATTAAGTATTATAATAGTTATATTTTTATATAAAAATTCTATTATTATAAATATAAAAATATAAAAATAAAAAAATTAAATATGTTCATAATCAAATCATATATTTAATTATAACAATTTTTAATAATTGATTTAAATTTAATATATAATATTTTTTGAAAATAAATATATATGTAGAAAAGTTAATAATGAGAAGGCAGATTTTGTAACACGGAGGGTAAAAAATGATTGCAGGTTGGCGGTGAAAAAGATGTGGGCACTTGATGGTTTTATGCGGGAGATCTTTTGGTGCTTGTTTGGTGACATTTAGCCCAATGTCGACCACGGTGCAAAAGATCTGTAACTTATGGTGCATTATGTGCTAGTTGAATGATTGTTGCCAATCTAATTCAAAAATAAAGGGGGAAAAAAAGAGGGAAAGGGGTTGTTTTTTGCCATCATTATCTAGCTATTGGTGTCTCCAAGAAGATGAGCAATGAGTACTAACTTGTCACTTCTGTTTGTAGGACTGTGTCTTTTGGAAACAGGCATCTAAATTGCTTAGAATCAAGCATGGAGGCAGAAGATATAGCATTGTGCATAAGTTTTCTCAATCCTTACAATCTCAAGTTCCAAGTATATCCCAAATTGGATAGTTGCGTGTTGTGTTTGTTCATGCTAAAATGAATGAGAGTGAGAGAGAGAGAGAGAGAGAGATGTGATACCATAACTATCATTTTCTAAATTGCGTACCGTCACAATCTTATTTAGCAAATTTGGCAGCAATCTTTGACAAGATTCCAACTAGAAATTATGATTATGTCACACGTTTTAGGGAAAGTCAAAATCCAATTGCTGGCTGGTTTAAATCTCTTGATGGAACAAATGATGGATACCGAAGTGCCTCTTTTACTCTTTTTCCTCTTTTATTTTTTTATTCCATTTTCTCCGTTGTGAAGGCTTGTTCCATTCTGGTTGGAAGACTTGTACATGGCCCATATTGATTTTGGGCTTCTAAACTCCAAGGGCCTGAACTGCTGCGCATTGGCACATGGACAAGGCTCCTAAAACCCAAATTATTTTTCAAAAATTGCCAACGATTAATTTTAATATTTCGTACTATAGGTACTTAATTAAAATTTTAAATTTAAATTTAAAAAATAAAAAAATGATATGGTGAAAGTCCACTCTTAAATTAAATTCATAATAGTTGAATCGAATTAATCGAGAAACTTGAATAATTTTGTATTATAAGATGCCATACAAGACCCTAATATGGAATTAACAATCACGGGAGAATACATTGCAAATAAAAATAAAAATAAAAATAAAAGGTGGAATTAAAGATTTGGATTAAAAGAAAATATTATTTAATATTAGAGTTTCAAATTTAAGGTTTAACATTTTTGATGAAATTACCTAAGTGCCCCTGAAAAAGTTCTAACTCCTCTCTCCTCTCTCATTTCCCACGGTTTCTAACTCCTCTCCCCTCCCCGGGGTCTCTCTCTCTCTCCTCTTTCTTCTAACTTCTTTCTCTCTCCTCTCTCCTTGCACATGGTATCTCTCTCCTCTCTCTCTCTCTCTCTCTCTCTCTCTCTCTCTCCTATCTCTTTCCCAACCGGGGGAAGACAAATGGGGCAAAGACGTTTGGACCAAAATAAAAAAAAAACCCTGAAAATTAAATATTGCATCCTTAATGATAGTACCAGATCCAATAGTCTATAACCATAAAATCCGTAGACTACCAAGTGACCACTCGGTAAATATCTGAGACGATCGAGCAAGTGCTCAGTCGAACACTCTCGGTTAAACCTCTTGGCTAAATCTCTTGGCCACTGTTCGGTCAAATTCTCTAGGTTAAACCTCTCGATTATTATCGAGTGATCTTCTACTTAATAACTACTGAGCGATGTCTCCGCATGCAAATCAAAATCATGATCACATGAAATATGAATCTACTATAATCTCACCTAATAAGAAAGAAAATTTCTATAACAATTTGAATTTTTCTTAATCCCAAAAGATCCTAAATTTTCTAAAGATCTTTGATTACAATCCCTATAATGTTGGAAGATCTCTAACGATCTCTCTATAAGATAATTAATTTCTATAATCTCAAAAGGTTTATAGAAATCTCTCCATAAGATAATTAGAGTTTTTACACCACTAAATAAGAGACTGATCAAGCATACACATGCTATATATATCGAGCAAAGGTGACCCATTACTAGAGACACATTATATAGAGACAATGATGGGTAAAAACTAAAACTCAACCTAGTTTGTTTCTCTCTTCTGTTATTATTTTTTTTAACTTGAGTGTCAAAGTTTCCTCTATCGGATCCCTTTTGGTAGGTATTTTGTAGGTCTTTCCATCGAGGAAGATCCAATGGATGCATCAATACTAATTGCCGGCTCGAGTCGGCACAACAATTTATCTATGAAGCAAATTCACCTCCAACACTTAACATTAATAATCTTAGCTTTTTGACACTTTTCATCCTAAATATTGATTATATATTTTAAAACAGGAGGTTACACACTTGGCATCAAGGAGGAGAAAGATTTTAAGGGTCGTTCAAAAATAGATTAATACTATATTTTTTTTAAGAAAAAAATATTGAAAACATTTTAAAACAATTTGAAAATGGAGTTTTTTGAGCCATATAGATCGTCTCCTTGGGATAACAATGAAGAAATTCATTTTTAAATAGTGCATCCTAAAGAGCTTTCGCGGGGGAGGGGGGGAACCCACTTCCGGAAAAATTAAATAGTGCATCCTCAATGATTGTACCAGGCTCAACAGTCTATAACCATAAAACCCACAGACTACCAAGTGACCACTTTATAAACACCTGAGACGACCGAGCAAGTGTTAGGTCAAACACTCTTGATTAAACTTCTCAGCCATTGTTCGGTCAAACTTTCTCAATTAAACTTCTCGACTATTGTCGAGTGATCTTCTATTGAACAACTACGGAGTGACGTCTCCGCCATACAAATCAAGACCATAATCACATGAGATATGAATCTACTATAATTTCACCAAATAAAAAAGGAAATCTCTAGAATAATTTGAATTTTCCTTAATCCCCGAAGATCCTATATTTTTTAAAGATTTTTAATTACAATCCATATGATTTTGGAAGATCTCTAACGATCTTTCTATAATATAATTAATCTCTATAATCTAGGAAGTTTATAGAGATCTCTTGATAAGATAATTAGAGTTTTTACACCATTAATTAAGAAACTGGTCATTCACACACATACTATATATACTAAATAAAGACGACCAATCAGGGGGCACCTAGAGACACATATTACACAAAGACAATGTAGGGTAAAAACTAAGACTCATCTCAGTCTGTTTCTCTCTTCTATTATTATTCTTTCTGACTTGAGTATCAGAGTTTTCTTTATCGGATCACTTCCGACAGGTATTTTGTAGGTCTTTCCATTGATGAAGATCTAGTGGACACATTAGCATCGGTTGCCTGCTCAAGTCGGTATAACAGTATATTTGTGGAGCAAATCCGCTTTGAACACTTAACATTAATAAACACTTTTCATCCTAAATATTGATTATATATTTGAAAACAGGAGGTTACACTCTTGGCATTGAGGAGAATGGTTTTAAGGGCCGTTCAAAAATAGCTTAATGCTTTATTTATTTATTTATTTTTTAAAAAAAGAATTGAAAACATTTTAAAACAATTTGAAAATGGAGTTTTGTGTTCGAATGTGTACTTTTTTTTTTTTTTTTTTTTAACACAATTTAACTAAAGGTGGAGAAGTTTAAGCTTCTCCAAAATTTTCTAAACTATGGAAAAAGTGGTTCTTGAGAATAAGCTTCCACGAGGATTCCTCTTCCCATCTCTCATGAAGCTGTACCATCATCTTTGGCTTCCTCTCGGTCTCTCCTCCTCCGCCATCAATGTGCGCCTAAATTTCTCTGTTCTCGTTTTTTCTGTAGTAGTTTTTGTAGAAAGAAGAAAAAATCAGGTAAAATAATTTATGTATTTCACTATATTCACTTTTGTTAACCAGATATATATATATATATATTCGTATAGAATTTTCAAATAGAAAGGATAAACGTGTTATAATAATTTAAACTAAAGCTTTGTGGTAGGAGATTGACTAAATCTCTTAGATTTTGTCTCTGTCGGTAAGTGTTCAAGTTGGGGCATTTTTATCTAAAATAATTTTTTTTATTGAAATTTAAAATGGGAATGAGATAACTCCCATTACCATGAATAAGTCCCCACTTATGGTAAACTTCCCTTTATGTGTGGTAATCAATTAATTTCCTTTCTTGTCTGGGAATGAGGGAATAGAGAAAGTCTAACTCTATTCTAGGTTAAAGGGAGTATTCCTACGGATCTAGATAATTACCATTACGGAGAATTCAAGTACCAATTGTATTTTTGAGAGAGAAAAATATACCATTGTTGAGAGGGTCGAAGAAATTCCGAGTAGGGAATTTCTACGACAATTGAATCGTTGGATTTAAGGTTGCGACGTCATGGAATTGCGGTGATAATTTGGTACTCGTGATTATCACCCAACTGCGAGAGAGATCGAGACGAAAGATTTGTGGTTCCCAGAGTATTCGATGCTGCTTACTGAGGTATACCCAAAACCCTAATTTTGTGATTCCGAAAATATTTTTCTTTACTTCCACTGCGTGATAGAGTCATCGTATATTCTAACATTGGTATCAGAGTATGTTAGATTTAATTCAAATAATTTTCAGAATTAAATTTTTGGGTGTAAAAATATATGGTATAAAAATTTAGGATTTGGATCACGAATGAGTTTTGTGAATCCAATTATACTACTGTATTACCTAAGTCACATAGATATTGAAAATAACTTTTTTGTAATTTTTTGAACACGTTTAGATTAAGAAAATTCCGTTGAAATATTCGGCCGTGAATAGTTACCGAACCTTTCAACCCCAGATTTGTCAGAATTTAGGGCAGATCTTATGAAAATGATAGAAATAGGATCCTGAGGTAGAAATCTACATTTTGACATGCATATTGTATATTGTTATTGTCGGAAAGTGAGGTTTCAAATTTGGCCGCAAAGGGCCGGAAATTTGGATCCAAAATACGCCGAGATTAGGGCGTAATTATTCCAAAAATCGAGTCAAGCATGA
The DNA here is from genome assembly GCA_037126225.1 of Dillenia turbinata. Lineage (NCBI taxonomy): Eukaryota > Viridiplantae > Streptophyta > Magnoliopsida > Dilleniales > Dilleniaceae > Dillenia > Dillenia turbinata. The sequence goes on from JBAMMX010000013.1 coordinate 21,068,644, forward strand.
TTGGAATAAATTGAATTAGAGAATTTCTAAAAAATCGGGTAAAAATGGTGCTAGAAAATGGGTTTTCCAGATACCGGGTTGAAAGACCCGGTTGCAAAAGAATTCAGGCGAAGAAGATGAACCCAGACGTGCAGGTGCATGCACAACATGCACGCGAAGGCCCATGGAGCAAGAAGGAGCGGGTGCGTGGAGCTCATACAAGCTGAGGCACGTGAGCTCCTGGGTCAGACCGGGTCGAAACCGACCCGCGAACCGGATATGGGGTTTCGGTGGGTTTCGGGTTCCGACCCAAACTCGTGGCAGAAACCGACCCGCGTGATCGGGTCGCGTGCGTGCAGGCGCGTGCTTGATACGTTGCGGGTCCTGTACACGCCCAGACCCCACCCCCGCGTGTGAGAGTGCGTGGGGACGCGCCGCCGGTGTCTGGCGGCGTATAGGCTGTCCTAAAATTGAAATTCTTCAATTTTTAAGGGTTCTATGATATAAATGTGATTAAATGTGGGTTTTTTTTGTATCGAATCATAGTTCGAATGGTGAGATGCAATCCCGGATTATGGTGTATGGTGTCCGTTGATTCATACGCATGTCTTGGGGTCTATACTCGAGTCATTTGGGTCTTAATGATTCGTAAGGTACACAAAATTGTGAATTTAAGCATCAATTGTCACCAACGTCTCTCTTTTCTGTGTAACAGAGACATGACTGTAATAAAAACTGTCGTTTTAGATTTCGTGAAGGGAGACAAGCTGAACGGTGACAACTATGATATTTGGCACTGGAAGGTTTAATTTGTCTTCGAGGAATATGAGCTCGGGGAAGTTCTTCGGTACGAGATGGTGGACCCCACGGAGGGTACCACGACACAGGCTAGACGGGATCAAGATGTGTATCGTGCTTGGAAGAAGAAGGATGGCCAGGCTAGGGTAATCTTTCTTAGTACCATGCACGATGAGCTAATCCTGATTTACGAGCAGTATTCTACTGCAATGTCGGTTTGGCAAGCTCTGAGAGAGCACTATGGCATCTCGTCAGCTCCTAAGTTGAGTATGCTGACATATAAGTTCATCACTTTCAAGAAGAGGTTCGATCATACTATGAAGCAACATTTAATGTACATGTTGAGTATGATTATCTCTCTGAAGAGTATGAGGGAGTCGATGTCTGTTGAGCTTCAGGTACTAGATGTGATCTAGTCCTTGCCTGATTCCTGGGATGTGGTTAAGACCTATCTCACTAAGAGTATTCGTACTTTCAAGGACGTGAGTAGGTACTGTGAGCTCAAGGAGGAGCACCAAGAGATGGCTAGGTCTTCTTCTACTACTCATGCTAACATTGCGGAGTCGAGTAAGGGCTTCCGAGAAGTAAAGCGCAAGTGGTGCAAGCATGAGAAGAAGGCCAAGGGCCAAAGCAAGAAGAAGCAATTTGCCAAGACCGACGACAAAGGGTAGAAATGCAAGAAGAAGGTGCTCGATAAGAGTAAGGTCCAATGCTACGTGTGTGGCAAGACTGGGCATTTCGCACGCGAGTGTGGCGAGCGAAATGTTAGTCCTTCTTTTTTACATGGTTTGAGTTATGTGTCATCTAGTGTGATGTTCGCTTACTCTTCTCCTTTGTGGACTTTTGACTCAGGAGTCACGGACCATATAGCTTGCAATAGGAGCGCGTTCGTGGAGTTCCACCGTTTGAGTCCTATGCGAGGAGGCTGTATGTGGGGAACGGAGCATTTGTAGAAGTGAGAGGGATTGGTACGTGCAACCTGGTGCTGCGAAATAACCAAGTCCTGTATCTACGTGATGTATTATATGCTCCTGAAATTAGGCGGAATCTCTTATTTGTCTGATGTCTAGACCAGCTTGGATACTCTATTTCGTTAGGAAACTCTAGAGTTTCTATTTCTTATAACAGTACTTTGATATGTTCTGATTTAGTCAATGAGAGACTGTATGTACTGGATTTGATTTCCTTTTATGAAATTTATCCTTCTTCTCCTATTACCTTTGCATCTGATAGTATAGTGGATGATGTAATTATATGAAATAGTAGACTTGACCACATAGGGCAAGAGAAGATGGGTCGATTAGCTGCAAGTGGCTTGTTGAGTCCACTAAGCAAGATCGAGTTACCCTTGTGTGAGTTTTGCCTTGCAGGCAATGCCACTAGAAAACCATTTGGGAAGGCAATGAGAGTTGATACTCCATTGCAGTTGGTTCATTCTGACATTTGCGGACTCATGAATGTGAGAGCTCGAAACGGAGCCACGTATTTCATTACGTTTATAGACGACTATACGCGTTTCAGTTACGTCTACCTGATCTCGCATAAGTCTAAGGCACTAGAATGCTTCAAGAGGTTTATAAGCGAGGTTGAAAATCAGCTATACATAAGGGTGAAAACTCTCAGAACCGATCGAGGGCGCAAGTATCTGTCTATGCAATTCAAAGAGCTCTGTTTCAAGAGAGGCATTACGAGACAATTGACTATTCCTTTTACTCCTCAACAGAACGAAGTAGCCGAGAGAATGAATAGAACTCTGTTGGAGATGGTGAGGTCTATGATGGCGTAGGCCAATTTATCCATCTCCCATTGGGGGGATGCGTTATTGACTGCCGCCTACGTCCTTAACCGTATTCCGATGAAGTCTGTAGTCAGCACCCTATACAAGATTTGGATAGGGAGGCAGCCTGATCTTAGCCATTTGAGACCATGGGATTGTGCCGCGTATGTTCATGATTTCTCATATCAGCACAGCAAGTTAGACCCATGAGCAAAGAAGTGTATCTTCATTAGATATTCTGAACACTCTAAAGGACATGTGTTCCTAGGAGAACATACGGACAAAACTGTCACTGAGATTGAGTTTCGCGATGCCATGTTTCTCAAGAATGATTTCCCTAAGAGAGGAGAAATCGATCGAGACTACACCTTCTATGAGATGGATGAGCCTAGTAGCTCAATCGAGCCCAGCGGCGGGATTCAAGACCCTATTACGGATCTTGGTCCTAGTGGGAGCGGTCCATTTGAAGGTGTAGAGGCTCTCTCTCATCGTAGGAGTAGTTGGGGATATGTACCTCGTCATCGTTTCCCGATTGAGGATGAGGTCCTCATTGTGACTCCCTAGGACGATGAAGAGCCAAGGACATTCAGAGAGGCTCTCGAGAGTCCAACAAAAGATCAATGGTTACAGGCCATGAAGGAAGAATTGGAATCAATGAGAGTTAACTGGGTCTAGGACCTAATTAACTTACCTGAGGATAGAAAGGTCATTGGGAACAAGTGAGTTCTCAAAATCAAAAGGAATGCCAGCGGATTGATTGAGAGGTACAAGGCCCGTCTTGTAGCCAAGGGTTACACGCAGACAAAGGGCATTGATTACGAAGAGACTTTTTCCCCAGTAGTCAAGTTTACATCGATCCGTTTACTTTTGGCTATTATCGCTAGTTTGGATGTAGAGTTACACCAGATGAACGTAAAAACCACCTTCCTTAACGGGAATCTGGATGAGGAGACCTATATGGAACAACCCCCGGGTTCGTTTTAGTAGGTCAAGAAGATAAGGTCTGTCAACTTCGAAAGTCGATATACGGTCTAAAGCAGTCATCTAGGTAGTGGTACCTAAGATTTCACGACGATGTGATATCTTATAGTTTTATTACGATGATCGAAGAGGATCATTGTGTCTATCTAATACGGTCCGATAACTTTTTTGTGATCCTGTCGGTGTATGTGGAAGACATAATATTTGGCTGGGAACAACATTCAGTATTTAATAACCATTAAAGCATGGTTGTTATCCAGTTTCGACATGAAAGACATGGATGAATCTAAGTTCATTCTTGGAGTTCAGATCCAGAGGGATCGCTTGAGAAAGACGTTAGCTTTCTCACAAGAGACCTACATCAAGAAAATTCTCGAACGCATTGGGATGAGTGATTATAATCACATTGATACTCCGATCGCCAAAGGTGAAGGCCTGAATCTAGAAATGTGTTCTAAAACTCAGGAAGAAGTAAGAGAAATGAGTAAAGTACCTTACTCCAGTGCAGTGGGAAACTTAATGTATGCAATGTTGTGTACTAGACCGGACATATGTTATGCAGTTGGTCTAGTGAGCAGATATCAGGCAAATCCTGGAAGGGGTCACTGGAGATTAGTGAAAAGAATTTTTTGATATTTTAAGGGAACTGTAACCTTCTCCTTGTGTTACGGAGGAGGCGATTTGCGTCTTGTGGGCTATTCAGATATCGATTGGGGAGGCGATTTGGATAAACGCAAATCGACATTAGGTTTTGCTTTCTTACTCAATAGCGAGGCCATCTTTTGAAACAGTAAGAAGTAAACCTGTGTTGCTCTATCTACGATAGAGGCTGAGTTCGTTGCTTACTCAGTTGCAGTTCAGGAGAGTATTTGACTCCGGAGACTACTGGATGACTTAGGGATTGTAGCAGATAGTAGGAGGCCAATAATGATTTATTGTGATAATCAGGTCGCTATCACTTACATTCGAGACCCTAAGTTTTATAGTAGGACTAAACATATCGACACCAGATACCAATTTTTGAGAGACATCATCGAGAAGGGTGAGGTAACCGTCAAGTATATTTTTACACAAGCATGGTGGCTGACCCGTTCACCAAACCCATTACTAAAGACTCCTTCTTAGGGCATAGAGAGTTATTGGGTTTGGGTCCTTTTTGACATTTTTCAGTCTATACTTGATGACGATATTGATGCTTATTGATTTTTTTCTATATATATATGATCATTGTGCATTATTCAGTCACACTCGTGTTATATTTCATTTAATGCACTTGCTTTTATTGTCATATATATACTTTATGATGTAATAATGATATGTCAGGTAGGCGATGTCGACTCTCACACACGAGTGACCACCTCCAGCTCTGAGTAAGCGGAGATGAGACGGTTTCCAACTGTAAGAGGCTTTGAAAGTATCCCTGCTAGAACATAAGTCATCCTGATACGTGTTCAGGATGAGGTCATATGCGATATGACCGACATGGACGTACCCACATCCATATTGCCTGTGAGTAGACAGGTTTGAAATCTCAGATATCACATGCGATTTGTGATATTATCTCTGAGGTACTCTCTCTAAGATCTGTTGGTAAAATCCTATGTGTGGACTGAGTCCTATACCTACACAGTGTTAGAAAAATCTGATATATGCCCTTTTAAGAGATAAGAGAATAACAATGTAACATGTGTTTCATAATGCGTGTGATGAGACGACTTGGGATAGTGAGAGCTGTATTGCTTGAGACTATAATTTGAAATTATCCCCGAGCCCCACACTGTGAGACCCGAGATCCATTGGGTGAGATCTCTTGTACCCTTACTACTTTCGGCTGTTTCTTGAGGCCGTGATTCAGTGTTTGCTACTTTAGTCTGTTTACCGATGGTTCGGAAGATAAATTGAGATCTGATGGACAGGTCTAGGAAAGCAGCTGAGTTAAGATCGATAGATTCGAGTTTGGAAAAATGAAAACCAATTGATATTGCATCATTATATTGTATTCATCGACCGGTTTTTTATATTTATCCATGTAGGGATTTGAACATAATAGTGAATATATAGTCGAGTGATTTCTGGAAATTACTTTCGATGAGAAAAGTAACTCGATGGATATAATTAGTCTTCCATCTGGGGTATAGCGAGTTTTTTTTTGGTACTAACGGTGATTACTCGATTATCCTAACAGGTGTATCGAGAAGTCTTTTATTTGTAGGTGTACTCGCTAGTCGCATGACGTCCAACTCTATATGAAAGTCCAACAGGGTGATTTGGAGAGATCACATGAGTTGTGATCTTGTAATGATCGTAAAATACCCTCGTGTGCTAATGAGAGATGTTGGTAAGTGCCCAAGTTGAGGCGTTTTTATCTAAAATAAATTCCTTTATTGGAATTTAAAATGGGAACGGGATAACTCCCATTACCATAAATAAGTCCCTACTTATGGTAAACTTCTCTATAGGTGTGGTAATCAATTAATTCCCTTCCTTGTGTCGGAATGAGGGAATAAGGAAAGTTTAACCTTATTCTAGGTCAAAGGGAGTATTCCTACGTATCTAGATAATTAATATTAGAGAGAATTCAAGCACTAATTATATTTTTGTGAGAGAAAAACACACCATTGTTGATAGGGTTGAAGAAATTTCGAGTAGGGAATTTCTATGATAATTGAATTGTCGGACTTAGAGTTACGACATCGTGGAATTACAGTGATAGTTTGGTACTCGTGATTATCACCCGACTGCGAGAGAGATCGAGACGAATGATTTGTGGTTCTCGGAGTATTCGATACTACTTATTGAGGTATATCCAAAATTCTAATTTTATGATTCTAAAAATATTTTTCTTTATTTTCACTGCGTGATAAAATTACGGTATATTCTAACCGTCTCAATATAATCTTTTGATTTTCCATTAACATAATCTGTACCAATTGGCCCAACAAGCATCACAAAAAGCTGAAGGATAAACAGGAAGCGAAGACCATAATCTGGAGTCCCTGTGATATAACGTAAAATACGTTTGACTAATTAGCTAATGTGGGAGTCTGCATAAATCGGCATTCCCGATTAACAGTATATGCAACATCGATTATGGTAATAGTAAGGTCAAATACTATGAAATTTGAGGGTTGAGCTAAGTGATTATCGGTTCGATTTTTAAATTTATTTGATTAATTCGATTTAATTAATTTGATTTAATATTTTTTAATTTTAAATCAAAAATTGAATATAATTCATTTAAATTCGAAATTCGGTTTTCGGTTTAAATTCGAATTGAATCGAATAAACCAAATAAATCGATTTTGATTTTTGAGATCTAAATTTTCACATAAATCTAATTTAATCAAATTCGAATCGATAAAATAATAAATTTTTTAACTATTAATATTGATTGCTTAAAAAAGAAAAATTACCGATCAAAGTTTATATAAAAATAAAAGAAAATAAATAATAAATAATCAAAATAAATAAAAAATAAGATAATTAAAAACTCTCGATTCGAATTCGTATTAAAAATCTCAATTCGAAACTCAAACTAAAAACCAAATTTAAAATTCGTTTCTAATCAAAAATCGATTCGAATCCAAAAATTTAATTTAAATTTAATTCGATTCGATAGGATATTCGGTTATCATCAAATATTGCACACCCTCGAGCCATATAGATCGTCTCCTTGGGATGACAATGAAGAAATTCATTTTTAATGTCAAGTTGTTGTATGGTCCATGATCGCTTGGTAGCGAGTGCAATCGCCACACGAAGTGCGCAGCTAGTTTGAGAACAGGATTGAATGTTTCATCAAAATCAATACTAGAAATTTGAGAGAAGCCTTTGGCAAACCTGGTTTTGTATCGCTCTACAGAACCATCAGGCTTAAGTTTTATCTTAAATACACATTTGTATGCTACAATATTAGCACCGGTACGACAAGGAAGTAGTTCTGTGTAACATTTTGTGTATCGGATAAACTCTTTTATATGTATAGCTCTTATAAAGAAAAATAAATATGGTGACATACAATAATTATTTTACCTTATTTTTTCCTGTTTCTTCATAGGTCGTCTGCTGTTCAAAGTTTTGAACTACTAGTATTATTCTATTCTCATAATATATATATACATATATATATATATATATATATATATATATATTGACTCATACAGTAAACACTTTATATAAATTGTGAGCTTGTAAAGAAAATTAGTTTGTCTGAATAACAATACTAACTCCTTTCTAAACATCTGTGGGACCAAAGATTACTCCTTCGGGGTGACCATTGGAACCTTGGAGAAAAGCCTTACTTTTCTTAGTACACTTTGGGTCATCTGGAGTAGTGGATGAATCTTTTTGGGCTTGCGTAAAATTGAATCTTTGGGTTGAGTTTGTTGAGCCTCCGAAATCAGTGGTGGCAAAGAAGACATTAAAGGGAAAGAACATAAGTGGAGGAGGATATAGCCAGATTTTGAGGATAAAATTTTCGAAACTTGTTAAAATTAGAAAATATTATGGGTTATAATATTTATTATTTCAATAAGAAATTTCTTTTGAACGAATCTTAATATAACGGTTGAGTTACTACGGGTTAGAGACGTGAAAACAATCTCTTTACAAAAATATAAGATGAAACTGTATACATATATATCTACTCCAAAGTCGACTCCAATTATTGAAATTAAAATTCTGATTGTTGTTGTTGTTATTACATATTAAAAATTAATAGGAAAAAAATATTTGATTGAAAAAAAAAATTCAAATTCAATTACTGAAATATATCCGATCTAAGTAAATAATATTTAGTTAAATCATAACTTTAAAATTACTAATTTTGAACTACACGGGCGTTTTACGTGCGTTCGAAAATTCAAAATTAATATATATATATATATATAGGATTATATGTCAACTATTCAATCAATACATTTTCAATTTAAAATTTTTATTATTGATATTCATTAAGGAAAAAAATATATTTTTAAAATGATTAGAAATGTAAAATTATAAAGCTCTTTTTCATGTAATCGTTCCAAATTAAATCTTACAAGACAATTCTAAGAAACATTTACAATTTAATAGAAACATGTTTGTAAAAGTTTTTTTTTCTTTTTTATAAAGAAAGTCGATGAATATATTTAACAAATATAATTTATTTTTTAATATAAAAGATTTCTTTGTAAGTTATTTTAAATTCTTATATGCAAATTCAGTGGTTTTATATTTAATTTTGATGTATATGTGCTTTAATTTCTTGAAAAGGTACATACTATGAATTAAACAATAAAACAACTTCAGAACCATCGTAATGAAATTAGATTTTATAGCAAAGTGGATACAAATTTTACAGCAATCACTATAGGAAAGAAAATAAAAAAGGGTAATATGAAACCATATGTTAAAATAATGTGAATGGAAGAATTATAATTGTTAATTATTAATATATGAATTAATAATAATTATGTAGTTTATAAGATAATTTTCTTGTGTGAATTATTTGGAAAATGCATGTGGTTTTGGCAAGAATTATTTTAAATGTTTGGAATATAGAGTATTATTATTCTCTCTTTTAATTAAATGATATTAAATATTATTTCTCTTTCGAATTTAGATTTAACAAATGATAGGAATGCTCAACCAACCATTATAAATATATAATTAGATGATATAATTGAAGCATAATAATTGATTGAGCATCCTTATTATTTGTTAGGTTCAACTTCATGACGCCATTTTAAATATGAGAGAGAGATAATATCATTTAATTTATAATTTAATTTATAAGAGAGAGTAGTTAATAGTTTATATCATTTAATTCTTTAAAAATCAAAAGTTTAGTATAGAAAAAAATGATTCGACTTTTTTGCCAAATAGAGGCTTTTACATTTATGATTACCATATCCACCAATAGATATGTCAAAATGGTCTGTCTCATAGGGTCGGTCATCTTGTTCCTAGATATCATGTAGGTCCATCCATGAGGAGAGACCTGACTCAAACCTATTTGATGGAGGTGGGTTTTGTCTCCTTAGATATCAACTCCTTGTTGACTCGAACAGTAATCGTCGATAGATGGATTCACTTACAAAAGCCGCCGGAGGGTGCTCCGACAGAGAGACTCCAACGCTTAAGTCAGTAAAAAACGGTTTTTATTTGAAAAAAACAGACTGAGAGTTGAGGGACAGTGATTCCCTGTGTTATGTGTGCCCATTGTGTTAGACTCAGAGAGCATACCTGATATCTAGGGGTTTGAGATGTCTTATATCTGGGAGAGTTGTGCGCCGCTGAGGGACTTCCACCATACTTTCCTTATCGAACTGATCTCGAAAATCTCAGAAGTCAGTATTATGACTTGATTACGATCCTCATATATTGGGAAACCTTCCTCTTCGGAAGAGATACTTTCTTTATCTGAAAGATCTCGGAATTACTATTACGAAATAAGAAGTTGAAATCAAGGAAGTTCTGACCTTCCTTTTTTAATTGATAGGGGTGCTACCCCTCGTTCGGTTGGTTGATCGATAAAGGGTCTTTTAAGACTTACTCGGTTAGAGGATTGACATTTGCTTGACTGATCGAGGTGACTATCTTCGCTTGATGAGTCACGATCGGTTAATCGGGGCGGGTAAGACCCTATCGTTCAGTAGACCCAGGCGACTAAGACCCTTCGGTAGATCGATCGGGGTGGTTACGGCTCTTTGTTAGATTATTGTTGTGGACGTTAAATACTGATCGGCAGGCCTCCTTTTCGTGGGCCTTTTGGGAATTGACTATTTTGGACTGGGCCTTGAAATACGTCCCATCATTTGCCTTCGACTTATGGTCTTCTCGGAAGAAGAAGCGCCATGAGTGATAATCCTCGAAAAGGGATGTCCCTTTTTACTTTGACATTCGCCGCTTCGATTTCCACGAACCGTATTATATACGCTTTGTAAGAGTTTTCGTTTCTTATAAAATACCTCTTTTCCTTTTTTCTCCGAGAAGCTTTTTCTTTCAGCGAAAAAATGTCGACAGACATCTCTTCATCACGTAGCATAGACAACATTCAAAACATTATGACCGAAGAGGATCTGATAGAAGTCCGAAAGGAAATGTCGCTCGGAAGTGACTTCGAGTTTGTGTTGCCTGGTAAGGAGGATAGAGCGAGTTTTGCCCCCGAGGGTTGTGTCCCTATGTATAAACAGTGCGTGAAATATGGTTTGAGAATTTCCTGTACGGGCCCACTGACGAAGATCCTGAAGTATTGGAACATTCACCCTTCGCTGCTCATCCCAAGCGCTTGGCGATTTGTGATTGCCCTAATTTCCTTGTTAGGGTTTTTTCATATTTGCTTCGACCTGGAGATTTTTGAGACTCTGTTTTCCTTGGGACGATGTAGCTCCAAAGGATCTACTCACGGTTGGTATAAACTCCAGACTCATCGAGAGTCTCGTTGGAAGTTTTTCTATAGTGAGTCTCATAACAAGCACTGGATGCAGAGAAACTTCTTCATCAGATTTTTGAACAGAGATCTCCTTTCCGCATTTTTAGATGCTAACCAGGCGCCTTTCTTGAACGAGAAAATTCTATCCCTTCTTCGACACTCCCATTTTCTGCGTGCAGTGGCCCGTTATTGTGAGGCCAGTTGCAGGAGTTTGTGGGTGGGCAGCTTGGTGAGAGACGACATGTTGATACTATCCGATCTCCTCATGGATGAGTCAATCCAAATCACCAAGCCCCTCCTGTTGGAACAACGGGGAAAAGACTTGATCGATACTGTGCTGGACATTGATGCTCGTCTTCTTGATAAAATTTCTACTGAACGGGAAATGCGGTCCCATGCAAAGAGGAAGGCGGTTGATGCTTCTCCTGAGTCCCGGCAAAAAAAGTCTAAAACTAGGGTGTCTATTCTACCTGTTGGGGAAGGAGAGCAAACCGAATTCGGAGGGCATGTGCTATCCTAGGAACATTCTGAAACCGGAGGGGACCATTTAGTTGGCGAAACCTTTGGTAAAGCCTTTAGTGAAGCTTTTGGTGCGTCGATCGGGGTTGGAGAAGGAGGTGGCTCCAGCGAGGGATTTTTCGAGAGGACTAAGGGCATTCCGGTTCAAGAGCAAAGGTCGGAAGAGTCTCCTGTGACACAACCTTCTGCCTCCATTCTTGACGACACTTTGGGACAGTCCCATCGGGGGTCTTAGTGTCTTTTGGTCGATGTATCAAATGACTATCGCACTCCTTCACCTATTTTGATTGGAGAAGGACGGAGTGTCGAAGAAGAGTCAGTGACGGTTTTCATGGGGGGCCATAATTTTAATCTTATTGATCCGCAGGAAGGGTCACAGTTGGTTGAGCGTTTTCAACTCCCTTCGAGGTCAGCCCTTTGGAAGATGCCTTTCGAGTGTACCGATAGGATTATCCAATCTCTTTGTCTTACAGTAAGTATTTTCTTTGTGTGGGTCGAAATTGAATCTTTACTATCTCGTAACTCTAACCATTGCGTCTCTTTTTTAGACTTCTGCCCTAGCTGAGTTTCAAACAAAGTTGAGGGCTAAGCGGGATAAACAATTTTCCTACATGAGCGATCAAGTGTTGGCGCTGAAGGATGCCTTGGAGATCTAAGAGAAGGCCATTGGAGAGGCCAAAGACAGATAGATTAAGCATCTTCAGGAAGACCATGTTTCCGTTCAAGCTCGTTGTAAGGAATTGGAAGCAGAGGCATGTACTCAGAAAGCGCGGTTAACAGCCGCTGAAACGCTAGCCCATTTGCGAGAAGAATCCCTTCGAAGGGCTGAACAAGAGATAGCTAACCTCAAGGTTTCTGCTACCAGAGATGCTGTTGTCCTATAATTTTCTCAGCGTAAGTTGTATGAGCATCTGAAATGTCCCGAAGAGATTCTTCGAGAGGTTGGTCGGTACGAGGCTCTGCCCCCACTTGAAAGATCAGTGGATTCGAATTCTGCTCCTGTTGTTTATTGTGCTCCTTTTGTCCTTTTATAGTTTTGTGCCATGAGGATTTTTCATCCCCTGATTCATTGGAATGTAATAATCTTTAAAGAATTTTCGATATCTTTACTGATCGAGTGAGGTCGGGCGGAATCTCCTCTGATGATGTATTCATTCTAGTGTGTTATTGAAAGCTCTTGGAATCAAGAATGCTTCGGCATTCTCTTAGGAGGTTGATTCGAAGGTGTTTCTTTGGAAGGCCTGGGCGACTGAGGTCGTCCGACTGATTGAAAACTTTAGAAATCATGGCCGTGTTCGTTCGTTTAGGGAGTTCCACCCCATATTCGTTTGGAAGATCTGGGCGGTTGAGACGCTATGGTCGGTTAGAGACTTTAGGAGTCAGGGCCGTGTCTGCCCGTTCAGGAAGTTTCATCCCATATTAGCGACACATTTGTTCAGAAGATCTGGGCGGCTGAGACCCTACGGTCGATTAGAGACTTTAGGAGTTAGGGCCGTGTCCGCCCGTTTGGAGAGTTTCATCCCATATTAGTGACACATTCGTTCGGAAGATCTGGACGACTGAGACCCTATAGTCGGTTAAAGACTTTAGGAGTCAGGGTCGTGTCCGTCCGTTCGGGGTGTTTTATCCCATATTAGCGACACATTCGTTCGGAAGATCTGGGTGGCTGAGGCCCTACGGTCGGTTAGAGATTTTTGGAGTCAGGGCCGTGTCCGCCCATTCGGGGAGTTTCATCACATATTAGCGACACATTCGTTCGGAAGATCTGGGTGACTAAGACCCTATGGTCGATTAAAGATTTTAGGAGTCAGGGTCGTGTCCGCCCGTTCGGGGTGTTTCATCCCATATTAGTGACACATTCGTTCGGAAGATCTGGGTGGTTGAGGCCCTACGGTCGGTTAGAGACTTTAGGAGTCAGGGCCGTGTCCGTCCGTTCGGAGAGTTTCTCCTTTGAAGGTAATTTGAAGCCCCGGGCTTATGCGTAGTCAATGAGTAGTAACAAATATCGAAATCTTTATTAAAGGAAGAGTGTTGGGAAGTCCAGATCATACGCTGGACAGACGCTAACGGAAACATAAGGCTCGTGCCAGCCATCTCCATGGTGGACTTGGAGGATCCCCCCTCCTGGTTCCTCGCATGGTGGTCTGGGAGCTGGCCTATGAAGTGGCTCATTCTCCCTTGGAGCGTCACGCCTATTGGGGAAGACATATCTCTTTCTTCTAAGCTGATGAATTTCTGTAGTTTTCCATTGCGAACCAAGAATTCCAGTTCATCCTTGAGTCTTTTACATTCATCGGTCATGTGGTCGTAGTCCCTATGAAAATGACAATATTTAGATTTGTCTTTTTTAGGATCTTCCTCCGCCGGACGAGGGGGCCATCTGACATATGACTTGTTTTTTATTTGATACAAAACCCGGCTTGGGGTTTTGCTCGGTAGGGTGTAGATGCTAAACTTTTGCGAAGGTGAAGTTCCTGGTCTGCCTCTTTTCGGAGAACGTGGGCATAGCGACCGGTTGCGTTCTTTTCTACTATGGTGGCCTTTTTGTCAATCGAAGGCCTCTGCTTCTTTTGCAGCAATATATTTCTCAGCTCGAGAATAGAATTCTTGGATGGATGTTGGAGGCTTCTTTTGTGATGGAGACCTTCATATCAGAGGAGCACAGGCCCGTTAGGAGCGTGACCAAGGTGATATTATGGTCCAGATCAGGGACTTTTAACATTTCTGACTTAAATCTCTTCATGAAGTTCCTGAGAGATTCCTCTTTCTATTGGTGTAATGATAAGAGGGATGTCGATTTCCGTTTAGCCCCTCGGCTAATTACAAAGTGGGTCTCGAATTGTTATCGGAGTTGCGTGCTTGATACTAAGTAGAGGGAGAGAATTAAACCAGGTTAGGGCATTACCCTTAAGGGTGGTAGGGAAGTGTTTGCACATTGCGGCATCCGAGAGATCTCTAGAGACCGTCACCGTTATGAAATGAGCGGAATGATCGCGGGGGTCGCTTGTCCCATCATACCACTCCATGGGAGATAGAAGGACATCTCTCGGTGTCGATTCTGACAAGATATTTGCATCGAATGGCGATTCGCCCAGGGAGCGTTGGGGATCTTCCATATCCTTTACTCCTGCTCGTTTTAGCTTAGCAGCCATGAGCTATTCAATCTACTTTTTTAGGCCCTGGGGGTCGTATTGGGAGGTCGTCGATAGTTCCGAGAATTCTCGTCCAGAGGGTTATTTGTATTCAGATTCTGTGGCAAATGAGTGGTTGTCCGGTCCAAGGGCTCGACTGAGTCCTTCCAACTATTTGCTTATTCTTTGAATTTCAGATACCAATCTTTCCAATTGGGGCTGTTCTGCTTATTCTGGTTCTAGGGTTATGATTTGCTGTCCCTGATTTGCATGTAACGGAATTTGCTCCGGATGCGACAATCGAGGGGAAAATACAGGATTGTGGATTGGAGGATTCATTATCGGGGGAACGGTAGGTTCGGCGGGCATAGGGATATTCCCCCTACAGTGGGGGCGGCTCTAGAAGACGCTCTAGTTCTTAGAGATATGGTTATATAGACTTCTCTAGTCTGTTCTCACAGATGGTGTCAATCTGATGGAGGTGGGTTTTGGCTCCTCAGATACCAGTTCCTTGTTGAATCGAACAATAATCGTCGATAGGTGGATTCACCTACAAAAGCCGTCGGAGGGTGCTCGGCGGGGAGATTTCGACGCTCAAGTCAGTAAAGAGCGGTTTTCGTTTGGAAAAAACAGACTGAGAGTCGAGGGACAGTGATTCCCTGTGTTATGTATGCCCCTTGTGTTAGGCTTAGAGAGCGTACCTGATGTCTAAGAGTTTGAGATCTCTTATATCTGGGAGAGTTATGCGTCGCTGAGCGACTTTCACCCTACTTTCCTTATCGAACTGATCTCGAGAATCTCGGAAGTCAGTATTACTTATTGATTACGATCCTCATATATTGGGAAACCTTTCTCTTCGGGAGGGATACTTTCTTTATCTGAAAGATCTCGGAATTACTATTACGAAATAAAAAGCTGAAATCAAGAAAGTTCTGATCTTACTTTTTTGATTGATAGAGGTGCTGCCCCTCGTTCGGTTGCTTGACCAATAAAAGGTCTTTTGAGACTTGCCCGGTCAGAGGATTGACATTTGCTTGACTGATCGAGGTGACTATCTTCGCTTGATGAGTCATGATCGGTTAATGGGACGGTTAAGGCCCTATCGTTCAGTAGATCCAGGTGACTAAGGCTCTTAGGTAGATCGATCGGGGTGGTTACGACCCTTTGTTAGATTGTTGTTATGGACGTTAGATACTGATCGACAGGCCTCCTTTTCATGGGTCTTTTGAGAATTGACTATTTTGGACTGGGTTTTGAAATACGTCCCATCACTATTCAAATATGACTTTGAATTTGAAGGAGATAGTGGTTTTTGATAACCACCCCTTAACTCCCTCCCTTCTTAACTCCATCTCTTTCTCAACTCCGTCGAAAGTAATCAACTTCTCATTTTTTGGGTTTCTTTTTTATTTTTAACTTGAATAAAAAACAAAGGAGAGAATGTGAAGCATTTAGAGAGAGAGAGAGAGAGAAAGCTTGGAGAAGATTGAACATTCCACCAAAGGTATTTGGATTATGAATAAAAGATGGCGATCCGTTTTGTGATACTTTTCTAAACCTAGAATATCCAATAGTCAAACAGAGATAACTGACTCTAACTCATTTTGGATTCTTGGATTTTATGTATGAAAATTGAAGTTTGTTAGTTTGTTTTACCAAGATTGGTATCAGAACCATGCTTAGATGTTTTCTGCCTCTTTTGTGATGTTGAAACATAAAATGTTTATGGTTCATTAATAGTATCTCGAAATAGACTTAACAAAATATTCTTAATTTTACATAGTAGCTTACTTATTCCATAAAAATCAAATATGGCATCATGCACGAAGTACATTATGAGATATTTTAAACTCTTGTAGAAAGTTTATATAATCATATCTTTTAGAAGAATGAGTTTTATAACTTGATTTTGATATGGTTAGAACCCTCTCAAAAAATACTTTTCGACCATATAAAGAACGTGAAAATGGTTAAAAATTAAGATAGATATAGCCAATTAAAAATAGGCTTAAATTGCAGAAATCCTATGATATGAGGAAGAAGATAAACAGTCCCTCTGAATCATTCCCACTCTCTGCGATGACACATGTAACCCAAACCCTATGCTAAAGGTGTTCGGTTAGAAACCTGAGATCACCATTGAATTCAAAAGTATTGAAAATGGGGAGTAGCCAAAATTTCATGACTGTTTGCAATCGGAAAGGCAATGCTTGGCATGCACGCGCCGGCCAGAGAGTGGGAGCATCTCCAATCCTGGACCGCCCCTCCCGATAGCACGTGGGGGCACGTGCAGTGCTCGTTTTAGTCGAAATTTTCACAAATATATATATATTTTTTATTTTTATTTGGATTTTCTGTAATTTATAATTTATTTTTCAAATTTTTATTGATTTTTAGATCATCAACTTATTAAAAAATAACAGAAAAATTATTTTTCAATACAAAAAATTTTGAAAATTTTTTGTGAGTCTAGAAAAATTATTTCCTCTCTATTAGCTATCCAATTGAAAATTTTTTACACCTTTCTGGTTTTATACTCATTTTTTTTAATAAATTTTTTTTTCAACATAAAATCAATTAGAAATTGGGTATATTATTTGAAATTGGTATTTTTGAATTTCTTGTATAATATTATGATTGTTGTGTATTCAATCTAATAATGTTTCCATTTTTTAGGGCAATGGTGACGATCGGGCGCGCTCGTGGAGCTCTCCGCGAAGAGTTAGAGCAAATCATAAAGTTGGGTCAAATGTTGACCTATAAGATAGATTTGTCTCATACTTTATCAGATCATTTAAAGATTATGAAAGAAAAACATTTGAAACTTTTAGATCTAGGTCATGCTTTTTTGGGGTGAAGATGTGTACACACTCGGAAATTTCCTTGACCCCTAATTGGGGTAACGTAGTTGATGAGTTGCTTGTCGAGAAAGGACACATGATTCTTGACAATGTGAGGCCAATATTAATAGAAATGTGAATAGTCAAGAATGCAAATACCTAAATAAAGAAAATGCTATCTCAAAGTATAAATAGTTTGAGCCCACGTACTATAAGAAGATTTTCTCCTAAAAATAGACTATTTAAGCGAATGATGAATATGATATCTCGAATGGATGTGTTTTGAATCAAGATATTGCATTTATATGTTTTCTTTTGTGTGTTGTAACTGTTTGTTAGGACTATGATTATATACTAAAGAAATTTTTAAGATTTTTTAATTTAAAATTTTTATTAGAAATTTTTTTTTTTGCTATGTTTGTTGATTTGAATGATCATATATGCAAAAGAAAACATAGATCTTTTAAATAGAAATTTTAGATTGATAGAATTTGAGTAATTTTTATCTAAAATTAAAATATTATTTAAATATTTTGTATATTTAAGCAGAAGGTTTTTAGTTGTAAGAATTTGAGTAATTTTCACCTAAAACTCATTGAGTTTTATAATTTTAAATTAAATTTATAACAGTGATACATTAGAATCATAGATGATAATAGGAAACTTAGTAAACTTTTGATTCTATATCTGATATTGATCTGTCATAAATGTTAACATTGAAATAAAAAATTATGTGTATGATATAAATATAAATACTTGTATTCACCCCCTTTAAAATCGAAACCATCGCATCAAAGTTCATTGTTATGGATTTAAATAAAGATCACAAATTAAATAGTGACAATAATGAGATATGGCGTCATAAAATCTGATACGTGCTAGAAGAACAAAATGTCTTGAAAGGTGTCAATCATGTCATGCAAGACCCTAACGTAGACAATACTGCTCAACAAATGAGAGATCTAAATGTTTATTAGGTGTGGAAAAAGAAAAAGTTTACTGCTCGAAAGATTCTGGTTAACTCTGTGATTGATGACATAATCCCTGAGTGTGAGCAATATTCGATTATTCATGACATCTGGATGTACTTGAGTGAAAAATATTGAGGTAGCAATGTGACTAACTTTAGACAATTGACTATAATGTTTGATACTTATAAAACAGAGTTGATCACAGTATCAAACAGTATTTAAGGGTGATGTCTAATATGATAAGAGAGTTGAAATCAGCTAGTCATATCATCTCCGATGATCAATAAATTTAAGCCTTGATCTGATTCTTTTTTTTTTATAAGTGGGAGTACCTGAAATTCAATTTGACTCATAATGATAGTATGAAAACTTTCTTGGATATTGTTTGATTTTGCAAGATCCCTTTAGATCAAGAGTTGTGTATAGTTGGATCAAAATTTGTATAATATATTATTTTGGAAAAAAAAAAACATACACTTCTAGATGGGGAGAAAGAGTATCATAACATGTGTTTTATACCACGTGTGTTTAAGTGACCATATAGGTAATGAAATGGTGTACCCCTCTTGACCTCATTGTGTGAGAGCCAAAGGTTTATATTCAACCTCAAAATGTACCCTTAGGACTTTTGACTCTCTCTTAAAATTTTATTTTAGTATTACTATTTTAGCATATCACTAAAAAATCATGGTTGATTTGGTTTGAAAGTGTATGTCTAAAAAAGTAGCTAAGTTAAAGTGGAAATTTAGTAGTTTGAAATGAAGATTGCTTTTGACCAATATATTATTCTGTATTTACGATCGACTAATTATATTTGTGACCTAGTGTTTAGAGACGTAATTATGAATACATGAATGAATTTATATCAAGTATACTCTTACATTGCTCGAGGGATGAAAGATACACTAAGTATGTCTAGCAAAAGAAGTTTGTGGTATGATGAGATATGACTCCCTCATCATTACATGGAAAGTGAGCTATTGTATATTCTTAATCGATATATAACTTTTGAGCTCCTAGTATTATCGCAGATCATATAATTTACTTGTCAGTATGAAATTTGTGATATCCAATTATAATGATCACACTATGTGTGATTCTAACCATCATGTGTGAATGGAAGATATTGGAAATTGGGTGCGGGTCCACCCATGAGGGTAGACCCGACCTAGATCTATTCAAATATGATTTTGAATTTGAATGAGGGAGTGGTTTTTGGTAACCACTCCTCAACTCCTTCTTTCCCTTTAATCACTCTCTCTCTCAACTCCCTCAAAAGTAATCAACTTCTTATTTTTGGGGGTTTTTTTTTATGTGAATAAAAAACAAAGGAAGGAATGTAAAGCATTTTAAGAAAGAGAGAAAGAAAGGAGTGAACTTGATTTAAGAGAGAGAAAGGGCTAGATGAAGATTGATTATTCTACCAAAGGCATTTAGATTGTGAAAAAAAAAAATGGTGATCCATTTTGTGACATTTTTCTACACCTAAAATACCCAATTATCAAAAAGAGATAAGTGATTGTAATCGATTTTGGATCTTCAGATTTTATGCATGAAAATTGAAATATGTTAGTTTGTTTTCCGAGTGGACGGAATGAATTTGAATATTTAGTCCCATATAAGTAAACTAGATTTTTTACCCATTGCACATATATTTATGAGACGACTATCTCGTAGGATTAAAAAAAGAAAAAGAAGACAACCAACACTTACTTGTACATGCACACATAGACCTCCTTCCGTATCTTCTTCTCTCTCTTCTCCTTGAAGATATTTAGATCTCATATGTCAACAATCTCTCTATTCTCTAATGATTAGACTCTTCTCCGACAATTAGATGCTTTTCTTCTCTTTTTTCTTCGATGATCAAATGCTTTCCTTTTCTTTCTTCTCCCCGATCAAATCATAAGACATCTAGGGTTTTCACATCTGTCTCTTCTCCTCAAAGAGCATTAGACCTCAGAAATTAACACTTCCCTTTTCTCCAACGATTAGACTCTTGTTTGATGATAAATGCTCTCATTGTGTCTCTTCTCCAAACTCTCTTCATCTCTAACTCTCTCTCTCTCTCTCTCCCCCTTGATTAAATAATCAAATGTCTAGGGTTTTCACATATTCCTCTTCTCCACAAAGATGATCAACTTTGTATAACGATAATCTCTCTATTATGCTCTTCATCTTTCTTTTCTTGGACGATCAGATGCTCTCGTTCCTTTTGTTCTCCTCTCTTATACAACAAACCTCTATAGTTTTCATGTCTCTCTTTTTTTCATCTCCGAATATGATCTAACCACCACAATTAGTGATGACTCTTTTAAGCTATTTTTTTAACATTAGGAAAGTCCGGTTGTAGTGTTGACACTAAAGTGACTATTTGATATTTCTATATTTTATACAATATGAGAGAATAGTTAATTTAAATTTAAATGTAGATTTTGACATTTGAACTGTACATGAATTTTCCTAGACTCTTGGTTAATAGACTCTCAATTTTTAAGCGTTCGATTACTAGAGTGCTCAGTGTTTGGTAGATCATGAGTTCTCATTAGGATGGGTCTCTTTGGTAGAATTTGACTTCTGTACGAGAAATTGAGTTACTCAGTAGAGCTTTAATGTTGAGTGGACTATCTCTTCTAATTTTGAATTTCTCAGTAGTGACCACCTCTTGGAGATTGTTATCCCTTGGGCCACTTTTTATTGTCACCTTCTCGGTGTGTTCATTGTGAAACTACTCAATAAACATTGTTGTTTTACAATTTTCATATATCTCTTAGTATATTTTTTCTGTACACTCCACTATTTCTTGATTTTCTTGGTGATACCATACCTATCGGTAGCTTTGTTTTCTATTTGGCTATCAGTACATTACACTCCATTCCTATCAGTGGACGCCTAAACCTTCCCTATCGGTTGAACCTCTTCCTGACGATAAATATTGAACTTTTCCTCTCAGTATCTCCCTAGCAAATAGAGTCACTTACCTTTAGAAAACCCTCTTGGTACATATTTACCTCTCGCTAAACATATGTTGCTTTGCAAATGGAAAGCTGTTGGTACATCCATTCCATGAAGGCAAAGCTGTTGGTACCTCCATTGTTCCATGTCTCTTGGTTTTGGCATGAAACTTGAAGTCAAACATCACAATTCTCTCTCAATACACTTGCACACATGGAGATCTGAATCCAAGCACCACAAGTCTCCAAAAATTTTCCACCACCAAACCATTCAAACATTTTAATTATACACAATTTATATTATATTCCATATTTTTAAACATTTTGTATTTTTATTGTTTCTAATTTGTTTCTATAAATTTTAATTT
The DNA here is from genome assembly GCA_037126225.1 of Dillenia turbinata. Lineage (NCBI taxonomy): Eukaryota > Viridiplantae > Streptophyta > Magnoliopsida > Dilleniales > Dilleniaceae > Dillenia > Dillenia turbinata. The sequence continues at coordinate 21,090,376 of JBAMMX010000013.1, forward strand.
CCTATTCCAACTCTCCTTGCTCATTGCTGAACATATTTTTTCAACAGAACATAGCTTCAAGCACTTAAATTTATAGAGTTGATCTTTTCAATAACCATAAAGAACATATGAGACATTATGTGCAATTTAGAAGTGAAGGAGAGCAACTACGCAAATAAGGGAAATTGGTTTATAGATAAAAGTGGTGATGAGACTCCAGAACGCAGGAGAATCAAATTTCATCTCTTCTCTCACTTTTCTCCCTCTTGCCTCACACACTCTCTAGCCCCCTCTCTTTGCTTTCATCAAAGAACAACCAAAACACTACAAAATCCATACTCTAAAGACCCCAAAACCCTTAACCTAATATCTAGAAATTTAGATCTAGTGAGAGATTTGAGATTTTCTAGTAAGAGAAAAATCTAGGGTTTGGTAGTGGCTCAGCTTGGAGGTAAAATTGGTGAGAAAAATTTAGATAGTCTTCTCATTCTTATAGGTTTACTTTCCTCTTATATGAATTTGAAGATTATGTTGAAATTTAATGAAATTAATTTAGGGGTTTGGACTTAGGGTTTATAAGATGATGAGAATTAGTGTTAAATGTCATAGGTTATGGCATTTGAAACCTATAGTGAAATGAGACATCAAATTGATTGTGAATTGGGAGTGACTACCCTCTCTAGAGGTGAGTGGATGGTTATATTGAGTATGAATGATAAAAAGGATTTCAAATATGATTTATGAAACAAATTTTGAAATAGATTTGTAAAATGTTTGTGATCGTGATGTGTTCAATTTAAATAATTTGATAAATTCATGACTTTATTATTAATTTTTAAAATGTTTGCATCATGTTATAATTGAATTGTGATTGTGAATTGTGAATTTTCACTCCCCTTGTAAGTGGTTATAACATTGAATTGTAAAATGGATTTCGTAATATGGTACATGAAAAAGAAAAAATGACTATAATCTAAGTATTTTCATGAACTGGGATCATTGGAACGGCGTGATTAAGGCTGATTAAAATTTGGGCTTGGGGGTAGGTGGGATGGAGGGCATCCCTAAGTTGTTTCTGTGATAATATGGTAGCATCCTACGGAATTCCGAGCCAACACTAAGGATGAAAAATGTTTCATAAACAAAATCATAGACAACTTCTTGATGGATTTTACCGATGGCTATTAGTTGAAAAATGATTTTGGCAAAACCCAAAGAAAATTTGAAATGAAAATAAAATTGATTGTTGATGAGGACAAATGAATCATGAGAAATTTGCTCTAAATTTATTTTATGTGAATAAGTTTTAGTATTACATTTGAATAAACTTGACATGCTCATTTGGCACAATCACCTTTACCTCTCATTCATGATCAACATATTATTGCACTTCATTCATTGAGTATTTTATACTCACTCATCTCTTTCTTTTTTTTAGGGGAAGCATAGATCAGAAATTTAGATATCATCTAGTGCCGGTCTAAAAAAATTATTTTTGTTCATTTTCAATAGATACTAGTTTTGAGAATATTTTTGGAAATTATATAATTTGGATCCATGGAGGGAATTTGTAAATTTTTAAAATTTTGGATTTGTTAAATATTTATTTATTTATTTTAGGAAAATATTGAAAAATTCTTACTTACTCATTTTGAAATGCTCTTTATTTAGTATAAATTTTCTTTTACAAAACTTATTGATTTTATTAAGATATTTAGATTGTTTGATGGAATTTGAATCTAATTGATATTGGATTGTCCCTTGTGTAGGGACTTATGTTAAGTTTATAAATTTACATTTATTGTTTGGGATTTATTTAGAGGGCCAGATTGATATATGAATGATTCAAATTTATTTTAAAATCTTTGAGATATTGGAATATGTTGTGATAACTCGGGATATGGAGTAAGGTTCATACATATTTTGGGATAATACAAGGATTGTACACTTTCTCTTCTTGATCCCTTTTCCTCTCTCTTTCTTCTCGATCCTTTTTGTTTCCACTGAAGGGTCGGCGAGTCCTCCCATAGAGGGCCAGGACGGGCGGGGCGGGCCAGGATTTTGTCATCCTGTTTAAAATAAAGGACAAGCCTGTTCCATCCCTTCAAATGCTTGTCCTGTATGGCGAGGACGGGAAGGGATGAGAGTTCCATACTGATAGCTCTCTCTCTCTCAAAGGGCGGTTAGCGAGGGCCCAATCGTGTTAAGATTTAACACCCCCCCCCCCCCCAGATTTAAGAAATACTTACAACTTGCCTCCAAAACTACTAGAAATTTAATTTTATTTAACATGATTTTTTTTTTTTTTGCTTTTTTGTCTCTCTATTTTTGTTTTTGCTTTTTTTTTTTAATTCCATTTTATTGGATTGATTTAATCGTTGCACATTCAACTGGAAGCAATACATATGGCATAATAATTAGAGAAATTACTTTAGTTCATTTTCAATCTTGAATCTTTTGTGGAAAATAGAAACCTAGTACTGAATAATGAAACATTTTACAAAATCCACTCCCATTTTAACTATCAATGGTAAGACAATGCATAGGTTGCTAATGTATATTTTCGTCCCTTAGTAATCTTTTTTTTTCTATGATACATCGGAGAGGTTCGAACTCGAGTCTTTTAGTAATTTCTCTTTTAACACAAAATTAGTACATTAGGTTTTTAATAACAAATGTCTTTTAATTCTGATACTTTTGAATTTATAGTCATTCATAATTTACCCGATTTACATTTAATAACAACTGAAAATTCTTACTGTTTTGAAATAAAATAAAAGAAAGAACTATCTTGATTACCCAAATCAACATATATGAATCAACAAATGGACATAGATCAAATAATGGTTGTTTTTTTTTTTTTTAATAACCAATCGATATCTGGAGTTATACTCTAATTAATCCGATCCAAGTATTGTTCGGCTAAATTTAGGAGGAAATTCTCCTAACGTAATTTTTTCAATCGCTAAATTTTAAATCTGAAATTTAGTTAATAGACCTATTACCTTTATCAATTAGATTAACCAGCGTTGGTTCAAATAATTGTTGTTGACTCTATACCATATGGATATGTGCAACATTATGATCTATTGAGTGAAATGCAAAGTCAGAAAACATTTGATATCTCTTAGGTTATAGTAATTAAATTTGTTAAGGAATATTCTCTTTATGTTTTGACATTGACTTGACGAACTTCTCTCGATCATTAGCTGCAAAACATATCCAATGCCAGTTTCCCCAAGAACCATCCTCAAGCGGACAGCATAGTGGTCCTCCATCCTTCAACCCCGTAATCCAAGGTTCAAATCTTAATGTAACAAAAAAAAAAAAAAATCCCTCAAAAACCAAGAAAGCATGAAGAAGAAGAAGAAAATCTTAACTATAGTTTCGATGATGACATTTAATACAATCACTTGAAATTGGAAAAAAAAATCTCAATTAATTAAAAAAATTATATTGATCACTCTCATATATTCATATAATGTTCACACCAAAAAAAAAAATATTTCCTCGTTTTTATTTCTTTACAACATTAGACTCAGTAGTATCACCTTGAGGAGGCTTATCATCTTGTGGCTCATCAGGATCAAAAGTTTTCACTTTGAACCTCTCTAGCCTAGGATTGTGCGTTGATCCGACGCTCAAACTCCTCTGCAGGACTTGAAATTTTTCTTGCTTTGCCTTTGATGGTTTGTCACCAAGTTTCTTGAACAACTCTTCAAAATCCTTGTCCAAACCTGGAAAAATTTGCTTGAAAAATTCGCGACGTTCACTGTGAAGCGTCCTGAATGATTCTAACAAAGTCACTACCCTTGGATCGATCTTTTTACCTTTCTGGATTTGAAGTTTCTTGTGATCATCTCTAGGCTTGGCTTGCTTTTCTTTGGATAAAATATTTTGTTGAGGTTTAGGCAATTTGGTGTCACCATGAATTTCATTCCTGGATATATCTTCTTTCCCTTTCAATTCCCTTTCTTTTGTTTGTTTTATTCCCATGGAGCTGCAGAGAAAATGAAATGGAGATGGGAGAGACTTGCTTGTTTAGAGGATAGAAAGTTGATAGAATGATTGGAGAAGACCTTTGGGCTAATGGGTTTTAAGTAATAATTTAAAATAGAGTTCTTGACTCAATCAACTATTACTATGAGGATTAAGGTAGAGTAATGGGAAATAATTCTAATATTTATTTATTAATTTTGAATTTAAAATTACTTATAATAATAGTTTATAATTAGCAGTATTATAATAAAAAAGCTCGCTCTTTAAATCGTAATTATTATTAATATATTTTATAAAAATGCTAATTATGCAAATTTCTTTAATATTTTCAAATTAATTAACACAAGAGTGACTTAATTTGCTTTTATTTTCTACCGGACAAGGTTTCATATGATATAATTTGAGCAAGATGCGTGGCTGAGATTGGGCTGTCACCATCCCTAAAGGGGACCAACAATGACACTAGACAAGGTTTCATAAAAGACGATTTCGTGGGGGGGAATATGTATGACTTTTCATAGGGGACTTCCTCTTATGGTCACCCAGCCAACATTAGCTGGCTGTGTTTGACAGGATTATGAACTTATCTTCCACGTCTTCACAATTATTCAATAAATCATTGAGTGTACCTTTGAAATATAAAAATTGAAAGGAGAAAAAAAAAATTTCATACAAATGGTATTTAAAAATTCATACGTTATCAAAGGTTTCATTTTATTTTTTTAGTAATTCATTAATATTAAATAATCACATTAAATTTTTTAAAATGCGATTCGAATTAAATTAGATCCTGAAAGGATAAAACTTTTTTGACGACTTTTCTCTATACATAAGATTTAAACCCGAGTTCTTATTCAAAGGGTCAGTGCTCGGTTACTGGATCAATTAGATGGTGATTTCATTTTATAAAGTATGTAAAAAAAAATAGATAGAATTTATTACAAATATATTAGTAATCATTTTATGAATAAAAGAAGATATAGTGAAATCAATATAGTCCATTGCATTGCTGTGGAAAACCTGATCTGTCTCCCAACCATGTTCTACCAAATCATCCCATTTAATATATAATAATGGAAGCTAGAGTAGGTCTAACAAAAGAAATAGCACCCAGCTGTGCAATGTTATGAAATAAATCAAATTGGAATTTTCACTAAATTGTTTGCAAATTTGCTAGCATAATACTTATTTCTCCAATTATTAATTTTTTTTTAGAAATTTTTGAAAAAGTATTATGCTATTAAGTCTCCCTGAATTTTATAAATAAGAAATGTTAAATACGACAATATCGATGATATAATATATGTAACTTTTTTACGCACATCTCTTTGATAGCATTTAAAATATTTTAAACTCATAGCAGTTATAATTTAAAATTTATTATTTTATTATTATAGATATATATTTTATTTTTTCTTTTCTTAATTTTTTAAATTCGTTTTATATATTATTATTTGAAAAATTCCGTCACGATCAGTCCCAAACTTGAGTAAAGGAGTAGAATTGCAGTAGATCAACAGACAGCTTAAATTTTTTTGTCAAATAAAAAAATGAGAGACAAATATAGATAAACTTTTAGGGTGTCTCTCTCCTAGCGACATGCTACATCGAATCTTGGGTGTAGTTACAAGTTAACAAAGGTCTCTAAAATACAGGTAAATAAGTTAGTATATGAAAATAAGATTCGCCTAACCACTTAGAATATAGGATTTTTGATCGGTAAGTTAGAAGAAACAGGAAAAGCAATGAATAGACGAAAAATTGATACCATGTGTTTTTAAGAAACTGAGTAGGGGGAAGGTTAGAGTAGCAGAGGTTTATGGGCATAAATTTTGGTATACAAGTAAAGATAAAACTAAGAATGAGGTATGAATAATTATACACAAAGATCTATTAAAAGAATATAGTAGAGATAAGAAGAAAGTAAGATAGAATTATGTTTGTCAAGTTAGTAGAGGGAGAAAATATAATTAATATAGTCAGTGTGTATGCACCCTAAATAGATATAGATTGAAATTGTAAAAAAAAATTTGGGCGGATTTATATTAATTTATACAACTCATATTTAGTGGAGAGAAGTTATTTATTGAAGGAGATCTAAATGGACATGTAGGAGAGAGGAGTGAAGGATTCGAAACCTTACATAGAAACTTTGGATTTGGTAATAGGAATGACGCGAGAGATACCATTTTAGGGTTTGTCACAACATTCGATTTGATACTCATAAACACATTTTTTAAGAAAAAAAAGTTGTACATAGTTACATATAGAAGTGGATTCAATACTTACTAAATAGATTTTTTTCTCACTAGAAAAAGTGATAGAACGATTTGTAAGAATTATAAGGTTATATTTGGGAGAGAGTGTAACAACTCATCATAGATTTATAGTTTTAAATATATGTGCCTAAAAGGCAAAAGAATTATCATCCATTTACGGAGTCAAGAATTAAGTGGTGGAATCTGGAAGTAGAAAATGTAACAATTTTTAGAGACAAATTGATTTAAGTAACAATTTGGTTTATTAATGATGATTCAGAAACAATATAAAAAAAAGATGTCTACTAATTTTAAGAGTATAGGTATAGAGCTTTTTTGTGTATCTAAAGGTCAGATCCCAATAAGCAAAGAATCATGATAGTGGAACGAAAAAATACAAATAGTTATCTGAACCAAACGAGAGTGTTATAGAAATTTTAAAGGTAATAGTAGTAGCGATACATATAAAAAATATAAAAGTACAAAAAAAGACGTAAAAAATATTATCTTTGAATTAAAAATCAAAGTGTATAACGAATTACACAAAAAATTAGAGACTAAAAGCGGAGAAAAAGATATCTAGATAATTGCCAAACTAAGGGAGAGTAAGGAAAAAAATTTAATTGTGTTATGTGTATTAAAAGTGAAACTAATAGTATACTTATAAGGAATAAGGACATACAAAAGCATTGGAGGGACTATTTTGATAATTTCTTTAATGTTAAGAGTACAATACACATAACAAATATCAAGATAGTTGTAAAAAAGATTAATAGAGATTTTAAACGTAAAATCCGTCTCTATGAAGTGAAGGGGACTTTAAAGAGAATGAAAAATAATAAAGTCATAAGATCTGATGACATTCCTATTGAAATATAGAAATGTTTATGTGAATTTAATATAATAATGTTAACGAATATTTTCAACAAAATTTGGTAAATCAAGAGAATGCCTCAAACATAGAGGGAAAGTATACTTGTACCACTATATAAAAATAAAGGAGATATACAATATTGTAGAATTTTTGTGATAAAGTAGAAATTGAAATTAGAAATAAATGTATCTCAGAATCAATTCAGATTTATAGTAAAAAGATCTACTATGAAAGCAACTTGTTAAGACATTTAATGAAAATATCTGAATACAGACGAGAGACCTATATATGGTATTCATCAACCTAAAAAATGTATATGATAGGATTTTTAGAGACGTATTATGATGGGTGCTGATAGAAAAAAAAATCTCTTCGAAATATATTAATCTCATTAGAGATATGTATGAGGAAGCTATAACTAATAAAAGAACTTGTGAGGGTCTGAACAATAATTTCCCTATTAACATTGGGTTCCATCAAGGTTCGGTATCAAATCTCATTCTTTTCACACTAGTGATAGATGAAATCACAAAAAGTATTCGAAATAAAATACTATGGTGTATGCTTTTTGTAAATGATCTAATATTGGTTGATGAAACTAAAATGAGTATTAGTTCTAAATTAGAGTTATGAAGGGTTATACTAGAATCCAGAAGATTTAGATTTAACAAGTCGAAAACTGAATATATGAGTTGTAAGTTTAGTGACAATCATCAAGATGATTAAGAAGCAACTAGATTAATGGACAAGATGTATTAAAAAGTGAAAGCTTTAGATATTTTAGTTCCATCATTCAAAATTGTGGCAATATTAATGAGAATGTAAATCATAAGATTCAAGCGAGTTGGATGAAATGGAGAAAAATATTCAGAATTCTTTGTGATCGCATAATGCCACTGTATTTAAAGGGAAAGTTCTATAGAATCGTGGTAAAACTTATACTATTATATGATATTAAGTGTTGGCCTATTAAACAATAATAAGAACAATTAAAAATATTTAGATGGATATGTGATAAAATTAGAAAATATAGAATTAGAAATGAAAAATTCGTAATAAGTTCAAAATTAATTGAATTGTGAATAAGATGCGAGAGTATCGTTTGAGATAATTTGGATATGTGCAAAAAAGATTCAAAGATACACCAATTAGGAGAATCGAGAACATAAATATAAGAGATTTAGTAAAATATAAAGGTATACTACTGAAAACTTGCATGTAATTTACCTGTAAAGATATGATAATTAAGAGTTTAAACAAAGAGATGCCTTTTGATAGAAATAAATGACGTAAAAAAATTCGTATAAATTAAATCAATATCTTTTTTTTTCTTTTAATTTTTTATATTTATCTTTTAAATAGTCGATTTTAATTATTAGAATTAATATTCGTATTGTAGTTATTGTTGTAAGAGATGAGAAGGTAGAAATAGTACAAGACAGAAGGGGTATGATAAAAATTTAAAATGCAGGATGACAGAATTAAAAAAATAATTTTATCGAAATTTCTGTTTCCATTTGCTGTGAGGACACAAATTTTGCTCATTTTTGTTTCGGAGATGGAAATAATTTTTGATTTTTCTCTTTTTCTTCAAATCAAATATGATATTTTCTATTTTGTGCCTGTTCGATCCATTTAGTATATCGTTATAAACTCCATCTTTATAGACCGTTTAATCGCAAACTTTGAGACAACAAATTTTATGAATACATTACTTCATATTTTTATCATATTTTTTTGATATAAAAAAATATAATCAAATCAAAAAAAAATAATAAAAATAAAAAAATTTTATCGTTTAACCTGTTTCAAAAAGCCGTATACTACCGGCTCTTATCTACGCTTAGCTTATTCTACAGTTCTGGATAAAGTCTTCTTCCTCTTGTGTGCGGTAACAGCCCACAAAAAAAAAAAAAAAAATGAATTCCTTACAATAGCAGTCGGCAAAAAAAAAAAAGAAAAAGAAAGGTAATTCTCTCTTGCAATCAGATATTTTACATTTTTTTTGTCCAGCTTTAAAGAATAAATGAATCAAAGAATATCATCATGCCCTTCAAAGCATAAGATTCCTGACACAATTTCTCTCTGCCGAGGCTCTTTCATCATTTTAGAACTCTCAAAAATATAAAAGACATACATTAAACTTCACACTATTTTTTGGTACCAGGCTTTGTACTGATGCCTTGAACTGGCTTGCCTTCATTAGGACTATCAATATCAAATGTCTTGATCTTAAACCGCTCAATCCTCAAAGGATCTTCACCGGGATGAGGAGTGTGAGGTGATCCTGTGCTCAAACTCCTCTGCAGAATCTTAAACCTTGCGGTCTGTGCTGCAGTCACCTCTGGCTCGTGAACATTCTTCAACAACTCTTCAAACTCTTGGCGCAGCTCTGGGAATATTTTATTGAACAAGTCCCTCCTTTCGCTGTAAAGCCTCTTGAATACCTCCAAGAGAGTTACAAGCCTTGGATCAACCCTTTTTCTCGCTGTCTGTATATGAAGATCCCGAAAATCACCTGGCCTTACAATAGTTGTTTGATGGAATCTGCTTCCTTCTGCTGGGAAATTGTAATCCATGTTTGCAGGGAATGCTAAAATTGGAGAAGGGTAATCATCCACTGAAGGCTTCCTGCGATGCCCGAATTCATTTCCTGTAGGAAGGGCTGGCGGAGGAAATTGGAAGTCTCTATAGTATCGATCTTCAGCCATGGTTCTTTTCCTTTCCTCTTCTTTCTGTTCCGTTGTTTCTAGCTAAACGAAAAATGGGTTTTTATCTATGTAGAAGAAATGAGAGATGTTTGTTGATTGTACAACTTTGTTGAATGCCTGGGAGATATATATATATATATAGGTTGCACGGAAGGAATAGATGACTTGGAGAACACAGGTTGACAAATCAAAGGGTTCAGAGGGTACGAATATGTCAACCTCTACCAGTCATGGCTGCTTTTTCTGCATGACAGGTTGATGGATAATGTAACAGTTCTGGCTGTTTTTCGGCTTGGTTTGGGACATATTTGACTGAAAGATTAGATTAGGATTTCCTCTGATCTTCTTAGAAGTTGCTTGGTTGGTGTTCATGTAGGCTTGTCCTCAAAGTCTTGACCCTTGATGTGACTGATTAAGATTGTATTTTGTCAAATCCTAGTCCCAAAATTTTATTTTATTTATTTATTTTTTATAACTAATTAAAATATGAATTCATATCTATATCTCGATTAATTTTATTCGAGCGTTTTCAGACTAATTTAGAGAGAGATTTTTCAACAGAATTTTTTTTATTCCTAAATTTTGAATCCAACACTTAATTAAAGGATCTAATATTTTATCCATTAAATCGACTCTCCATCGATCCAAATTTTAATTTTATATATGAAGTCAAAAACTTAAACCCAATTGATAGATTTTGTATGCTAATTAAATATTATAGTGGTGTTTATTTAACTAATCCACTAGCTTCATTTTACAATGGTTTTATATATGAATCAGGGAGAGATTAGAACTTTGAACAACAAACACCGGAACATTGGAAAACCAATATCAAATCCATGACTATTACATTCTAAGATGCTACTTTGTGCCTTGTTTTACCATCAGATCATCTAGCATGGGGTCATAACTTAGTTTCAAGCCAATGAAATTCAACTTAAGTCGCGTCTCTCCCCTTCCCTCATAATAGGTTTAGATTTGAATCTAAGTGTATGCACACAAAATAATAATAATAATAATAATAATAATAATAACTAGTTTAGAATATTTCATCAGTATGGAATGAGACAAATGTTCAAATAATAATTTTGATGGAGAAGTCACAGTCCCTCCTCAATACTCCAATACCCCAAAAAGGCAAAAATGAAAAAGAAGAGGAACCCTATCGTTTAACATTAGAATGTCCATGATCTACATGCTTAGCTGAATAAATTGACATGAAAACACTTTAGTTACTGCAATGACGGAGTCAGAAATAGTTCCATGCCTAGTTGGGATCTGAGGGCGTAGTCAGAGGTCAGAACTAGCAAGTTGGTCCCGAATCAGAAGTTTTGCACTCGTAACAAGGTTGCAATAGTTTGAAGAAGTCAATAGTTCCATTAAATCATAGATTTGTAACAAAGTTTTATAAATCAGCAAGTTATAGGAGTACCAAACACTTGTTTTTAGTCATTGACCATCAGTATGAACTTCATTACATTGTCAATCTAATAATGGATCGATACACAAATGTTTGGTACACAAGGCTTAAGCATAACATTCAAGCACATGCTTTTCTTTTCTTTGGTTTACAACCGGGGTAAACGGGAATCAAACCCATGACTTCATATTATTCAATCAAATGGGGGGAAAGAGAAGGGAATGATTGCATTGCAGATGTAAACACAGTTGTGGCATAATGGCAAGGCTAGTTAAAGCCATAGTTCCTACACAAATCTTGGGAGGCAGATGTGACTCAAGAAAACAATAGTTAGGGCAAAAGAAGACACAAAATGTGGGAAATAACAAGAAAAAGATGCATCAAAAATTGGACAACAGCAACCTCGGTAAAAGAAAACAGTCCTAATCGGAGACAAGAATCCGTAGATAAGAGTAATCTGCTCTTTTCAAACCTTGATGTTAAAATCGGATAAAAGCAATACAAGGTTCCTTTCCAGATCCTCACGTTGCCTTTACACCTCGTTTGCTCTGCATTTGCAACCACCTTTCAAGGCTGTAAAAACCATACGCAGGCAACACGAAAATTTTGAACTCAAGTTCAAACGATTACTGAGAGTATTAGATCATAAGAACTGCATGGAAGTGGAAAATTTGGAACTTCCGCTTTTAACTAAAAAACAGATACCCATTAATACAGTACAGGCAATCTGATCTGACCGCCAAGGGTACAGCTACAGAGTATGTGAATACAGAACTGGTTTTGAATATTCAAGATACAAATACTAAGCAATGAAGGCAGAACAGGCTCAAAGATACAACAAACTGTAGTGCAGTATGTATATGATGTTGTACATGTATACAATCCGTCTTGATGTCAGAAATACAAAGGGTACCCAATTAGTGTACAGTAAAAAAAAGCCTCAGAAGGCCATCCTCACAAACCAGTATCACCATGCTAACTTCTGAAAACCTTCAAGTCAAATGCCAAACCATGAGCCATTCAATGGCTTGCAATTACCTGTACATATTTGGTCTTTTATGATCGTTGTAACACAAAAATGGATCTGCAGTCGGCAATCCAGGAATCCTATTTGGAAAGGGCTGTAAACCTTCACTGGAAGGCATCCGCAATGCAATATCTCGGAAGGAAGGGTAAGTGGGGAATGCATACCTACTGGAAGAAAATACATCAGTGTCCAAGTAAGGATCAAAAGAGGGACTCCGGGTGGATAATCTTGACTGAGGCTCTACATATGGGCTAGAGGGAAATCGATCACTGGTTGAAAGAGTCAATCTACTTTCGATGTGGGGACTGGAAAGAAATCGATCACTGCTAGTAGCTACAACTCTCTTATCTGGATAAGCATGCCTCAGATCTAATTGAGGATGTGAACTGAGGTTGTCAGCATTAGAAGCAGTCCCAAATGGAAAATCAGTTGGTACACGGAAAAGCTCAGGACACCCAATAGGAAATTTTCCAAGTTTGGAATATCTAACAGCTAAAGTAGGTTCAATTGCTTTCCCGGCAGGTGGCCCTTCAATCAGGGGCACTTTATTGATTTCATGTTTCAGTGATAATCTTGCTCGCTGAAGTGCCTCAAGCACACCATTCAATTGGTTAGGTGCTTCATGTGGCATCGGTGCATGGAGTTCACAGCTTTCAGAAGCTTCTCCTTCATGGAAACTATGCCGTGCACGGGACGGAGAGAGACTACGAGCTGACTGGTTTCCAGGGGAGCCATTTGAATGGTGATGAGGCAAAGGGGGGTGACTTGAGCTAAGAGGAGGCTGATGAACAGAGTGCTCCTCTGGCCCATCCACTTTCTGCTTTCCCTCGGCCACACGATCTGATTTCCCTTGCTCTGACAGTTTTAATTCGGGGTTCGATGAGCTTTCATGAGCTACTGTGCTTCTTGACTTGTGGTCATGCTGTCCCATATCAACATTCGCCACTGGCTCTTTGCTGATGAATTGACTTCCAGACATTTTTGTAAAATCTTCTGGTTTTGTCTCTGCTTCTTGGTCTTGAAAAGCAATTGCCTTAGAGGAGTGTGTTTCTTGCACCTTGATCTCATCCCTCTCTTCTGTAACATCTGATTGGCTTCCAGGCTCACATGAATCCTACAGGTTCAAGAACAATCTAAATGTTATGAGTTTCACAAAAGAAGACCAACAATATAAAAAGGGTTCACCTAGTGCACAAAGTGCTCCTCGACTTAGTATGAGGGTAGGGAGAGGGTGGACATATATGTAGTCTCCCCCTTGCATTTTTACAAAGAGGCTGTTTCCACGCCTTGAACCCGTGACCTCGAGATCACCAGAGAAGCAACTCCACCGTTGCGTCAAGGTTCACCCTCAGAAGACCAACAATATAGCTGGGGTGGGGGATTTTCAGGACTAAGCTACTACAGTGTTTCTCCACCTTTAATCCTTTTGCATGAACAACCATGTGAAAGTTGATGCTCAATTGTAACTAGGTCAAGAACTGCAAAGATTTGGGCATTCTTTGGTTCAAATATGTTGGATGCAATTTGGCTTTCTAAAACAAGAGACTGAATATAGGAAATATATATTTTGGGGAAGAAGGACAACCAGTGCATGCAGGACGGTTTGCAGTAATAATGAAAAGTAAAAGACAAAACCCTTTTTTCTGCTAGATACAGCATAAAGAAAGAAAAATACAGTTTATTTGCAACATGCAAGTGCTTTCTTGCTTCCCATTTCAGAATGTTATTGTCCATGGTAATTAAATGTTGCAAACTCTAATATATGATCTCTCATCCAGGAGGAAAAGGAACAGGGGAAAAAAGTTAGTACACCTGGCAAGATTCTCTTTCTTGTGTCTTGTGGGTTTAGAGCAGTGATGGCAAACAAAACCACCCAATATTCATGTAAAGAAAATGGCAAATCTAAAAGTCTTTTGATCTTGTGCACATGGATGAGCCAGAATGCAAGGACACCTAGTGAACAATTCTGTTTTATACCAAGGCATGCGATTGCAACAGGAGTCAGCCTGTAAATTGAATACAGTGACCAATCATTAAAGGTGTGTTGAGCTCCTTAGAAGCTTTGAGGCACAAGATATCAAACAGGGCACAATTGAAGGAAGGTGTATAGTTTTGTTGTAATGTTGATTTAACCAAAACATTCCTAAGCAGGCACCATAGCCAATGTGTGTGTGAGAACAAAATCTGCCCCCCCCCCCCCCAAAAAAAAAAAAAAACAAAAAATTATAAAAGTTAAAATTTATTTGGTAGATCTAAATGATTTTAGGTCCATGTGCCATCACAATGCAATGTTCTTAGGCAACAAGGGTCAGAATTAATTTTTCATGCTTCTTCTGCAAGTAATGACACCAGAGATTAAAAACAGGAAAAAAAGGTGTAGAAGGAGGAAGTGTAAATATGAAATTGCATAAATGGGTTCAGAGCATAAACTCAATGAACTAGTGCTGGTCATGGAAGTATCGGGCAACTTAAAACACTAAGTACATATGCCAAGAGAAAAGTAAGGATGAGGAAAAGCTACATATCAAAGAACCAAATATGGCACAAATAACACCAAAGGAGGGGAAGAAAAAGTTAGGAAATACAAATGTATAAGCTAGGTCCGATAAGTAATTAATTTATGTGAACTAGAAATTGTCATGCATGAGAAACTGGAACATGGATGACAATTAGGAAAGACAACATTATGACATAATCATAAATAAAAACGTAGGAAGCAATCCTTTGATACAACTTAGAAAAAAAAGTTAGCTAAATCCTTTGACACAACTTAGAAAAAAAGTAAACTAAAAAAACTATTTTTACATATTTCCAGATAAAATTCAGTATTGGTAGGACAAAAGATGGACATATTATCCTAGCTGTCAACATACAATGTTCCAAAAATATAATAAAAAGGAGAAATGCCTGCAAATGGTAGCATACCGGTGTACTGCCGTTATTCTCTTTGAACTTTTCCTCCCATTCTCTCTGAGCCTTTTCTTCCGCTTCATATTGGCCTATGAGCTGCGCCTGCTGCTCAAGTACTCTCTCCATCTCTTCATCTTTTCCACAACAATTTAGATAACAAATCTTACCAGTTACTTTTCTTTGACATTCCAAATAATCTGCAGCTGATTCTAGAACCTTTAATGTAGCATCAACTTCCTGGTTTTGAGAAGCTACAGTGCAATTCTGAGCTTTATCATCACAGCAATTAGAAGGATATTCTAAAGGTGAAGCAACCTCATTTCCTTGAGAATCAAGGACAGTTTCAATCTTTGCATCCTCATTAGCTAATCTGACAAAAGAAACAACTCATTGAACCTTCAATGCTGAAATAATAGTATTGTTTCCAGAGTAAGTTAAATGGAAATCCCAAAGTTTTGAGCATGCACAAGTAAGCAATATAGGCAAATAGACCTAGGAAGTCAAAAGGCAAAACTGAAACCTAAAGATAAAAATACAGATCTATCAGAAAAGCGAGATGATTCAGTCTTCTAAATTTGTGAAAAAAAAAATTTCCATTTCAAAAGCTCAAACTTGTGTGTGTTGGTTTTTTTTTGGGGGGTGGGGGATTGACTATAGTGTTTTTGTAACTTAACATGCATCGCATGTATAGACCTTGACAAGTTAAAGAAGGTCCCAAAATGTGGAATATTATATGAGGATAAGCTAAGTCCAGTAGGATTGGAACACACAGTTGTGAGCTTTGATAACAACAACAACAACAATTTGAGTCTTAATCCCAATTTTTGGGGTCTCCAATTTGAGAGACAAATATATGATAGATGAAAATATATATATAATTAAAATTTTAAAACAGAAATAAAGAACATAACACTAAGAAACGGAAAAGAAAAAAAAAATTATTAATGACAAGAGAGATTGTTTAACTTGTTTGAATTCTCGTACGCCACTCATTCCTATATAAAGTTATTTTTATCAACTAAATCCTTAATTATTTTATCTTTACGGATAATTTGCATTCAGATTTTTAACGATCTATCCCGACGTTTCACAAAATCTCTTATATTTAACCTTTTGATTCTCCTACCTAGTGCATCTTTGGGTTTTTATTGCACATGTCCAAACCACCTTAGACAATACCCTCACATTTTATCCACAACTGAACTCACTCCCAATTTAGTTTGTATTTCTTAGTTTCGAATTCTATCTTTTCTAATTTTATCACACATCTACCTAAGTATCCTCATTTCATCTATATCTATTTTTTGCTCTTGCTGTTTTTTAATAGATCGACATTCAGTGCCACACAATAGTACAGGTTTTATTACGGTTCTATAAAAATTCTCCTTCAAATGCAACGACATCACGTGATCGCAAAGAACTCCAGATGCGCTTCTCCATTTCATTCAACTTGTTTAGATCCAATGATTCACATCATCATTAATATTGCTATCATTTTGGATGATGAATCCAAGATATCTAAAACGTTTACTTTTTGATACATCCTGTTCTCCTAATTTAATCGTTTTTCATCATTTTGCAAAAAGCATACACCATGGTATCTCATCTTGAATATTCTTTGTGATTTCATCTATTATTATTGCAAAAATGATTATACTTAATGCCAAACTTTGGTGAAACTCAATATTAATTAGGAAGCTATCATTTTAAACCCCCACAAGTTTTTACATTGATAACAGCTCTCTCATACGTATCCTTGATGAGATTAATGCATTTCAAAAAGATCATTCTTTATCAACGCCCACCATAATACATCATTAGGAACCCTATCATATACTTTTTTTAGGTCAATGAATACTATATGTAAATCTCTCTTCTATACTCTAAATGTTTTCATCAAATGTCTTAACAAGTGAATTGTTTCGATAGTGGATCGTTCTGGTATAAATTCAAATTGATTCTGAGATACACTTATCTCCAATCTCATTCTATGCTCCACCATTCTCTCTCATAACTTCATAACATGACTCATGAGTTTAATTTCTCTGTAATTGAAACAATTTTGTATATCTTCTTTATTTTTATATAGTGATACAAATGTACTCACTCTCCATACTTGAAACATTTTCTTGGTTTGCCAGATTTTGTTAAAAAAAATCCGTTAACATTACTATCCCCGCTTCACATAAACACTTCCACATCCCGATAGGGATGTCATCAGATTCTATGACTTTATTATTGTTCATTTTCTTTAAAACCTCTTTTACTTCATGAGAACAAATTTTATGCTTAAAATATTTGTTGATCTTTTCTACAGGTATTGCGATATCGCCGATATCTCTTGTACTCTCAACGTTAAAGAGATTATCAAAATAATCTATCCAACGTTTTCTTAAGTCCTTATTCATTACAAGTACACTATTGATCTTACTCTTGATACACCTAACACTATTTAGATCTTTTCCTTTCATTTCTTTTAGTTTGGCAATTCTATAAATCTATTTTTTTCCATTCTTAGTTTCTAATTTTTTATATAATTCATTATATATCTTACTTTTTGATTCGTGAATAATTTTTTTACTTCTTTTTTTGCATTCTTGTATTTTTCAAATGCATCACACTCCCTCATGTGTACACCCATCTCTTGCAAAAGCACAGGTTTCTGGAGGCAGATGTTTATCTAAACTTATATCTTAACACTCCCTCATGTGTACACCCTGGACAAGTTATAAGAGGGTGACAGACAAATGGAATATCAAATGGGTGAAAAGGGGCCCAGTGGGACTTCAACTCAACACTTCCCACTCTGATAATATCTTAAAATTTTGTGAAACAACTATCCACTCCAAATGCTTATGATTGCTTCTTTTTTTTTTTTTCCTTTTTCCGGTTGCCGGGGGGGGGGGGGGGAGGTTTTCTATGTTGATTTTATAACTATATCCATCAGCTGTAACAGCAAGCATAACTGGGTAAGTAGTTACAAGAACTCAAGTTTAAGACCCTTAATTACTAGTTTTAGTCTAGGAATACACAAAAATCGACATGATTCATTGAGAAACCAAAAGAAATAAGCTTAAGAACTTTGTATTTGTATGGAAAGACCAAAAGAACAAAAATGGGTTTCCAGACTATCTTCTGCGCATAACAATTGCTGTCATGAAGGCTTCCACAGTATATGTGTTTTCAAATTACCCAAAATCTGTATACTGTATAGCATAAGATTAAAAAGAATTGAACAGGAACTCACCTTATTTCTCTGCGTTTTATCTGGCGGCACGATTTACCAGTCTGATGCTTTGGTGACGAACCAACGGGGGAAAAACTACTACGTCTGCATGCGGAAGATTCAGTATACTTTCTTTCACGAGAACGAGCTGAACCATTGCTCCTCCAAGATAAGCTTCTACCAGGTAATGAAGAAGAATCACGCTCAGAACATGAAAAATCTTCCACTTCATTCCTCCCTGCTTTCAATTCTTTGCAGTTTTCACCATACTTTGTGGCTTTATCACCGAATTTAGATTCACATTCTGTCATCCCCTCCTGGTCAGAGCTTGAGTCAAATTCCTCAGAAAAGTCACTCAACCCATGGTTTTCCAAAATGGCAAGAACATCTGCTGTTGCCTTTTCAGCCTTCTTTCTTTGAAGAGATACAATCCTTAGTTGCTCCTCTAATTCCAACACCTGTAACATGAGACAAAAGCAACAACTTCATTGTATTAACAAGGAGAGAAGCAAGGAAAGTCATCTCTCTGTCTCCCTATGCAAATTAAAAATCCTCTCTCTCCTCTCATTGCCTCAATAAAGAAATCTCATATAAAGTTCTAAACTCAGTATCAATCCACCCATTAGATCATACTCTCTTGTTCCGTGATTAACTAAAAACAACCTTCTTGTAGTTATAAACCCAAAATGGCAACACCTTCAAAACCAGATTCTGTACTATTTATATCACAGAGAGAGAGAGAAAGAGAGAGAGAGAGAATGAGAGCAAATTTAGGCCATCGAACTAAATCAGGAAACAGCAGGGATTAATCAGTTAGCTAACCCTCTTAGCAAGTTCATCAGCTCTTTGTCTGGCTGTTCGTGATACAGATCTTTCGGACAGCAGCCTTGCCCGAAGAAATTCAATTGTCATTGCATTTGAATCCTCCATATCAGTCGTTTTCCTACAAGATAAAACTCAACTAAGAAAATATCCATAGCTTACACAAACTCTTAAACCTGATACAAGTGATTCTAAAACAACCTCTTCAGTTCACCAAGCCCCAAAGAAAAAAAAAAAAAAAAAAAAAAAAAAAAGAACAAAAGACACAAACACAAACCAGATCAAAACTTGCCCTCAAAAAATTCCGACTGATTAAATATAGATCCTTTTACATCTACATACTAAGAGCATAAAGCGAAATTACCTTATTTGTAAATTCGTTTCACTGAAATTAACCATAAATATAATAAACATTAGATCAGTTTCCATAAGCCATGAAAAATTCAAATGAAAGATTTCACTTTTCTTGAATAGATAGAAGCCCTAAACCACAATTCCAATTGAAGCGCAGGATCAAAACTTAGTTGAATCTTTAAATACCAACCATAAACCCTAACTTCTTCACATGCACAAAAGATCCATCAACAAGCTACCAGCAACCGACAAATAATATTTCCATTTGCCCTCTATAAAGTACCTCACAATTTTAAAGATCCTAGTCGCAAAATCAAAAGGACGACAGATAGCGACAAAGGGGTAGTCCATATCGAGAGAGAGAGAAGAGAGAAAAAATGCTACCTTTGATTGTCGTTGATTGAACCTGCCATTATTGGAAGAATAGATCAGAGCCCGACAACCCTGAGACTTATGAATTAAGCTTCATGAGAGAGAGAGAGAGACGGAGGAAGGGAGAGAGGTGAAATGGGAATCGAGAGAAGTCTTGGAGGAAGCTTCTTTCAGCGAAGACCATCATTTCATTCTTCTACAAAGCAACAGCCAACCAGGGACAATGATAGTGACAAGAGTATGAGGATTGTGGACCCATCTGTAAATTTTATTTTCCTCAAGGCTCAAAATATCGGGTTTTTTCTTTTCCTTTTATTTATTATTCTTTTGGACTATTGATATAAACTTTTACTTTTGTTTTATAAAATTTTTTTAATATTAATATGAATAAATATATTCTCAAATAAATTTTTTTCAATTTAATACTAACTTATCTTTTGTCCACCGATTCTCTATATTAGGAGCAGTGTTTTGAAATCTGAATCAGAATACGAATCGGTTTTGTCAATGGATCACTGGATCACTAGGTTAACCCGGTCGGATCGGATCAAAAACCCAGATGACATTATCATGAAATAATAAATAAATATAAAATTATATGAAATTTACATAACTCCTACATATGGTGTGGTGGAAAAAACTGTTGATATATCCATTCTGATAGTGGGTTCAAGCACGGATAAGTGTAATTTTTTCACTTTTATTTTGTACTTTAAAAAACCCGGGTTGGACCGGGCCGGTTCAATCCCGATTCAGTCGGTCCAACCCGAGTTTTGACCGACTTTGATCGGTTTTTTCAGAATCTGGTTTTTGTGGGAAAACCCGAACCGACTGCTGGTCTGGTTCCCAATTAAACCGGTCTGACCGGCCAGTCCAGTCCAGGTTTCAAAACACTGATTAGGAGGGGTATACCGTGTGTTCATAGTGTAAAATTTGAAATTTGTGTGAAATATTATAGACATGTACCTATTGCAAATGATTGAAAGAAAATGTGTTAAATTTTAAATTTATGAAAAGTTAAATTTTAAATTTATGAGAAATTAAATTAACATAAATTATAAAGTTATAATTTATTAAAAAAATGACAAGTATTGCGTTAATCATTATAATGATTACTACAATAATTGAATGACAAATAAAAAATACATAAAGTTTAAAATTGGTGTGAGATATCCCGTAGACAAAATTTGGTTTTCTTGATTATCAAATTAGGAAAATTTAAATAATCAAAGTAAGAATGAATATAGAAATATGTGATAGGATTAGAACTATTGATGTCACAAGGAAGATTACTGACTGATGGTTTGTCTAATGTAATATAAAAATACAAACTTTCACTCTAATTCTCCTTCATACAATTGCAATAGAAAAATCCAAAGGAGGAAATCTTACATATGTTCTTTTGATTTCAAATTCCGATTTCCTTGTGGAGAGATTGATGGGAATCATCCAAAATTATAGGAACTTAAATGAAAGATTTTTAAAAGATTTAAAATCCTTTTTATTAAAGAAAACTTGAGTCATTATGAAGATTCCTTACCTTATTAGGGGTGACCACTGTGATCAGTTTCTTTTGTGAGAGAGACTTTCTCGAGAGTATTGGAGATTTAAATTTATTAGAAATTTCTTTGTTTACATAAGTTATAGTTATCACATAATGGGGTTGCTTCAATATCAATGAAACATATCCACTGAGAAGTGGAATAACCGTAAGGCTCTCAAGGACTGAGAGCTAGGATGGTCGAGAAAGTCGGAAGTTATAAATTAGTGCTCGACAAAGAGAGCACTCAACTGAAGTACTAAGAGGATTGAGAGCATATTCGATCGTTCATAGGCTTGATGGAAAGGTAATTTTGTCCTAATCTAATGGGTCGTTGGATCATGCACCATAAGTCAGCAATCCCATTTTCAATCTTATGTTCGCTATTATATTTATGCTAATAGTTTGCCAGATTTGTTTACTCCTGTAGATGTCTGATGAAGTACGAGAGTGACCAATAGGTCAGAGAGTCAAGGGCTACATTGACCGAGAGGTTAAAAGGTCGAGAGGTTGTGCAGCCGAGAGACATAAGTGATGATAGTAGGCTGAGAGTACATTGACCGAGAAGCCATTTGACTGAGAGACCTAGAGCGAAAGGGAGATTTGTGTAGAACGGGAATCAAGAACACAAGAATGTTTATTTTTTACGGAAAGAGGTTTAAGGGTTTTATAATTGTGGGCCTACTAAGGCGTCATGCTAATGGGCCATTTGACCATGTAGTATAATTTGCCCCCCACTTCTAATAGCGTTTAGGGGAAGTGGCATCAGGAGTAGATACAGACTAAAAATTCGAGAGGTTGTGAAAACGAAAAACTTTTCCAATAGGTGATATAAGCGCAAAAGTGGAAAAATAAATGAAGTACGTGTGGTTTCATTTTTCGTGAATCTTTCGAAAATGCTTTATAATATTGCTTTCATGTTTCATTTGCAAGTATTGTGATGTTTGCATTTCTACTGGTTACTTTTGTTAAAAAAGAGAAAACTCGACAATTTAGGGTTTTTAAAGTTTCTAAGAGATATTAGATGGCGAGAGGCACTCCTTCCCTATTCACCGTATTACCGATGATATTAAGAGCACACTTTCAAAAGAAGAGTTGGAGAACTTACGAAATAAGATGACATTGGGAGATGACTATATTTTGTGCTCTGCCATGGATAATGAAAGGGCAAACACTCCATCGGATAGATGTGTCCCTCTATACAAAGAATACATATAACATGGTGTTTAGGTGTTGTATATGGGGCCTCTTAGCGCCATTTTGAAGGGTTGGAATATTTTTCCGATCTTACTCATGATCAGTGTTTGGCATTCGGTGGTGGGGGTGTTGGTTTGTTAAGCTACTGTCACCTCAGTTTTAGTTTCAAGATTTTGTTGTCTATTTTTTCTTTGACAAGGTGTCTTTCCAGTGGTTCGACGGAGGTTGGTTTTGTTTATAAACTTGGCAAGACTGTAACTAGAGATTCTACTATAAGGAGACCATGGAAAAAGTTTGGATAGAGAAATTCTATTTCATCGAGTTTGTAAATAAACAACTGTTACCCCAGTTATCGAGGCTAATGGAGAACCTGTGACGAGTACGAAGGTCTCAAAACCTTTTCGACACTTAAGGTTTGTTCGCTCAATGAGGGGTTATTGTCTGAAAAAGAAAAAGTGCATTTGCGTTGAGACTCTTTTGGACAAGTAGATGCTATCATCGGCTGGTCTCTTATTAGGGGAGAAGAGAAAATTTGATAGGCCTATTTTGCCAAAGAAGCATGCAATAAGGCTTCAGGACACAGTTTTGTCAGAGGATCTGGTTGAGATTACCACCGAGAATCAGATGAGGCCACGATCCAAGAGGGGTCTTGAAGAGGAAAGAAGTGCATCAGGTGATAGAACGAGTGACGTGCGCCTAATTGCTACTCTGTTCCCTAAAGGAAAAAGATGTAAATTGGTGCTCCCTACTCATAGCACCGAGGAGGGAAGCACTACTAGGGAAGTTCCTTTGATTCCTCCGTTGGCTATCGAGGGTCCTAAAATAGTGGACTTTGAGGTTGGAGCATACAATTCCGAGGAAGATGATACTTCCTCGAGAGCCTCGAATTTTGGTTGAAAGGAAGGAGGACCGAGGGTTGAACTGGGTTCCTCAAATGATCTTCCAAAGTACCTATACATGCGATAGGACTTATCTTAATCTTTGGGGCTAATTTATGAGTTATCAAAGAGGTAGAACTTATCGTAATCTTTCCATTTTGTTTTGAATCTTAGGCTTTTTGGAAGAGAGGCACATAAAAATATAATTTTTTTAAAATAAAATAACGGCCAGCTACTGTCTCCATTTGTCCTCCTTAAAGAGAGACAAAAAGAGAAAAGGAAAGAGACAGAGAGAGCATAGAGGAACGGCTCCTATGCATCATGATCATCATTAGGGGACACCACTCTTCTTAACTAATCCGCACCATACACCGGAGATGGACAATTCATTGTCAATCATAAAAGCAAAGAAACCAGATTTCTAGTTGAATGAACAAAAAGATGGAGGCAAAGTAGTCTTACAAAGATGACCAAACTCTCAAATCATCACAAAAGTGAAACAGAAGTCTTCTTAAAATAAATGGGAGCAAGAAATTAAAATTTCAAAGAGTCCTTCCAACTACTGCAAGCACACGTTTTGTGAAACAAGACAATGTTTGGCCAATTAATGTTTTTGAAAAAAAAAATCCCCAAAAGCATGTCACATCACATGACTAGCTCACCAATGATAAGTTACCTCATGCCAACTAGAGGATAACCAAAACTAAGGTAGCGAAAAGCCCTCCACTGTAGAGGGAGAAACCATGGTGCAAACAGAATAAGAATCCACTATAAAAAATAAGCAATTACAATGATTAGCATCCTAAGCTAACACCTATCTCTCCAACCCCATTTGGTTGCATTTCTCCCGACATATGTCTTTTGGTTTATGTTTCTTAGCACTCAATATGCTTCTTGGTGTTTTGCTTTGGAGGATTAATAAAGATCTCTCAGTTATTTTCTTTGGAAATAGAAGATGTAAACTTTTCAAAAGATTTAATGTCGACACGCATAGCATTTAATGCTTCTCAGTACAATAACGAAAATGCACGTCTCAAAAGGAGAGAAGAGAAGTAACTTCTCCAGGAAGCTATAGACACACATACAAAATAATAATTAAATATATACATCACATATAAAAGAAAGTAACAAAACTAACACAAAGGAATATACAACAATCAACAACCAGTTAGCATTAACTATAATCCAATCTCCCTAATGAAGAAAATTGAGCAAATATTGCAAGAAAGCTAAAAAAACACAAAACACCAAATTTACATGAAAAACCCTCCAACATAGAGGAAAATACCACAAGAAAAACTAGATAAAAGTCCACTATGAGAATAAGCAATTACAATAATTAGCCTGTAGAGGGAGAAACCATGGGGCAAACAAGATAAAAATATACTATGAGAAATAAGCAATCATAATGATTAGCATCCTAAACTAATACCCATCTGTCTAATCCCATTTGGTTGCATTTCTCCAGGCATATGCCTTTCGGTGCATATCTTTTGAAACTCAATATTTTTATCGATCCTTTGCTTTGGAGGATGAATTTGGGTCTCTCGGTACTTTTCTTCAGAAATAGAAGATGTAAACTTTTCAAAGTTTTTAATAGCCACACACATAGCATTTAATGCTTCTCAGTGTAATGACAAAAATGCACATCTCAAAAGGCGAGAAGAGTAGTAACTTCTTCAGGAAGCTTTAGACACACAAACAAAATAATAATTAAATATATACATCATATATAAAAGAAAGCAACAAAACTAGAAAGCAACAAAACTAACACAATGGAATACTAATAGAGTATAAATTAGTGTAATATGTGTGATTGATTTTGAGTTATTTTTCAGTAAATATTATATTAATATCTATAATTTATAGTATTTGATATGTTAGAATCAATATAGAAGGTTCATGAAGAAAAGTGAAGAAAAAGAATCAATTGGAAGCTTTTCATGCAAGGAATAGAAAAATGGATAGCAATGATTTTTTGTTAACATATAGGCATGTGGTTTTTAGGAGATAATGCAAGATTTTGTTGAAGAATCACTGCCGCAAGCTTTCTTTCCTAATTGTACATTCAAGGAAGAATTGAGATGGATTTGGAAATATTGAAAATTTGCAAGATATATTGATTTATTCTTGATATTTAGGAGTAGAAATTTTGGAAACTTCAGTTTTTGTAACCTTCTATTTTATTTAGTTTATTTCTTTAGGCTTTGTAGTTATTAGAAACTTTTTTTTAATTATTTAGTGGCTGCCTTAGGGTTAGAGATTTTCCCTTTTTGAAAAATAGGAAGGTAGAAAATATAAAGAAGGGAGGTAGTTGGTAGCATAAGAGAGTGGTATTCTTGGCGTCTAGCACATTACATTACATTCTTGTAGACATTTTTTTTCAATAGCAACCCGTTTCTTTTCTTCAGCATTTTGTCTTAATACAAACAGAATTTTTGTTTAATTTTGTCAGTTCTCTTTCTCCATGAATTTATTCTAAAATAATTTTCTAGTCAAAAAATTATTGAAATCTTAATGAATGAAGATTGTGAAATCTAATTGAGGTTATTGGCTCAATATTTTGTAAATATTTATTTAATCTATGTTTCTCAATATTGATGATTGTTTTGACTTTATTGAATAGAAACTTATATTTGATAACACTAAAATAGTTTATAACCAATTAAAAATGATAAAATTTGTTTGTTTTTAATAAAGTAGTAATTGGTATGGTTTTATGGTCTCATAAGTGGTTTAACTTATGTTATAGTTTAAATAATATAATTTAAATAAATCCAAATTTGAATTTGTTAATTAGAATTAGATCTCTCTAAATTTTAAAACTGTTGAAACACTAAATCCAACGAAAATCTCTTGAATTGTCTTTCGATTAGGGAAATAATTAATGATGGTATCTTAATTACCGAAAAAGTAAAGAGAGATTGGTCATTTCGTGATACTTAACGGTTATAACCAATTTATTTACATAATGTTGAATAATTTTTATATTAATGATTAATTAAATAAATCAAATTGGAAATAATTCTTTTGGCTTGAATTTATTCTCATTCATATTTTCTCTTTTAATTGGTATTATTGAATTGTCTTGTTTTAGTTAATCTTATTGACATATTTATTTTGTTAGTTTTAGATAATTTCACAATCCCCCATATTTTCTTTTCTTTTTTAAGAGAAACGAATCCACTCATTCTCTGAGGATACGACCTTACTCACACTAGACTCATCTTTTGTGAAGTAGGCATTTTTATTTTTATTGGTTTGACACCCACCAAGTTTTTGCATCGTTGCCAAGGAAGATAGTGTCAAGTGTTTTGTTTCTTTTACACTTTCTCCTTGTTTTGGGTAATGTCTTGATATTCTTGAACAGGTGAACTAGTGTTTGACTCGAAAATTGAGAAAACAACCCGAAGACTTATCAAGGGTATGAAGCAAACAAAACAGCTCATATCTTCATTGCGTGAACTCAACTTGGATGAGAAATTGTAGGAACTTTTAAGTGATAGTAAAGAGCAACACATCAAGGACGAGAACATGGATGTACCGAGAACTTTAAGGAAGTTAACTACACCCGAAGTTAACTAACAATCTTTTTGCATTAATTTTTCTGAAATTAAAATTCCATTTGAATTAAAATCAGGACTTATTCACTTACTTCCTAAATTTCATAGACTTGCAGGAGAAGATCTCAACAAACATCTTAAGGAGTTTCATATATTATGTTCCACAATGAGACCACAAGGTGTAATCGAGGAGCAATTGAAGTTAAGGGTTTTTCCATTCTCTTTAGTTGATAAACCTAAGTATTGGTTATTCTATTTACCCTTTGATTCAATTGCTAATTAAAATTATTTGAAAAGGTTGTTTTTGTAGAAATTTTTTCCAGCTTCTCATATAGTGAATATTCGGAAGGAAATTTGTGGTATAAGACAATTTAATAGGGAAACTTTGTACGAATATTGGAAAAGATTCAAATAAGTTTGTGTAAGTTGTCCACAATACCAAATTCCTGAATAGCTACTTGTCCAATACTTTTATGAAAGCTTTTTGTACACAGAAAGGAATTTGATCGATACAGTAAACGGTGGTGCGATGATGAAAAAAATGCCCGAGGAAGCTCGAAATTTGATTTCCAATATGGCAGCAAATGTACAACAATTTGGAGGATGACAAAATGTCCCAAAAGGGTCAATGAGATAAGTATTTCTTCCCTTAATCACAAGTTGGATTCTCTAACTTCTATTATGGAAAGGTTGGTTGTCGGAATGGTACAACAAGTGAAGGCATATGGAATTTGCTTGAATATGGGTCACCTAACTGAGATGCGCTTTACACTTCAAGAGGAATCTAATGAACAATTGAATGTTGTAGGTGGATTTTCAAGGTAGTCTCCAAGAAAGTACGATCTTTACTCAATCACCTACAATCAAGGTTGGAGAGACCATCTGAATCTAAGTTATAGGGCCAAACCATAAGGAATTTCATAACAATCCTATGGAAGACCACCATTCCAACTACAGCAACCTCCACAAAACTAAGGGCCAACCTTTGAAAATCTTATAAAAAGTTTTATGCAGGAAACAAGAACAAGCATTCAAAGTCTCAGTACCGAAGTATCACAATTGGTGATGACAGCAAGCAAAATCAAAGCTAGTCATGGAAAATTGCCATCTCAAGTAAAAATAAATTCAAGGGAGAATGCAAATGCCATGTTGCTTAAAAGTGGGAAAGAAGTGTAGAATTTTTCACCAAAAGAAGAATAAAAAGAGGAAGAACACAAAAAGAAAACAATATCTCTTGAAATTACACCAAGAAGGGTAAGTGAGGTACCCAACAATTCAAATTCAAAACTAACTATTCCTCCTCATTTTTTTGGTAGGTTAGCACGTTCCAAGAAGCAAGAAGATGAGAAGGAAAGTTTGGAAACGTTTTGAAAGGTGAAGATAAATATCCCTCTAATTGAAACCATCCAACAAGTGCCGAGGTATGCAAAATTTCTCAAGAAATTGTGCACTAGGAAAAGAAAGTTAGAGGGCAGCAATAAGATTATTGTTAGTGAAAATGTCTCAGCCATCATTCAAAAAAAAATTGCCTCCAAAGTGTAAAAATCCAGGTATGTTTATCATACCGATCATCATAGGTGTCAAAAGAATAAAGAAGACAATGCTTAACCTAGGTGCCTCCATCAATGTCATGCCCTTAACCATGTTTAGGCATTTGAATTTAAGACCTTTAAAGGAGACCAATGTAATTATACAATTAGTCGATTGGTCCAATTCATACCTCGAGGGCATTGTTAAGGATGTTTTTGTCAAGGTTAATAAGCTAATTTTTCCTATTGATTTTTATATCATTGACATGGATGATGCATGCTCAAATCCTACACTCATATTGTTAGGTAGGCATTTCATAAAACTAGCAAAAACCAAGATTGATGTAGGGATTTTGTCATTTGAATTTGATGGTAAAATTGTCACATTCAAAATTTTTGATGCTATGTGATACCCTAATGATTCAAAATCTATTTTTTATGTTAGCATAATTGATTTGATAGTGTGTGAGAATTTTAAACAAAATTTGAAACTTGATAAGCTTGATCTTGTGCTAGAAAAGGGTTGGATAGGTAAAGAAACTGAAGTGACTCAAGACGAAGAAGCAAAGGAAGCTATTATGGCTTTGCAATCAACATTGGAGTTGCCCCATAGGTTTGTGAGTAATTTTTTGCCATTACCTCCTTCCAATGAGAGAATTCTTCCTTCAATAATGTAGTCCCCAAAGCTCAAGTTGAAGCCCTTGTTCAAGCATCTCAAGTATGCACATTTGGGTGATGATGAGACATTGCCAGTGATCATAGCCAAAGACCTAACTGAGAATCAAAAAGGAAGTTTGATACGGGTGCTAAGGGAGTACAAAACAGCCATTGGATGGGCTTTGACAGATATCAAAGGTATAAGCCCTTCTGTGTGCATGTATCGAATTTTGCTCGAGCCTAACTCCAAATTGGTAAGTGAACTTCAACGCAAGCTGAATCCTACTATGAAAGAGGTTTTTTTTTAAAGAAATTTTGAAACTATTAGAGTTAAGGATTATTTATCATATTTCTGATAGTCATTCGGTGAGTCCAGTCCATGTAGTTCTAAAAAAGAGTGGATTTCAATTGCTGAAAAATGAGAATAATTAACTAGTTCCAATGAGACTACAAACTAGGTGGTGAATGTGCATTGATTTTAGAAACTAAATATAGTTACTAGGAAGTACCATTTTCCTTTGTCTTTCATTGATCAAATGTTGAAAAAATTAGCAAGTAAATTGCTTTTTATATTTCTTGGATGGGTGTTCAGGATGTTACTAAATAGTTGTAGCCTAGGAAAACAAAGAAAATACCACTTTTACTTGCCCATTTGGAACGTTTGCATATCGTAGGATGCTCTTTGATCTTTGTACTGCACCAAGAATATTTCAACGATACATGATGAGTATTTTTCTGATTTAATTGAAAATTACATTGAGATTTTTATGGATGATTTTACAGTGTATGGAGATTCCTTCAATCAATGCCTAGACGATTTATGTAAGCTCCTTAAGAGATGCATTGAAACTAACCTAGTCATTAATTATGAGAAATGTCATTTTATGGTCAAGGAGGGAATAGTGTTAGGTTATGTGATGTCATCAAAAGACATTGAAGTTGACAAGGCCAAGGTTGATTTGATTGCCAATTTATCGTATCCTACTAATGTGTAGGAAGTCCGTAGTTTTCTTGGTCATGTAGATTTTTACCAAAGATTCATAAAGAACTTTTCAAAGATAGCTCAACCACTTTCAAAATTGTTACAAAATAATATTCCATTTGAGTTTGGAGAAGAGTTTAAGGTGACCTTTGACAAATTGAAAACTTTGCTAACTTTAGTACCAATTTTGCAGTCACCTAATTAGGATCTACCATTTGACTTGATATGCAATGCTAGTCACTATGTCGTGGGAGCTGTTCTTGAACAAAGGGAGGGAAAGCAATCACATGCCATTTACTACAATTCAAAGACGCTCAATCACATCCAATGCAACTACACTATAATGGAGAAGGAGTTTCTTACTATAGTCTTTGCTTTTAAAAAATTTAGATTTTATTTATTGGGCTCTAAAGTTGTTATTTATTCTAATCATGTAGTCTTGAAGTACCTTCTTTAGAAGAAGGAATCAAAACCGTGACTTATTCATTGGATCTTGTTGCTACAAGAGTTTGATTGGGAAATACGGGATCGGAAAGGAGTCGAAAATTCTATGGCTAATCGTTTGAGCAGATTGGTACATAAAGAAGAGCCCCTACCCATATTCGTGACATTCCCAAATGAACAATTGTTTACCCTACAAGGTAAGATAGGTAAGGAACCTGGTTTATTGATATTATTAATTTTCTAGTGACCAACATCTTACCACATGGCGTAAGCATTGCAAAGAAAAATAAGATTAGGAATGACTCTAAGTACTACATATGGGATGAACCTTACTTGTGAAAAATAGGGTCTGATCAAATTATTCGTAGATGTGTACCTAATGTTGAAATTCATTCCATAATTGCTTATTGTCATAGTTATGCATGTGGTGGTCATTTTGGTCCCAAGAGAATAACTAGAAAAATTCTCGATAGTGGTTTTTATTAGGAAACTCTCTCTAAAGATACATACCAATATTGTAAAAGTTGTAAAAATTGTTAAAAGGTTGGTAACATATCTTTTAGGGATGAAATCCCTCAAACTCCTATCTTATTTTGTTAGATTTTTGATATGAGAGGTATGGATTTTATGGGACTTTTTCCTAGTTCATGTAGTTATTTATATATTTTGCTTGCGGTTGATTAGGTTGCATCACTAACTCTTTGTGCAATGACTTCTGTTTTCAACAAAAAATTGCTCATCTGACAAGTTAATTGGATCAATCTAGGTACATTGTCTTTGTCGTTCTCGTCTCTGTATTGCGATTCATCAATTTCATTTTCAATTTACCGTATCAATCTAGGTTTTCTTGAAAATACAATGCGATTGGGAAAATTTTGAATCCGTTCATTTCTTGTTGAATGTTGTCCTCTGAAGTTTGATGTTTTGGCATTTGTTGTTCGATTCTTGTTCTCTGGATTATGTCTATTCGAATATGTTATGGGTTAGATTTTGATTCTCTCTCTCACTCTCTCTCTCTCTCTCGCTCTCTCTCTCCCTCTCCCTCTCACGCCTTTCAGAGAAGTCTCTACGATGGATCTGTGAATCATTTTGAAGAGAAATGTTCTCTAATCTTCTCGCATGAGAGAGAGAAGCTTAGGTCGATCACAGGGATGTTGAGTTGATATGCCTTCGAATCATTTCTATGAGACTAGCGAATAATGTTATGGTATGTCTACCTTTGTAAGTCTCTCGCTCTCTCTTCGGTTTTGAAAACCCTAGGAATCGACATAAAACCCTGACTTTTGTCCTGTTTCTTGATGAATGAATATCTGATGTGTTTACTTAGAATGATTTAATTGTTCTTCCTAACCCTAGAAACTACATTCATTCAATTGTTCTATTGATTTGATCCATTTATATTTCATCTTCGTAGTTGCCCTAAATTGATTGACTGGGGCAATTTATTTTCAAAAGTTTTGGACTTGGTCTCTAATATCATTTAGGGGTTGAAATTTATAGACTTATCTTTGGTGGACTCTTGTTTAGTATGCACATATAGTTTGTTTGGGCACTTAATAATTGATTGAAAATAGTGAAAGTATGGATTAATGACCTGAACTTATAAGAATGATGGAGCATTAGATTAAACTAAAATCCTTGATTTTTCTGCATAATGGACAGTTTGTGTTTGCTGTGATTTTTTAGTCATAACTTCTTCTACATATAGGCAAATTAAATGAGGTTTTCTTTTTATGAAACTAGACTTCCATACCTTGAAAATGACATATGATTCAAAACACTTGGATTGTGACATGTTGTGCATGAAATTTACTAAAAAACTAGGATTGTGACATATTAAGAAGTAATCAATTTGCTCTACTGTTGGTATATGATTTAATGATCAATTTGTAATCAATGTTTTGAGTTAAGGTATTCAAAATCAAGGAGGGATTGAATTTTGTTTGGTTTGAGTTTGGGAGTGATTACCCTCCCGAAAGGTAAGTGAATGGACCGTTGTAATTTCAAATGAGAAAAATGATTTTTAAATTTTTTTATAAATGATTTTTATAAATATTTGTGATGATGGGATGTTCCAAAATTAGAGTTTGTAATATGTATGCCTCCTATGTGTTTATAAATAAATTTGTACAATATTTTGTTAGAAATAGTGTTCATGGATATGGTGATATGATTTAATAACCTATTTGTTGAAATCATGGTATATTGAATGATATTAGAATATTTGTGAAATGATGATGCATGTGATATAAATGACTATAGTCATTCCCTCCACAGAATGACCCAACGGGGTGATGTGGTTGGGGTTTATTAGCAAAGGATGGTAGATACGTCATTCTGCGCCCATGTCATATTATCTGGTTGCACCATCGGTGAGATACGAGTCAACGCCAAGAAAGGGAGAAGTAGTGTTGTGAAATGAGCGAATTGAAAATCTCTTGGCGGGTTTCCACCCATGTTCAGCTAAACCTTGGGTGGAAATGGTTTATTTGAGATCCCATAATTTTTTAAAAACGTAAAATTGTGGATACATTCTTTTTAATTATCATGATTGTTAGGAACTATTTTACATTCAATGAGTTGTTTGAAATATATGCTTTAAAACTCCCACACTCACGCTCATTTATTATTATAATTATGCCATTATACTCCACTCATTGAGTATTTCTATATTCACTCTTCTTTCTTTCAGTGGAATCTTGAATTTGGAGTACTAGTTGACTCAAGTGCTAGATTTTATTAAGTCCTAATTTTTGTGAAGTTTTCTATTATCGGTACTAGTTCTTGCTTTGTCTGAGATTTTTTAGGAGACTAGTTGGGTCCAAATGGAGGATATTTTTTTGAATTGTAATTAAAATTTCATCTTGTCAACACATTTGGATATCCAAACTTTAAATTATACTCGTATCTTTTATGTTTTCTTTCGCTAGATTTTCTTTAGAAATTTGTGAAAATTTTTTTGGATTTAGAGTGGTCGGGGTGACAATACGCATGTCTTTTGAAATAAGGATGGACCAAGATGGTCTTTTGGATTTTGTTGTGTTGTGTTGGATTTTGATGGATGTTGATAAATGTATTACACTATCCTAGTGTACAGGTAGTGCTTACCCATATGTTGGGATAACGAGATAGTTATTACATGCCCATTTTGAGGGTCGGTACGTGACAATTTTATTGGTATCAAAGCGTCAGATTTGGGTTTAAATGTTTTGAAAGTTCAAATGAATTTTTCCAAATATTTTAAAGACTTTCAAATGTTTTTGAATGTTTGGATGTTCAAAATATTTTCAGATGGTTTTAAAAACCTCTTATGGGTCCTAGAATATTGACACACCCTAGACATAGGTGCTTAGCATTAATTTAATGTAGTAAACTAAAGATTCTTTTGTAGACCATCATGCCTCCTTGCAGAAGAATGAGAAATATAAATGAAATTCCTCCTCAAAGATACGAGGATTAGTCGTCCTCGCACGTTTCTCCGACCGAGATTCCTCAACTACTACAAGATGCTCTCCGACAATGGACCGAATGGTGGAATGCATATGGCGTGCATCTTCAAGTACTACCACAAGTTTAAGTTCCTCCCCAATTTCCCAATCCAGTGGTTCCACTGGTCTCTCCTATGGCATTGGTAGCATCTCCTACTTCAGTAGCTACACCATCCACCCAGTCGCCCATTGAATTGTCCAAGTTGTTGAAGGAAGTTAGACAACTTAGGTGTGAGAATTTTTCAAGATCAAACGACCCTGTAGTGGTTAAGAAATGGATCAAGGGGGTTTGAGAAGCGGTAACGAACATGAGGATTGATGATGAGATGAAGCATACGGTGGCCATAAGATTGTTGAATGAGGACGCTAGTACTTAGTAGGATGGTGTGAAGGAGAGAGCAACCGCACCCCTTACTTGGAACGAATTCCTTAGAGAATTCGATGAGAAATTCTATACCCAATTTGATCGGGATTTTTTTAAAAAAAAAAGAGAGTTTCTCCACCTCCGTCAAGGGAATAGGTCGATGGCGGAATATGAGGCGAAGTTTAGAAGTTTGTCCTCATTTGTTCCGAAGATAGTAGCCTCTAAGGAGTATAGATGTTTCAAGATGGCTTGAACCTGAACATCCGAGAGAGGATGTCGGTTATAGAGGATCACAATTATTAGAATGTTCTACAGTTGACCTTCAAGGCTGAGCAATGGTGCTAGAGAGGGGCAAGATTAGGGAGCACCATGGGAAGAAGAAAAGATCTGGTGGGTTCACTCTGAGCCATAACTCCAATAAAAGCAAGAGCACGGGCTCATACAGTGGTGATTCTTTCTCAAGATTGGTTGGCACTCCCTAAAGCCAATTGTTCTTCAAGTCGAATGCTCCTAGCGGTAGTGTTGGACCAGGAGAAAGCAAAAGGAATCCTTGCACAAATTATAAGAGATACCACTTGGATCCATGTAGGAGACCTAAAAGATACTACTATTGTGAGAAGGAGGGTCACTTTTAGCACTCTTGTCCTAACTTGATTGTAGAAGAGCAAGGGAATCGACAAGTTCGAGATCCTCCTAATGGCATCAAAGATGGATCGACTACTATTTCAGCACCTTCCATCAGTGCCACTCTGAGAACAGGAACAGAAAGCAACACTGTAGACATGGTCACAGGTAAAACCTTTTGAAACTTGAATTAAATAATTTAGAAATGTGATGTAGATGATGTGTGATATAATTTGAAGTATGTTGATGATATGATTTTTGTTATGGTTATTGATAAATGCATAACATTGGATATAGGGAATGTGTCTAAAATTTTTGACTCGTAGAGTTCCATCAAGTGAGTAACAATTGATGGGTGATCACTCGGTGTGATTGAAGACTTTGTTTAACCTAGGGATTTGCTCGATTCAATATGTTGGACTGTATAATTGGTCATGATCTTTGGGTCTAGAACCATCAGTCTCAAAAGTTTTTTCTATGCATGGATAGTATGATGTTATGATTATGTCAGTAGTATGGATTCCTACGGTGAGTGAATATACGAAATGTTCATGATTGTGTAGTGTGATGAAATGTTATAAGAAGTCATATATGAACCATGTAATCTGTGGATCGACTAATAATTATTTTATGGTTTATATTAATAGGTACATGAAAATTTTTGACGTTGATACTCGTGTATTAATAGATACTAGATCTAATAATTCATTTGTGAGCACAGGTTTTGCTAGACATTTTGATAGGCCTCAAACTACACTTTTGGAGGAGTTGTTAGTTAACACTCCTTTGGGAGGAACAATTGATTAGTGATACTATGTATAAAGATTGTGAGGTGAAGGTCAATGGGGTAACTCTTGAAGCAGACTTGATTTCATTAGAAATGGGAGATTTTGATGCTATTCTAGATATGGATTGGCTGCATCTTCATCAAGTATTAGTGGATTGTTTCATGAAAGAAGTGGAATTTAGAAAACCAAGGTGTCTGACACCTATCTTTACTGGAGAGTGTCAGGTATTGACAAACTGTGTGATTTTGGATCTTGAAATATGGAGACCAGTACACAAAAGATGTGAAGTCTACTTAGCCCACATTATTGACACCATGGTGGAGAGTCCAAATTTGAATGATGTTCCTATAGTGAATGAGTTTTCGAATGTTTTCCTGGAAGAGCTACCTGGGTTGCTATCGATCCGGAAGTTTGATTTCACCATAGATCTGGTTCCCAAAACTACATTGATTTCTATCCCTCCATATCGAATGATACCCGTAGAGTTGAAAGAGTTGAAGGTTCAGCTCCAAGAGTTATTGGATAAGGGGTTCATGCAACCGAGTAACTCACCTTGAGGTGCTCCGGTTCTGTTTGTGAAAAAGAAGGACAGGACCCTTCGATTATCCATTGACTACCGGCAACTCAATAAGACAGCAATCAAGAACATGTGCCCTCTCCCAAGGATTGATGATCTTTTAGATCAACTTCAAGGGGTTAGTGTGTTCTCAAAGATAGATTTGAGATCGAGTTACTATCAATTGAGGATTAAGAGTGATAATATCTATAAGACCACATTTAGGACACAATATGGGTACTACGAGTTTCTGGTGATACTCTTCAAATTGACGAATACTCCTATAACTTTTATGGATCTCATGAACTGAGTGTTTCATTCCTACTCGACAAATTTGTCATAGTCTTTATCGATGACGTCTTGGTGTATTCCAAGAATGATGAAGAGAACTCCGAACATCTCTGGATCGTATTACAAATTCTTAGGGAGAATGAGTTGTATGCTAAGTTCTCTAAGTGCGAGTTTTAGATAAGTGAGATTGGTTTTTTGGGACATGTGGTTTCCAGGGATAGAATTTTTGTAATCCCAAGAAGGTAGAGCCTATTTTGAAGTGGGAGAAATCCAAAAACGTCATCGAGGTGAGAAGTTTCCTGAATTAGTAGGTTACTATCGGAGATTCGTAGAGGGATTCTCGAAGATAGTGACTCCAATGTCCAATTTGACTCAAAAGGGGGTCAAGTTCGAATGGAATGAAAAGTGCGAGAGTAGTTTCCAAGAGCTTAAGCAAAGGTTGACATCCGCTCCCATCCTTACCTCCCTATTAGCGGTGGCGGTGAGTATGCAGTATATAGTGACACCAGCAAGCAAGGGATAAGATGCTTGTTGATGCAAGGCGGTAGGGTAATTGCTTATGCCTCTCATTAGTTAAAGAAGCACGAGGTGAACTACTCCACTCATGACTTGGAGCTAGCTACTATTGTTTTTGGCTTGAGAATTTGGTGACATTACTTATATGGGGTCACGTATAAGATTTTCAGTAACCACCAAAGTCTTAAATATTTGCTCACACAGAAAGAACTTAACTTGAGGTAATGAAAGTGACTAGAGTTGATAAAAAATTATGATCTAGTGATAGACTACCACCCCAAGAAAGCTAACGTGGTTGCTGATGCCTTAAGCCGAAAGTTCTCTTATTCTAATGTGATATCTCAAGGAAGTTCTTACCTCTCTTATCTAGTCGGACTCCAAGCACTTGGAGTCAAGTTGGCTAAAGATGATTACGGTGCACTCTTGGCCAAGTTTATGGTAAGACCTACCTTGGTGGATCGTATTCAGGAGTTTCAAGCAATTGATAAGGAATTGAAGGGCATAGTTGAGAAGATCCGCAAGGGGGAAGGTGGTGAGTTCCGGATTCGGGAGGATGAGATTGTGACCTATGGGAGACGAATTTGTATCCCAAAGGATGAGGATTTTCGGGAGGCCATATTTGAAGAAACACATTTCTCGACCTATGCCATGCATCCGGGGAGTACGAAAATATACCGAACCATCAAGGAGTCATATTGGTAGTCTATGTTGAAGAGAAAAATAGCCAAATTTGTAACTAGATGTCTAGTGTGCCAGCAAGTCAAAGCCGAGTACCAGAAACCGGCCAGTGTCCTCCAACCACTACCAATTCCCAAATGGAAGTGCAAACACATCACTATAGATTTCGTGCTGGGTTTGCCACGTACTCCGAGTTGTCACGATGTCATCTGGGTGATTTTGGACTGTCTCACCAAGTTGGCTCATTTTTTTGCTGATTCAGAAGTCTTATCCCTTGGAGAGGTTAGACAAGTTATTCATCTATGAGATTGTAAGGCTTCATAGCATCCCAGTGTCCATTAAATCGGACCCTAATACTCGGTTCATTTCTCGATTTTGGCCTAAGTTGCAAGCAGATTTGGGGACTAAGTTAAAATTTAATACTGCGTTTCATCCCCAAATGGATGGACAGTCCAAGAGTACTATTCAAACCTTGGAAGACATGTTTAGAGCATGTGTTATGGATTTCTAAGGTAGTTGGGATCAACATTTCTCATTGATCGAATTTGCATATGACAATAGTTACCAAACTAGTATTAGGATGCCACATTATAAAGCCCTCTATGGAAGGAAGTGCCGAACTCCATTATGTTGGGATGAGGTTCATGAGAGGAAAATCGAAAGTGTAGAGTTGATTGAGACCACCAAGGAAAAAGTGAGAATGATTAGTGAAATAATGAAGACAACTCAAGATCGACAAAAGAGCTATACCGATAAGAGGAGAAGGCATTGGAATTCGAAGTAAGAGATATGGTGTTTTTTAAGGTATCTCCTTGGAAGATCATAATCTAGTTTCAAAAATGGGAAAAATTGAACACTCGTTATATCGGTCCCTTTACGATCCTTGAAAGGATTAGAAAGATGGCCTACCAACTTGAATTGTTACCGGAGTTACAAAGGATCCATGATATTTTTCACGTTTCAATATTGAAGAAATACTTGCCGGATCCCTCACATGCGGAGTTGAATCAAGATTTGAGTTTCAATGTATAGTTAGTGAAGATCCTTGCTCGACAATTCTAGCAATTGAGGAGTAAAAAAAAATCCCCATGGTCAAGGTATTGTGGAGAAGCAACCAAGTGGAAGAGGAAACTTATGGAACCAAAGAGTTGATGTGAAAACAACACCCCCACCTTTTTGATGTATAATTTTCTTTTAAATTTCAAGTACGAAATTTCTTTTTATGGGAGTTAAGTGTTGTAAAATCAAAAAACAAAAAAAAAAAGAGAATATAAAAGAAAAGTCAACCAACTCCACTAATTTTCTCTCCCTTCTCCCCTTTACTCATGCCCTCTCTTGTCCTCACCTTTACTCTCTCCCTCCTTATCCGAACTCATAGCACTCTCTCTTGCCCCCAAGTAGTCATGATGGTTAGGGTTTTGCTTTTTGTGCGATGACTTCTGTTTTTAACAAAAACTTGCTCCTTCGACAAGTTAATTGGATCGATCCAGATACATTGTCTTCATCAATCTCTTCTCTATGTTGCGATTCATCAATTTCATTTTTAAATTATTGTATCAATCTGGGTTTTCTTGAAAATACAATACGATTGGGAAAATTTTTAATCCATTCATTTCTTGTTGAAAGTTGTCCTCTGAAGTTTAATGTTGTGGCATTTGTTGTTCGATTCTTGTTCTCTAGATTCTGTCTGTTCGAATATGTTGTGGGTTCGATCTTGATTGTCTCTTTCTCTCCCTATCCCTCTCATGCCTCTCAGAGAAGTCTCCATGATGGATCTGTGAATCATTTCGAAGAGAAATGTCTCTGATCTTCTCACATGTGAGAGAGGAGGCTTAGATCGATCGAAGGGATGTCGAGTCGATGCGCCTTCGAATCATTTCTGCGAGAGTAATGAATAATGTTCTGGTATATCTGCCTTTGTAAGTCTCTTTCTCTCTCTCTCTCTCTCTCTCTCTCTCTCTCTCTCTCTCTCCGGTTTTGAAAACCCTAGAAATCGACATGAAACACTAATTTTTGCCCTGTTTCTTGATGAATATATCTCTGATATGTTTACTTAGGATGATTCAAAATTTCTTCCTAACCCTGGGAACTTTATTCATTCGATTGTTCTGCTGATTCGATCCATTTATATTTTATCTTCATAGTTCTAAATTGATTGACTGGGGCAATTTATTTTCAAAAGTTTTGGACTTGGTCTCTAATATGATTTAGGGGTTGAAATGTGTAGAGTTATCTTTGGTGGACTCTTGTTTAGTGTGCACATATAGTATGTTTGGGCACTTAATAATTGATTGAAAATAGTGAAAAATATGGATTAATGACTTGAACTTATCAGAATGATGGAGCATTAGATTAAGGTTAAATCCCTGATTTTTCTACATAATGGACTGTTTGTGTTTGCGGTGATCTTTCCGTCATAACTTCTTCTACATATAGGCAAATTAAATGAGATTTTCTTTTTATGAAACTAGATTTCTATATCTTGAAAATGGCATATGATTCGAAGCAATTAAATGAGAATTGGATTTTTAATATTTTTTAAAGAGATGCTTTCTACAGAATAGCACTCTGTTTTGCCGTGTTCTGGATGAATACTTTTCTTCGACTTTGAGATGTCTTTTAGACTGAATTAGGTTAAGTTCTAAATATGAAAGTTGTAGATCTCTTCTTTTCTTTAATTTGAGACTTAAATTACTTAAATCTGATATGTGTAGTAAAAATTATGACAATTTTTCAGTGACTGTACAAATGCGAGTCATGAATTTGAGACTATAATATTTATAGACTTAGATACTTTTGTATGGCTTGGGACATAAATATAAAAGTTATAGTTTTATATCTAATCTTTAAGTAAAAATTTGAAGTTCCACAATCCAAGAAGTGTATATTAAGATACGTTCATTTTTCTATGATATGTTGTGCCAAAAATTTAGTGAAAAACTAGGATTGTGTCATATTGAGAAGAAACCAATTTTCTCTAGTGTTGGTATATAATTTAACGATTAATTTGTGACCAATATCTTTGGTTAAGGCATTCAGAATCAAGGAGGGATTGGATTTTGTTTGGTTTGGGATTGTGAGTGATTATCCTCCCAATAGGTGAGTGAATGGACCGTTGTGCCTTCAAATGAGAAAAATGGCTTCTAAATTCTTTTATAAATGATTTTTATAAATATTTGTTATGGTGGGATGTCCTAAAATTAGAGTTTGTAATATGTATACGTCCTATGTGTTTATAAATGAATTTGTGCCATATTTTGTTGGAAATTGCATTCATGGATATAGTGATATGATTTAGTAACTCATTTGTTGAAATCATGGCACATTGAATGATATTGGAATACTTGTAAAATGATGATTTATATGATGTAAATGACTATAATCATTTCCTCCATAGAATGACCCGATAGGGTGACGTAGTTGGGATTTATTACAAAGGAAGGTAGATGTGGCCTCCTGCCCCCACGTCATATATCCGGTTGCACCATTGGTGAGGTACAAGTCAACGCTAAGGAAGGGGAAAGTAGAGTTGTGAAATGAGCAAATTGAAAATCTCTTAGCGAGCTTCCACTTAGGTTCGACCAAGTCTTGGGTGGAAGTGGTTTCTTTGTAGAGATCCCTGATCTTTTGAAAACATGAAATTGTAGATGCATTCTTTTTAATTATCATGATTGTTTGGAATTATTTTACATTTGGTGAGATGTTTGAAATATATGATTTGACATTCCTACACTCTTCTTTCTTTTTTTCTTTCAGAGGAATCTTGAATTTGGAGTACTGGCTAATTTTAATGTCGGATTTTGTCAAGTCCTAGTTTTTGTGGAGTTTCCTATTGCTGGTATAGTTCTTGCTTTGCCTGAGATTTTTAAGGAGATTAGTTGGGTCTATATGAAGGATATTTTTTTGAATTGTAATTAAAACTTTACCTTGTCAATGCATTTGGATTTCCAAACTTTAAATTGTATTCGTATCTTTTATGTTTTCTTTTGCTAAATTTTCTTTGGAAATTTGACGAAATTTTATTAGATTTAGAAAGGTTGGGTTGACAATATGCATGCCTTTTGAGACAGGGATGGACTGAGATGGTCTTTTAAATTTTGTTATATTATGTTGGAATTTGATAGATGTTAATGAATGTCTTGCGCTATTCTGGTGTATGGGTAGGATTTACCGGTATGCTGGGATAACGAGCTAGTTGTTACATGTCCATTTTGAGGGTGGGGGTTGATAGCTTCACCTCCGCCATCACAGACGCCCCTTCATCTTCCTCAATCGACTCTCTTTCTTCACTGGCAACCATGGGAAAAAAAAAACAGGTTCCTCAACATCGATATGGTCTTCACCAACGATGGCCATCCGGACTACGACCTTCAAAACCCATTCGCATCTCTCTATCTTCGGATAGCAACGATGCCCTTCGTTCCCTCCAGTGAATTCGACACCCTCTTCCTCTTAATAGACACCTGTTTCACCAGCTAATACAACCTCTAGCCACTGCTGGAAACCATCCCCAAATGCTTCAAGCAATCGTGGGTTAATTTCACAAAACCCTAGACCCATGCCAAGTGAACCCTCGGCAAGCCACTATGAGTCACCGTTAAGCAGTAGACAAACATCTCCTACACCTGTCGACCCACATCCAGCACAATTGAGGTCGGCCCCCTTCTGTTTTAGTCAAACCATCTCTTCCGCAAACAAGACCTTCTCGTGTTCACTCGAGGATTGCCAAAGGGAAGTTCGTGCTTCCCCCTTTGCGTGCTCAACTCCGAGGACATATGCTATTCTATACAGTCGAAGCATGGAAGAGGTACTTTATAATCTCTACTCATTCAATTATTCCTTGCAAATACCTTCATTTATCATCTCTGCAAATGCTTGAAATCCATGATAAAATTGTTCAATATTTATCTGCAATTGGCTGGGAGCAGTATATCAATCTCAATTGCCATGTATTCCAAGAGTTAACCTATGAGTTTTATGCAACATTCCACTTTCACACACATAAAGATTTTAGTG
The DNA here is from genome assembly GCA_037126225.1 of Dillenia turbinata. Lineage (NCBI taxonomy): Eukaryota > Viridiplantae > Streptophyta > Magnoliopsida > Dilleniales > Dilleniaceae > Dillenia > Dillenia turbinata. Next base: position 21,133,439 of record JBAMMX010000013.1, read on the forward strand.
TTGACACTCCTAAGTAGATAGCATTCTGATTAATGAACCATTCATTTAATATATGATTAACGGAATTTTACATTGCCTTGGGGTTCATTGATGCAAGTCAAGCACAATCTTCTACATATTTAAACTGCATTTGTGATTTCACACCACAATTCAATTCAGCATACGTCAATACATGGTCTAAGCTATCTGTCAATTCAGCAAATTATCACCTGAGTCATTGTAAGGGTAGTAACTTAAAGAATAATGCTTTACGAGTCATTCATAGGTTTTTAACTTTTAGTTTTTCATGAAGAAAGGATAGTTCTGTCATTTGTACTAAAACTGAGTTGTTTTCTTGTGGTGCATGACAATAAATCAAAGGGTCAACTTCGAGTATTGGGTAGCCTCTCAGTTTCAATCATGTGAGAAGAGACCTTTGATTTTAGGCTCCCTCATTAACCATTTAGCTATAAATTTGGACATTTTAGATTTGAACAATCACGATTTACATCTAGCATGTGTCGTAGACCCTCTTGATTTGGACTGTTTAGTTAGAATGGGTGTTGTCTTTATTTTGAATGGTAATTATTCCTTTAACCCCCCCGATGAATGCTAGGAAAAGTCCACTCTTCACCATGTAGGTACTTTCGAGCATAGAGATGCCCTTCCTTCCCCTGCAGGCCATCATTCAGTGAGCCCATTGCAAGCGATGGATGAGAGTATTGCTCGATTAGAGAAAAATATGATGGCATACTTCAAGTTCATTGGATTTGCTCCTCCTTTCCCACCTCCACACTAGAGGAGTATTGTTCCCTCCTTCCTTTTTCATTTCTTTGTTCTCTTTATTTTGTTTTGCTTGATTGGTCCGATGCATTCTCTTTCTCTTAACTTAAGCATACATCGGCTATAATGTATGTCATGCCCCGACCCTCAGATCGAGTACGCAACAACCGTCGCGTTACCCCAGAATATAGAAAAATCTAACCTGTATACCAAGGTACCACAAGACATTCATCTATATCCATTATTTTTCCAAAACAATTCAACAAATCCAAATAAGTCAACATGCATTCATCACACAACCAAATGACCAGTTTAGTCCATTACTGTTCAAAAACATGCATACATAAGGTCATCCTAGTCATCCAAATCCAAATACATACACTTCATATGCACCAGCTCGGCTACCTCAACTGGTCTACCAACCCCACCACGTCACCGTGTCGAGCCGTATGTGGAGAGAAATGACTAGTCATTTAATAGATGTTTAGACTCTCACCCCAAGTCAATACACGCACCAATTCATTTCAAACCATTTTATATGCCAACATAACCATATAAATTTTCATTTCAATTCATCAACGCAAAACTTACAATAAACATGGCACATAATTCATTTTTCAACAATTTGGATGCATATCTATTTCAGAATTACTTATAGGGACACTTCACATGCACAAAATAGTTCAAAAGTCATTTTAAAATCATTTTAAAAAATCACATAAAATATTTTATTCATTTAAAGCATAACATACAATCCACTCACCTTTTGGGAGGGTATCCACTCCCAACTTTTCCAACCAAATAAGAATTAACCTCCCCTTCAACCTTTCAAAAGACTTAACCTAATTCATTGGTCACAAATTAATAATTAAGTTTAAATTCAGCATTAGGGTTAATTAGTATCCTATCACCGATTCATAACTTCAATATCCTAATTTCATAATTTCTCTATTTCCCTCCAATATTATACATTTGGTACAAAATCTACTAATTTTATCCGAAAATTCTCTAACCCTCAATATAATTCACAAACCCTAAAGTTCTAGGGTTTACACATATATGTTTTCAAAATTACTATTGACATGTAAATATCACAAATAACATAATTTAGTTCACAACTCATGTTAATTTCCACATATAAAATCTATTGTTAAAAACTCTACATTTTAACATCATCAAAACTATGTTCAAATTCTTCTAATAAATACCATAGATCTAGAGAAACAACTTTTCATTGAACATTTCTCTCAATTTAATTATTATACAAACCCTATATCTAAACCTCCAAACCTAATTCTTACAATCTTAATATCAAAATTCAAATTCGTGCTAGAAAAGTATAAATCTACATTGGAAAAGTAATATTACCTCAAGCCAATCCACAAATTTTGTCCAAAGACCAAGCCTTGTCAAAACCCTAACTTTTCTCCCTACTTAACTTTCAAATCTCTCTCTTTAAACCATCAATCAATGAGGTTTTTTTTTTTTTTTTTTTTGTCTTTCTTGCTATTACAATACTTAACCCCTTAAAAAAAATCGTTCTCAAAATTTAAAAGAAAACTATACATAAAAAAGATGGGACTTTTTTTTTTTTTTGGAAGTTTCCTCAAGCTTCCAATAAGAATAAGTCAACCACCTTCAAAGGGATAATGTCTCTTCCGTCCAACAAGTATTTTACTACGGCATCCCATTCAACTATATTCTTAAATTTTTGCTTTCAAACTAGACTTGAGCATTGGGCAGGATTGGTCAGGATTGTCCACACCCAAGCCCACAATTTGACAAGGTTAAGTCATAGATAGCCTTGGTTTATCATTTAATGAAAGGTCTCATGCTCAATTTAAAATATCTTCAAATGTAATTAGGCAAAACAAGTTTAAAAAGCTTCACCAAGCTCACAAAGTTGCTAGCAGGCTTACTAGGCTAGGAGGGAGTATAACCCATGCTTAGATCTATTTACAACAAACCCTTAGTGAGAAATGGGTAATTTACCAAGTCCGTACTCTGGATAGTTATGAAGTTGTGTGTTTTCTACAATCCTCACTCTTCCAACAAAAATCAACTCATCCCTTTTATTTTTATTTTTATTTTTATATTTTTTTTGGAAGCCGCAAAACCATCTCAATACAAAGCAAATTGACATTGCACCATTGACACCTCCTTAAGAAAGCAATCCATCCCCCAAACAAACAAGATACACACCAAGAAGCCATATGATGACCCTGACTCTAGCCTTTATCACCATCTTGCTAAGCACCTCCATAACAAATGTGAAAAGAGCTAAAAGAATGAAAGAATCTCAAAAAGGGTGCCAGTAATAATGAATCATGTTAAAGTGGGTGTAGAAGTGCATTTCTTAATTCACCCTCTCCATCTATTGCCTAAATGCACCACTTTAGATTATTGAAGCAAGATGTTCCCAAAGAATCAAATCCCAACTATCTCAAGGGCCCAAGGGCTATTCTTTTCCCAAATTGAAGAAATAGTAGTGTAATATCTTGGCCACCTATTATGTATCTTTTAAATTAGTTCACTAGTTTAAGGAAATTGTGAGGAAAAATATTCTAAAAGATTTAGAGTTTGCAGAAAGACCGGTGGATCATAGTTTTGGTTCTTTATGGACCACTATCTTTGGCTCTAAATAATCTCCCAAGACCATCACTTTTGCCAATTTGAAGTGCCTAATTTCTCATGAAATCATTTTGACTTTATAAGAATCATTTTAAACATATTAAAATGTGGAATAACACAATAAAATAGCCACTTTGCAAACTCTAAGGATCTCCTTATAGAAAACTTTAACAATTATTTTAAACTTCATGACTTTGATCAAATCGATTTTCTCTACCTATAAGTAGGTCACGAAATCATCCTGGCACCAGTTATATTCTCCTAACTTATAATGGCTTTAACTTATATTCCCTCTGTGAAGTCAAAATATTTACAAACAGCTCTTCTATCTTCTGATAAATCATCAGGTCAAATTAAGACACGAGCATCATGTGTTCTCAAAACTACAAAAAAAAATACAATTCTTGCAATTAATGCACATTTTTTGGCAAGTGCTTTGCATCCACTATGGATTGCATTATACAACACCTGAAAACCCTTTTTTTGTTGAAACTTAAGTAGTTTCTTAAAGCCAAAATTCTCCCATCATGTCATCTGCTAAAAGAATAGTATTACCACAATATGCATAAAACTACATGATATAACTACTACACTCCTGAAATCTTCTTGAGTACACAAATTCTGATCCTAGCAAAACCTTTACCTAAAGCTTTCATCGAATATCACGTCATCAAACCATTTCTTAGTTATTAGCACTTCTACTTTTAAACTAGGTACTTCAACTTCTAAGGCATCAAAGTGATGAAACTATGAAAGATATATAATCATATCCTTTTTCGACAATTCAGCTATTTCTTTACAAGTCTTCTGTTCTTTGGGCAATCTAGATACTCAACTCAAAACTCAATTCTCAGATCAAGTCTAACATTTGATAAAACTTAATAATTCTCAAATCAAAAAGCTTAATAAGGTGAACACTTCATTTAGAATTTTTCGCATCCTTCATATTCCTTTTTACCTCAACATTCTATGCAGGTATATCTTTAATGTTCTTTTCTTTTTCTTTCTTCAATTTTTTTTCCCAACTTATTTCTTTTTTAATAAGAATTTTCTTATAATCATTCCTAAGACTTACCTTCTGACTAATAAGGTTCACCAGGAAACACTTTAAACATTCTACTTATGAAACGTCTATCTAATCAAGGATGGTGTTCTTCTTTGCTCTAATATTTCCAAAAGTTTTCTTATTCCAAACTTTAGAGACTCTTTGACTTTATTACTCCATCTTTATTTTCTCTCCAATAATCATCCACCACCTTTCTAAGATCTCGGTGGGATAACCATACGTTCTCATCTATAAAAAGAGTGGGACCCAACTCAATGTAGTTTGGATTCTAAATAGAAAGGAAATACTCAGAAGTGGTTTGAATGAGAGCTTCCCGCATAAGATTAGGGAAACAACCATCCCGCTTAGTAGGATAGTTCAGAATATTAGCTACATATAGAGACATAATAGAAACAACACATGTTCCGCACAAATTTTCTTATAGAAGTTTCCACCTAACGTATGCTTTTCAACATATATAGTCAGGAATAATTATGACAACAATCAATATTAAGAGTTTATTTCTAAGATGCAAACTTCTGGACTTGAATCTAGAGGCATGTATGTAGGTTAGTTGCTTGCTACAAAAGAAACGAAATGGTTAAAATACATCTCCTAAGCCTTATCCCTCGAGGTGAAATTCACAGCATTATTTGTCTAGCTTGTAGATGAATCCTCCTCAAATCTCGTGACAATTAGAACTAAGATCAAATATGAGCATCTTAGCCCTAACATAACAAAATCTAGGCCACCACCATCTTTAACAAACCATAATAAGGGAATAAATTCAAGATTCAGATTCAGAATTATTTACACTAATAGCCCCATTATAAATAATTTTGAAGTAATGAAAACCCACTAAATAAAATAAGAGATCATATACTGATGAGAAATACTTGAAACTAAGTTATAATGTATAAACTTCAAGAACATATATTAAACAATCCAAATCCATAACTTTTCATCAATTAGCCTCCAAAATTCTTCATAAATCTTTGCACGGAAGCTTAGACCAAACTATCACGATACAGATTTTCCTAAAGTAGAAGTAAAAGTCCTACCTCCCACATTCTCCTAATAAGGTAACCACCAATAACTCCTCATTAAGGGAGGTCAAAAATTCGTTAGAGTGTTTAACAAGTCTCGTACTTACAAATGAGTTATTAGATTCCGTGTCAATCAACACCTATGTATTAACTCCAAAATACTTATCATACCTAATAAAATGAGTCACAAACATTTATCAAACCATAACACATACTATCAAATATGACATCCAAGAGTATTTCATCATATGTCTCAATTATAATCAATTCCATATTGTTATACTAATTAAATATGTAAGCCAAACTCCTAGTATCAAAATATAGGTCCAAAAGCCAAAATTACGACTAAAGTCCCCTACCATTTGGCCAAATGAGTCATAATCAAACGAGACCCTTGGTCACAATCGAGTAATTATTTATTGAGCAATACATCACTCGGGTTGTGGAGGTATAGTAAAAGAAATTCCATTCAGATTCCTCATTTTTCGTCTACGAGGCATAATTTTACAAAAAAGAATCTAAATTTAATGAATGGAATAGAAATTAAACTAGGTGCTTAACCTCCTAAAAATAATATTTCTGATTTTCTAAGACCCGTAGGAGGCTTTCAAAATCATTTAGCACATTTTGAATATCAAGCTTTTTTTCAAAATAGTTTGAAAATAATTAAAAATCTTTAAAATATTTAGCAAACTTTTCAAACATTTTAATACATCCTCAAATCAAAAACCTAAACTCTGATACCAATAAAATTATCACGCTCCGACTCTCGAATCGAGCATGCAACAACCACCGCGTTATCCCAAAATACAAAAAAATCTAACCTGTACACCAAGATACCGCAAGGCATTCATCCATATTCATCATTTTTTCAAAACAATTTAACAAATCCAAATAAGTCAACATACAATCATCACACAACCAAAGGACCAGTCTAGTCCATCACTGTTCAAAACAATATATGTACAATTCTAACCTGACTATTTCAATCAAAGCCATAGAAAATAAAACAAGTCCCTTTTCAAGGGATTCAAACCATCTTGGTAAAAGACAATTTCCAAATAAATTTCCAGTTAATCAAATAAGCCCTCAATATATGTATTCAAAACTAAATGAAATTTAAAATCCAAAATTTAGTAAAGATAGTATTTAAGATAGTTCTCCAAAAATAGTTAAAACCAATGCCTCTACAAAGGTCCACTAATATCTCAAAATATAATCAAAGAAGCCAATACCTAAAAAGGTTCTCAAACTATGTGTCCGGCTCAAGGCAAAGGCTAGCCTCCAAACTAAACATCCTTTGCAAAAATAATGAGATGAAAAGAATGAGTATAAACAACACTCAGTGAGTGGAATAACATATTATATAATGAATGAGAGGTGCGTGTGGATATATAAAATAACTTTCCCAAAATCTTTTTCATAGAAGTCAAATACATCAATTTTCATTACAAAAGTCAAGGTTTTCATCTAAATCCAATCGTCATGATGAGATAAAATTTATGCATCTAATATATTTCACATTTTCCAAATAGGGCACAACCAAAATCATTATTCCCGACAAAAGTCTACCACTACCTAGGGCGAAACCACCAAACGATTTTAGTAATAAGTTCACAAATACTCTCATCCTTGGCATTGGATATGGTGTTTCATTGATGGTGCGACCACCTATCCCACGATCTTATTTACATTTGGCCATTGAGGCATCGCACCGGCCCGACTACGTCCAATGGTTTATCAACCCCACCACATCACCCCGTCGAGCCGTACCATGGAGAAAAATGACTAATCATTTAATAGGGCTTTAGACTCTTACCCCAAGTCAATACACGCACCAATTCATTTCAAACCATTTTATATGCCAACATAACCATACAAATTTTCATTTCAATTCATCAACGCAAAACTTACAATAAACATCGCACATAATTTATTTTTCAACAAATTGGATGCATATCTATACCAAAATTACTTATAGGGACACTCCACATGCACAAAATAGTTCAAAAGTCATTTCAAAATCATTTAAAAGAATCACATAAAATATTTTACTCATTTAAAGTATAATATACAATTCACTCATCTCTTGGGAGGGTATACACTCCCAACTTTTCCAACCAAATAAGAATTAACCCTCCTTCAACCTTTCGAAATCCTTAACCTAATTCATTGGCCATAAATTAACAATTAGGTTTAAATTCGGCTTTAGGGTTAATTAGTATCCTATCACCAATTCATAACTTTAATATCATAATTTCATTATTTCTCCATTTCCCTCCAATATTATACATTACGTACAAAATCTATAAATTTTATCCAAAAATTCTCTAACCCTCAATATAATTCACAAACCCTAAATTTCTAGGGTTTACACATATGTGTTTTCAAAATTACTATTAACATGTAAATATCACAAATAACATAATTTAGTTCACAACTCATGTTAATTTCCACATATACAATCTATTGTTAAAAACTCTACATGTTAACATCATCAAAACTATGTTCAAATTCTTCTAATAAATACCATAAACCTACAGAAACAACTTTCCATTGAACATTTCTCTCAATTTAATTATTATACAAGCCCTAGATTTAAACCTCTAAACCTAATTCTTACAATCTCAACATCAAAATTCAAATTTGTGCTAGAAAAGTATAAATCTACGTTGGAAGAGTAATATTACCTCAAGGGAATCCACAAATTTTGTCCAATGACCAAGCCTTGTCAAAACCCAAACTTTTCTCCCTCCTTAAGCTTCAAATCTCTCTCTTTAAACTATCAACCAATGATTTTTTTCTTTTTTTTGAGAAGTTTAGGGTATAGATCAAAAAATTTTGGAGTGGTTTTAGTTGATTTTGTATAAAGAGAGACGAGAGGGAAGGAGAAGAAGGAAAAAAAATGGGGTTTGAGGGAAAGGGGCTCTCGGGTAAACAGGGGGGAATATGAGAATAGGGGGAAATGGGTGGGGATGAGGCCCAACACTTGCTTGTTGGCTCTTTTTTTTTTTTTTTTTTTCCTTTCTTCTCTTTTTTTTTCTCTTTTTTTTTTGTCTTTCTTGCTATAACAATGTATGATTTAGATATGGATGAAATGTTAGGTATTTTACTGTTTACACATATTGGATTTGCTTTATTGGTCTTTCTTTCTTTTGAAATTATTTAAGTCCTATTTTTGTTTAAAAAAAAAAACAAAAGAGAAGAGAAAATTTGAAAAAAATTCAAACTCTCTTAGTTCATGTGTGCTATTTGGTTGACTAGAGATTTATGAGAAATAACTTGTATCAATGGTTTTTTTTGTAGTTGAAATAACTGTTCATATCTTTGATAGTTCTCTTTAAAAGATAAACATACGAGATTTATCATAAAACCTATTTAAAAGTGAGGTTTTGAGTCTAAGACGCGCAAATTCATTCTTTGTGCTCGAGATTGTTTTTCTTGATATGTGATTATCACATTTGGATTGTATATTCTAGAACTTGTTTTGTTATGCATTTTGAAATCACATTCTCGAATTTCATGTATTGAAATGACAAAGACACTTAGGTTTTACCCCCTTTGGCTCTCAATAAAAAAAAAATAAAAAATCCCTACCTTACTTTTATGATCCCCTTACTTAACCAAGTTGAGTCTAAGTCCTTTTCTTCTTTTATAACCACTTCAATACAACACCTAACCTTTTTTATTTTAGCCTTCATTTCAAACCCTTGTACCAAGGTATATGTAGTTAATTGCATAGTTTTGGTAATTTGTTTGCCTCAAGGGAAAGATGATGATGAGAATCTTGATGTTAATGTTTTCATAGTTATGATGTCAAAAAAAAAAAAGCAAAAGCAGCAAAAAAAAAAAAGGAGAAAAAGAAAAAGAAAAGTATTACATCTTGTTGAAATTCTATTCATTTACATTTTAGTCATGAAAATTAGAGAAAACTGTTGATATTTTTGTATGTTGTTGGCTATTGGCTATTTGTTTACATTTGGATAGCAAAAAGTCTTTTTTTTTTTTGTATGTTGTTTGTTTGGGGCAAAGATTGGTCAATGTAATGAAAATTGTGTAGTTAATTATATATTTCATTTGGTACGTTTTAATCCTTAAATACCCCCTTTATCCCACCCTTAACCCTAATCCCATTACAACCAAATGAAAGATCTTTAGTTTCGTGCATAAAGTTCAAAAATTTTTAAGTGGTAGAGATTTGATATATTTACAAGTTTATAGTAATGTCATTTTATTGTGTTGATTTAAATAATTTATATATTTTACGCCTTGCTTTGAATGAATTTGAGTGAATCATTGGAGAGAATTGTTGAATTTTACAGTTTTGAATTCATAAGGAGCTATTAGGATGTGCAATAGTTGTTTTAGTACAAAACACTGTAAAGTACTTGTTGTCTTAATTATGTTTTTAGTTTGACTTTTATGGCACATATTGACTTGGGAGCTTAGAAGAAAAATAGGTTGATTCGCAAAGAAGTTTTTGTTTTATTTAATTTAGAAATACTTGAAAACAAGTATCATCTAGATGTGGGAGAATTTAATAGAGTATAAATTAGTATAATATTTGTGATTGATTTTAAGTTATTTTTGAGTAAATATTACACTAATATCTATAATTTGTGGTATTTTATACACTAGAATCAATGGAGGAGGTTCATAAAGAAAAGTAAAGAAAGAGAACAAATTTGGAGCTTTTCATTCAAGGAATAGAAAAATGAACAACAATAATTTTTCCTTAACATATGGGCACGTGGATTTCAAGAGATAATGCAACATTTTGTTGAAGAATCACAGCATCAAACTTCTTTTCCTAATTGCACATTCAAGTACGAATTGAGATGGATTTGGAAATATTAAAAATTTGTAAAATATATTGATTTATTCTTGATATTTAGGAATAGGAATTTTGAATATTTTAGCTTTTGTAACCTTCTATTTTATTTAATTTATTTCTTTAGACTTTGTAGTCATTAGAAACTTTCTTTTTAATTATTTAGTAGCTGCTAGTTTATTTCTTTACGCTTTGTAGTAATTAGAAATTTTTATTATTATTATTTAGTGGCTACCTTAGGGTTAGAGATTTTTCCTTTTTGAAAAATAGGAAGGTTGAAAATATAAAGAAGGGAGGCAGTTGGCAGTATAAGAGAGTGGTATTTTTGGTGTCCAGCATATTACATTACATTCCTGTAGACATTTTTTTCAGCAGTAGTCACGTTTCTTTTCTTTAGCATTTTGTCTTAATACAAACAGAATTTTTGCTTAATTTTGTGAGTTCTCTTTCTTCATGAATTCATTCTAAACTAATTTTCTAGTCAAAAGATTGTCAAAGTCTTAATGAATGAAGATTGTGATCTAACTGAGATTATTGTTTCAATATTTTGTGAGATTTGATAATTCTCAATATTTATGATTGTTTTAAGTTTATTGAATAGAAGTTTATATTTGATAATTCTAAATCAGTTTACAACCAATTAAAAATGGTGAGATTTGTTTGTTTTTAATGAAGTGGCAATTGACATGGTTTTGTGGCCTCACAAGTGGTTTAACTTATATCATGAAATTAAATAATTTAATTTAAATAAATCTAAATTGAAATTTATTAATTAAAATTAGGTCTTTTTAGATCTTAAGACTATCGAAACACTAAAACTAATAAAGGTCTATTGGGTTGTCTTCCAATTAGGAAAGTAATTAATAATGGTATCTTAATTAACGTAAAAGTAAGGAGAGATTAATCGTTTCATGGTACTAACAGTTATAATCAATTTATTTATATAATGTTGAGTAATTTTCATATCAATGATCAATCAAATACATCAAAGTGGAAATAATTCCTTTGGTTAGAGTTTATTCTCATTGATATTTTCTCTTTTGAATTGTCTTGCTTTAGTTAATCTTATTGATTTATTTTTTGTTAGTTCTAAATAATTTCTCAACCCCCTATATTTTCTTTTTTTCTTTAAGAGAAACGAATCTGCCCCCTTCCCTGAGAATACGACCCTAGTCACCCTAAACTCATCTTTTGTGAAGTAGGTTTTTTTATTTTTATTGGTTTAACACCACCATATACCTAACAACTTATAGCCAACTAGTCAATAACTATAACCCAATCCACCCCAAGAAGAAAATCGAGCAAACATTGCAAGAAAGCTAAAAGAACATAGAACACCAAATTGACATAAAAAAACCCTCCAACATAGAAGAAAAAACAATGGGGAAAACCGAATAAAAATCCACTATAAAAAATAAGCAGATACAAAAATTAGTATCCTAAGCCAATACCCATTTGTCTAGCCCGATTTAGTTGCATGTCTCCCCAGATATGTCTTTCGGTACACGTCTGTCGAGACTCAATATGCCCCTCGTTGCCTTCCTTTGGAGTATGAATTTTGGTCTCTCGATACTTTTCTTTGGAAATAGAAAATGTCAACTTTTCAAAGCATTAAATGCCTGCATCTACAACATCAAATGCTTGTTAACGCAATGACCAAAATGTACGTCTGAAAAGGAGCAAAGAGAAGTAACCTCTCCATGAAGCTTTAGACACAAAAACAAAATAATAATTAAATATATATATCATCGATTACATAAAAGGAAAGCAGGTGTGTGCCTGTGTGTGTGGATTTGGAAAAAAAAAAAAAAAAGCTTCTCGTTGTGTGAGGTGGTGCCAAGAGCTAGAGAGAGAGATCAAAAACGCACCTCTCAAAAAGAGAGAAAAGAAGTAAACTCTCCATGAAACTCTAGACAAACAAACAAAATAATAATTAAATATATACATCATTACACATAAAAGGAAAATAGGTGTGCATCTGTGCGTGTGGGTTTGAAAAACAAAGCTTCTCCTTTGTGTGAAGCAGTGCCAAGAGCGAGAGAGAGAGAGGGGGGGCTTCTTGCTTCACAGAAAAAGAAAAGGTGAGAGATAAGTACACGCAACGACCGGATTCTCTTTGGGTCAATTTACGAGTTACCAAAGAGGCACAACCTGTTATAATCTCTCCCTTTCGTTTTGAATCTTAGGCTCTTTGGAAGAGAGCCATATAAAAATATAGGTTTTTCTAACCATATAGATATATAAGCGCTAACAAAATAATGAGTAGATGTATAAACACTAATAGAATAACGACCAGCTTCTGCCTCCATCTAGCCTGCTATAAGTATAGGCGTTAACAAAATAATGAGCAGGTGTCGTCTCCATTTACCTAGCTTAGAGAGAGAGAGAGAGAGAGAGAGTTGCTCATGTCCATTTGCCCCTCTTTTAGAGAGAGAGAGAGACACACACATATACACACACACAGAGCATAGAGGAATGGCTCTCATACACTATGATCATCATGAGACACACCACTCTTCCCAACTAATCTACATGACACACTAAAAATGGACAATTCCGTGTCAATTATGGAAGAAAACCAACAAGATCTCCAACTAAATCAATGAATGAACAAAAGGATACAGGTAAGGTAGTTTTACAAAGCCGGCCAAACTCCCAAATCATCACAAGAGTAAAAACAGAAGTCCATCTTTTGCTCTGAATCTTAGGCTCTTTGGAAGAGAGCCATATAAAAATATAAATTTTTTTTTTTAACCATGTAGATATATAAGCGCTAACAAAATAATGAGTAGATATATAAACGCTAAAAAAATAACGAGCAGCTGCCGTCTTCATTTGTCCCACTTATATATATATATATATATATATATATAGAGAGAGAGAGAGAGAGAGAGAGAGAGAGAGCATAGAGAATAACTATCATGTATCATGATCATCATGAGCCATATCATTTTCCCCAACTAATCAGCATAAGACACTGGAGACGGACAATTCCATGTCAATCATGGAAGAAAACCAATCGTATCTCAGGCTGAATCAATGAATAAACAAAAGGACAGAGACAAAACAGTTTTACAAAGCCGGCCAAACTCCCAAATTATCACAAGAGCAAAAATAGAAGTCCATTTTAAAATAAACGAGATCAATCAATTGCTTCGGGGGAAAAAAAAAAAAAACAAAGGCACGCCACATTCGACATCTAACTCACCAATGACCAATCACCCCTTGCCAACTGGAAGACAACCAAAACCGGTGGCAAAGGGCCTTTCACACTTATATCTATAATGAACTTTTATTTGGTTAAACTCCAACATATCACCATTCAAACATTTTTTTTTTACCCACGATGTATGGATCTAACGATGGAACATGAAACTTATTTAATTGAAATTTTGAATTCAAATTTTGAGAATAAAAAAACAGGTATCGAGAAAGTCAATACCCCTAAATTGAGTTTTATAATTATTTAAATTGAATTAATCAGATTTTTAAATATCCATCAAATAAAAAATGAAAAAGTTTTTTTTTTCTTTTTTTTCATGACATTTCCTCTCCTTCCCCACCTAACTTGCTCCTAAGGCAACTTCTTGTGTTTTCGTAGGTTACTCTCCCCATCCCCAAGTCTTCTGATCCAATCCCCACCATGGTTCACTTTTTAAGACGTAGAAACAAATTTTCCCTTTTCACACAATTCTCTATTATTCCATTACTTTAACCCTCCAAATTATCTAATCGAATGCCTCGCGAATGCCACATTAGATCATTACCATAGGACAAAAGTCCGAGCAGAAGATTACCCAAAAAATCACCATTGATATTACCAAAAATTAAAATAAAAAATAAAAAATTTTATTATACTAAGGAGAAAACCCAGATCATTACTGAACAAATTTCTAAATAAACCTAATTGTCACATCAACAAAAGTTCTTTGTTTATACAAAATGTCCGAACACAAAAAGTTCTTTGATTTATACAAAAGTCCAAACAAAAGGGGGAAGCTTAAACCTGAACCCTGTAGGATAAAAAGAAATAAGTAGTAGGATGAAAAGAAATAAGAATAAATTAAAAGAATCTCACAAATATTAAGACAATACAGAAAAATAAAAATAAAATATTAATTAAATCATAACGTACAAAATTAACATATAACTATGACACTGCCAAAAACATATATCAGATCAAGTGTTATGTATACTTGGACTAAGGGCTGTACGATGCGTTATTTTAAAAAAGAAAACATACGTTTCCAAATGGAATTGAAAGTATCGTAGCACGTGTTTCATACCATGTGTGCTTATGTGACTATATGAGTAATGAAATGGTACATCCCTCTTCATCTCATTATGTCCATCTCATTGTGTGAGACTAAGAGGTTTATACTCAACCTCAATTTATATCCTTAGAACTTTCATCTGTTTCTTGAGATTTTATTTTTGTGTTGCTACTTTAGTATGTCACCAAGAAATCATGGATGATTCGGTTTGGCGGTGCATTTCTAGGAAATCAGTTAAGATAAAGTTGAAAGTTAGTAGTATGAAAGGAAAACTATCTTTCACCGACACGTTACTTTGTATTCACAAACCGATCAATTATGTTTTTAACTTGGTGTTTAGAGACATAATTGTGAATACATGATTGGATTAGAGTCAAGTATACTCTTACATTGTTTGGAGGGATGAGAAATACGTTGACTGTATCGAATGAAAGAGATTTGGGGTATAGTGAGATATGATATCCTCTTTACCACTTTGACGACGAGTTGTTATATATCCTTAACCGGTGTATGACTTTAGAACTCTTGGTATTCTCGCAAGTCACACAGTGCTCTTGCCTGTATGAAATTGGTGATATTCAATTGTAATATTCACGCTATATGCGATTCTAGTCCTTATGTACGAGTGGGAGATGTTGAAAATATTGGGTCAGGTCCGCCTATAAAGGTAGACCCAAGACCCATGTCTCTATTTCCATTATGAATTTGAATATAGAGAAAAGTGGGTAGGGTGGTTACGAAGAAACCACCCCCACAACTCCCTCCAAAATGCATACACGTCCCTTTCTCTCTCTTTAAAGAAACTGGACAGCAACTTCCCATTTTTTGAGTATAAAAGTATTTTCTTTAATAATAAGAAAAGGAATGCTGTCTATGACTTTTTGATATGAATGTCATTCTATCTTGGAGAAGACATTTCTAGTGAGAGAAATAAGACTTGATTGAACAACTCTTGATTTTGATATCACTAAAGATTGAGATTGTGAAAACTAGAAGATGATCCGAATCCATGATATCTCCTTGATCTAGAATATCCGTTTGTAAAAAAAATAAGTAATCCAACCCAAATTTTGACCCGAACAATTTCCACGTGAAATATTTTTTATAGATTTGTAAAAAAATCTTGAGTATTCTTAACAAAGCAAGCCTAACAAAGCAAGCCTAACCAATTATAAAGGCACCTCACCATGAACTTGGATACTAAGAATGATGTTTGCTCGGTGGTCCACGCCAAAACATTAGTCTTACATTTGGTGGACTAGGGCAAGGGGACGCCGCTAACTCCCCTACTAAGGATGAAGGAGTAGCTCGTGTAGATTTAATGATACTATGACTTTCTAGAGAAGTCTTGCACACAAACAAATTTTATGATACTAATGACGGCAAATTTCATTCAATTTTATTTTATAAGGGGCTAAGTTTATATTTTCTAAAGGACATCAGAAACATAGTACATATATGTAAAATAAAAACTTATGTATGTTACATATTTAGTTTTTTTTTTCTTTGTGCTTATACAGAGATTTGAAATTTGAAAACTCGAGATTGGAGGAGGGAGTTGTCACCACTAGACTGTTCCCGTGGGACATGTTGCATATTTAGTAAATAATTAGACATTAGATTTACACTGTATCACTAGATTATTGCATCTACCTGTCACTTGGGCTTTTTATCACAAGGGTTATTAGTATAATATTGAGTTATAATACAAAGTTTTGTTTAGTTTTTCAATATGCACTAATTTTATATATAGATTTCTAAGTAATTCCTTCCATGTAGGATTAACTATATGAAAGCATCATAAAATTTGCCTTTTTTACGCATTCTCTTTATTACAAATTAATTAAAAATTTTTGTTGGTAGTAAAACTATAAAATCATCATCTCAACTGTGAAATGTTTCCCCTTTTTACCGAATTTATTTAGCCTCTCAGTTGTTTGTTGCATGGTAGAACAAGGAACATAGGTCAGATAAATGCAAAAAGATCTGAATATTTGCGATAAGAAAGTTTTCCCTTGACCTACATCCAAAGGGTCCTTAAGCAATGGACAAAACATTTAATTGATTAGCAAGGGTTAGACCTAATGCAGCAAAGTGAAACAGGACTTAGACATCAGACAACACGAAAGATTAATCAACTCACATTTCATACGTGCATAAAATGTCATATATATGTATGCGTTTATATTGAGTAATTGGGAGAGAGAGTATGTGCAAAAGCCACGAACCTTTTTAAAAGGATTTTGGTATAATTAACTAGAGGTAAGGAAAATAAAGTCATGGACTCCTCCATCTACCGGCCAGAACAAGCTAAACACGGATGGTTAGGTATAAGGGAGCTCTGGGCTTTCCAGAGGTGGAGGGCTAATTAAGGATGAGCATGGACTATGGGACAGAGGGTTCATAGGGAATTGGGGGGTCTCCCATCCTTTCTTGGCAGAGTTGTGGGGTGTTAGAGAGGGCTACTCTTATTAATCCAGGCTAATCTATCTCTAGCGGTGTTAGAGCTGAATTCAATGGAGCTGGTATCGGCTCTCTCTGATGGGGTGTCCCTGCACCATACTGCCTACCACATCATTTGGGATTGCCAGCTTTTGATGGGACGTGCTAGGGTTCAATCAGTTCAATTTGTTCAGAGAGAGGGTAATATCTGTGCGGACATTCTTGCTTGATTTGGCCATTCCGTTCCGGCGGGAATGCATGAGTTATGGTTCCCTCCTCGTGAGGTTTATCGGGCCTTATTACCTGAGGGTTTAGTTTATCTTAGAAGTTAGTGTCCCCACACCCTTGTACCCCCCCCCCCCCCGCCCCCAAAAAGGGAAAATAAGGCCAAATTAATTAAAGACTTACTTTTTTTATAGATTTGAATCTGGAATCACGGAATTAAAGATTAAAGACTTACTCCTAATTAATATGGTAAATTTATTAATTAAGTGGAAAATTGATACAAATATTTAAATCAAAAAAAATATATATGAGTGTTACATTGATAAGTCAATTTTATGCATTTATTTTGTACCTGATTTCATGGACTTATCATGTTTTTGGCATATTTTGGTAAATTTTCTACTCAAATTGATTAATTATACTTTTAGATCTAAAAATGAGTAAAAATTAATCATAAAATAAAATTGCGCGACAAAAAAACAAAATCTAGAATGTTGGAAATTTGTAACACTGCAAAATTTTGGAGATTCATAACTTGAGTTATAATTGTCAGAATTGGTGATTCTATGTTGTAGGAAAGCTTTAAAATAGTACTACAACCTTCTACTTCAACACTTTTTACAGATTCAGATTACATATGAGAGAAAATCACAATCGAATTTAAGTCTTGGATCAAAAAATTCAAAAAAAAAACGACTGAATTTAAGTTGATTTTGAAAAATCATATTTTGAGCTAGAAAAACTCTAATTGGCTTGGTTCAAATGGGGTTGGAGAGATTATTTCAAACCCTACTATTTTGTGTTTTGAGAAGTAATAGATTTCAATCCCCAAGAGGATAGTCAAGTGGTCGCAACTCTTATTTTTCAATTTAGAGATCTCGGGTTCAAATATCTGTGTTAAAAAAATAAAATAAAATGGAAGGTAGTAACAGATTCCAATTGGAAGAGGGCTAACTTGCAAAATCAGTCCACCAATATAGGGGTAATTGGGTCAAGTGGTTAGCATATATTGTACTATCTAAGTTCAAATCTAATCGATTCAAGACCACTACTCTCTCAATCCCCAATCAAGTCCATTCTCCACACATTTAGTCCAGCCCATCAAGCCTAAGCCCATTCTATTGCAATTCATACGAAGGAGCCAGCAAGCAAAGAATTCAAATTCAAGCCAAGAACAGGGCACAAAGAAAAAGAGTCCTACGCGTGTGAGAACACAAGGTGAAGACATAGTTCTAAATAGGACTGAATTGGGGAGAAGAAAATTCTATAAAAAGGAAGTACATGCAAAGAACAAGAATCAAGTATTGAATGGTGATAACAGCCAATTTCCTACTACAATAGTTGAAATCGGATTCTATTTTAAGGTTGCAGGATTGGTAATCATTCATTCAATAGTTGATTTCGTGTCAATGAACTATAACTCAATCATCCTCCTCTCTATTATAAAAATCTCGAATTTGAATCTTCTTATGTATTAAAAAAAAATAGTTGACTTCATTTTTTGTTGTCTTTATTTTTGTTTTTTCCTAGTAAACTAAGATCCTATTTATCCAAATGAAGTATTATCTAGAGAACTTCAATGGAAACAAAGTCATAGTGTGAAGACATACATGGCTTAAATAGTACACAAATTTATACAAACCGGGGTAAAAATAAAAACAATGGCACAACGATGATGATTGGGGATCTTTACAAAAATTATATGAGAAACACCATCAAAATAGCTCACATATCTCATTCTAAGTGAACACGAGAAAACAAAGGTACATCCAAGTTCCGAGGTCTACATTAGGAGATGCATCTCTCCATAGACGAGGTTCAAGATTCCATTTAAAGGGTATATTAGGGAGGTTTTGAGCTTGCATGCTGTATTTTTCTAATGTGGCTCTAATAATATGTTTAGGAGTTTTGGAGAGGGGAAAAAAATATTAGTTAGGAAAGAAAAGAAAAAAAAAATATTATAATTTTCTCTCCATTTTGTTTAAGAGTTTTATAAAAGAAAAGAAAATAAATGGAATTCATTCAGAATAAAAAGTTTTACTGGACATTTTTGAAATATAAAAAATGTTTAACTTTAATATTTTCTCTCCCCTCCGTTTCTTTCTACTTTTGGGAGAGAAAAAAATTTTAAATTTGGAAAGATTTTAAATCTATCCAAATCCCTCTTTTTCTCTCATATCTAAACCTCCAAATGATAAAAAAAAAAAAAAAAAATCATAAGTTTCACTCCTAAATCTTTATTTTCTATCTAAATTTTTTCATCCATACAAGCTATAATTGATTCAATGGTGTGTACAACAAATGAAGATTATTACCAAAAAAAAAAAGAAGTTCTACTTTCATTGTTGTCGAAGAAATGATTCTACAAACCAGACCATAACCCTCTTGCCATTTCTGGAAAAGGTGGGTGAGTGAGAGAGCCCCTCTTTCTTTTTGTATATCAATTTCAGTAACAATGTAAATAATAGGGTTTAGTGCATTGACAGCTGCTCATTGCCTTCAACTTGAAACTAATAGCTTTTAGGTTCCATTTTGATTATTGGGAGTTCTCGTGCTACGTGATTTTCTTTCCTCTTCATCCCTACCACACCTATGAACCTCCATTGTAACTAATAAATAAATGAATTCAACAACACCCCGTGAAACTTCGAATCACTAATAACACCCTTTCTTGGGGCGAAAAGGAGACTGGAGGGGACTAGTTTTATAGCCAAATTCGACGACTATTGAGGAAGGAAAGGAGGCCAGTGGGGCTGATTTCATCGAGAGAATATGTTTGTGAGAGAGAGAGAGAGAGAGAGAGAGTGGAAAATTTTGGAAATCAAAATCCATGGTGGAAGTAGTCAATGGCAGATATTGTTACCGGAATTGGCCGAAGGATGTTTGACAGAAGTAGTAGGATGAAAAGACAAAAAATAAAGACAGATATTAGATTTTTTAATCAAAATTCGATTTCAAATTTTAAAAAATAAATAAAAAAATATATATATTAGGAGTGTTCTTTTTAAGAGAATCCAATTATAACTCAAGTCAAATTAGTTAAAATATAATTTCAAATTACTAAAAAATAAAGAATTGGTTGGAAAATTTTAAAGAAGCTTGACTTGAGCTTCGCCAACTTTAATCATAATTGTGGAAAAAGAAAATAAAAGAAAAAAAGAATGCATTTGATCATAAAACTCGATCTTCAAAATATTTTAAAAACCTTTTTTCAACTCTTAGAAAAATTGGAGTAATACTTAACTTCAAAAGTTCAAAGATTCTGGGCTTCCACCCGAAAACCTTTGGAATCTAAACTATTAGAGTCGATACTCAATTTTCTTACTTGTTATCATAAAAATGAAAAAAGGTAATGGGTAAAATAAAATAAAATATAAATAATGATCAGGCATGAGAACCTAGGAAGGTATTGGCTCTACTCTCGATTTTATTAAAAATGCTTCAAGTCAATGGGACTTTTATCTCTTTGTACTCTTTCTGATCCGGCTCGACAATGCTCGAGTATGCGAGTGATTATCTGTAATTTTCTTCCTTTTTTTTAATAATAATACAGTATTTAAAATTATATTTAAATTAATCACATTCGAGTATTATCAGATTTAATTTAGATAAAATTCTCTTGATATAATTCTTTTATTTTTAAATTTAAAATTTAAAATTTTGTTAAAATATCAATATCTTTGTTTGCTAAATCAACAATCCGTATATAATTTTCTTTCCTTAAAAAAAAGGCAAATAGATCTTACATGGGTCAGCCCAATTTCACGTCCAGAATTCGAATTTGAAAGGCCCAGGAGGGGCGCGTCTCTGTCTGATGTTGAACAAAATCATGCCCATTTTCAAATTGTCTTAAGAGGTTGCTAAATTGTCATTTTCCAGAACAAAGGATGCGGCAAAGTTAGCTTAGGATGATTTTTTTTTTTTTTTTTTTTGGATACATATAAATATTCAAATTTAAAATCTTTTATAAAAAGAAAGAGATAATTTTAATTAAGTTATAATTTATTAGCAGCATAGGATGATTTCGACCTTCTAACTCTATCTTCATCGATGTGGGTTAGCTCAACTGGATGTGGAGTTGAGTACCCTTAAGCATGATCGAGATTTAATTCCCGTTGAGAGTATCAGGCTTTCATGTGTATGGAGTGTTCCCCGTTAGGAGACCCGCTCTCCGAAAGAAGTCACTGCAACGATCGATCCAGATTAGTTGAGGTAAAACTCCGGATACCGGACGATATCCAAGACAAGATTAAAAAAAAAAAAAAAAACTCTAGCTTCGAATTTGGTGGGTGATGGGTCCAATCATGGACTATGAATAGTTCAAAATGTAGCGGTTTATTAAGGGCATTGAATTAGGACAAAAAAAAATATCAAAATTCACAACAAATAGTAAAAACATATTATCATTCACATTTTCTATCTTAAACAACTGATCTCAAAATTTATAATTAAGGATCAGTTTGATATTGCTATATAACAAAAGATTCAATCTTTTGAATTTAGACATTTTAATATCGAAACTCGTAAATATTTTTTTAATTATAGAGATGAATACAAGTAAACGATTTACAATTTGAACAAATTGTATGCAACTTGTTATAACAATAAAATTATGGCATTCCCTTTGAGCTTTATAAAATTTGTGGGGGCCTGTGGCTGATTAATTATTGTTGCCCCTACTATCTAGGGTAAAGGATTAGCTCTCCCTATTTTGTGGCCTTGCTAAACTAATAAAAAGAAACAAAAAGGGGTTGAATCCCTTACTATGAATCAAAATTACATAATGATTTTTAACACAGTGCTTTTAAGGCTTTTATTTTATTGCAAGATATGACATTTTAATACCTTCATTAGTCTGATCAATCAGTTCATGTTTTTCTTAAAAAATTTCATAGCATTTCCTTGCCATAAAAACTAATGATTTGGAATTTTCACATCAGAAAAAAATAATAATAATCTACGTTATCAAAAAATTTTAAAATAAATTTAAAATTTTTAGAAAAATAATTTATAAAAATTTATCTGATTAAATAGGGCACAAAATTTTAGAAATAATTTATTTTACTTGACCCAAGAAAAAAAATTTGAAGTTGACCAAAAGAAATATTAAATTTTACTTCTATAAAAAATTTTGATGACGTTGATATGGCATGTCATTAATTTCATATAAAATTAATAGATAATCGATTTAGTAAAATGTGATACTGAATCAACAAAGTTCTCGGGTTCAAGTTTTGAGAATAAAAAAAACTACACTAAAAGGGTGATTCACGAAATGAGCTACTGCAAGTTTCGAACCAAATTAGTCAGAATATGCCTTCAAATACCGATAGTGTACATAAAATATATATATATTATTTCATATAAATGTTTTAATAGCCACTCAGAGGATAGTTTGAGAGATAAACTAATAAAATTTTGGTTGGTTTGGTAGCTAAATACTAGTTCTTTTTAAATAAAATTTTATATTTAAATTTTGTATATGAAAAAAATATATTTTGGAAGAGTTTTATCCCATAAAAATCTAACTTAATTTGAACTGTGTAAACACCACTCTTGTGATAACCTAGAGGGGATTGAATAGGTTATCTTTAAAAATCTTGACTTTGGGGATTTATAGGATGACTAAAAAGGATCTTAAAAAAAAAAAAGAAAGAAAAAGAAATAGAGGATGAGAGAGAGAGAAAAATAGAGAACACAAAATTTATAGTGGTTTTACCTTTCTTGATATACGTTCACTCCCAAACTTCACATAAATTTTCTAATACATTTCATATCAAAAAAATTTTCCAATACATTATTCTAGCAATAGCTTACACGTTATCTTTCCAGGTGTTAATAAACCTTACAAGTTTTATCCCTAATTTTTACACTTTCTTTTCTCACCAGCAAGCAAACCCAAATACCATTCACTCATTACAATTCACTTTCAGATCAAGAAAAATCAATCTTCTGATCTTTACAAAAATTATAGAGTGAAAATCAGGTACAAAATGAAGTTTTTAATCATCAGATGTGTTTGTGATAGTATAAATGAGAATACAATAGAAGAATGAAAAACAGAGTATGGAAATTAACTTTCTAAGACTTGTTCGAGCAATCAAAAGTTATTCTTCTTTCATCCTTGAGGTGTTTTTATACTTGGAGAGATCAATTTATCTATTGAGCATCATTTATGAATATTGAATGTAATTGCAAAGGCTGTTGAGGTGGTAGAACTTTCATTTAATTTCAAATAGATTTTCTGAGCTTTTATCCATTACTCACATGGTGTCGACTTATTGAGGATTCAGGTGAATTTATTTTTGAATTTTGAATTGTTCAAGTCAACTTGTTATAGTGGTGAGTCGACTTCCCTTTGTATTTTGAGTTGCTCATGTCAACTTGATATGGTTGTAAATCAACTTGTTTGTATTTTGTGAGGTTGTTAGGTTGGCTTATGTAAGTATGGGTTGTCTTATAAATGTTAGGTCAACATGTGTGGTATAAATTTTATACTTAGATTGACTTGTCTCAACTCTAAGTCGACTTACTTATGTTTTAGAAATTGCATTTCTGAGAGCATGCTGGTCTAGGTCAACTTGATATTTGGCTAGGTCGATCTATGTTCTTTTATCTCTAGGTTAGGTTGACTTATATCATAATCAAGTCGATTTAGCTATTTATAGGTCAATCTTGTGTCCTCTTGTCATGTGATCAGGTTGACTTGATTAATATCTAGATCGACTTAGTTATGTTTCAAAATATGTTTCTTAAACTGAGTATTTGCAGGTCAACTCATCAAGTCTCACAAGTCAACTTAGTTATGTTATAGAATTAGGTTTTTGAAAACTAACTTACTTAGGTCAACTCACTCTATTCCTCAATTGACTCATAGTAATCCATATTTAAAAAAATTTTGAGAACTATTTTCCAAGGTCGACTCACCTATATGGTTGGTCGATTTATCTAGATCTAGGTCGACCTGACTAATTTCTAGGTTAGCTTATGTATTTAAATGTTGGGTCGACTTAATTTAGTTTCATATAAAAAGACAGGTCAATTTGTTTCTAGTCAGAGTTGACTTCTGGTCTTTTTGTCCAAGGGTCATGTTGACTTATCAATTTGGCAAGTCGACTTGGTTATGTAACAAACTTAAATTTTTGAAACTTGAATCCATCAGGTCGATTTGGTCTCCTATACAAGTTAACTTAGTTAAATTTTAAATTTAGACTTATGAGACTTGTTTATCTCAGGTTGACTCATCCACTTCTCAGGTCGACATAAAATGTTCTATATTTAGCTAAAATTCAAATTTTTGAATCCTAGGTTGACTTGATAACTCTATAAGTTGACTTGTGAAAAAAATAGGTTAACCCTTTAGGTTAAGTCTAGACATTCTAGTTGTGCAAGTCATCTCCTCTATGGTTCAGTTTGACTTCCTCATACTATATTTAATTTTAACAAACTTTTTAGATTTTTAAAACTTCAAATAATTAATCTTAATCATTTTTAATTACTCCTAATCACTGTCAAAATTTATTTTGTTCAACAAAACTGGATTTAGTTAAGAACAAAGTAATTATTGGATACAGGTATTTTATTAAAAAAAAAGTATTCAAAGTGTCGCTTTGTGAAAAATAGGAGTTTAAGGACTTTTCTTAAAAGATTATTGCTTAAAGTAATTTGTAATCACAATTTAGGTAAAAAAAAAAAAAAGAAATTTAAGCCTAAAAAAATATTATTCATCGAGAGTAGCATATTCCGATTCTGCTCTGGACCAAAAGATTATCTTTTGAAAAAACCTTCTTTTTTTTTTGGTGGCACTATTGTTGATTAAACAAAACCTTATTTTGGACAGAAAATATACATTCGGGGCAGCATACATATGCCCCATTTTGGCGGTTTGCATTTTGATAAATGACGTTACAAAATAACGTATGCTTTCTTTGCCTGCCCATTTTTCTTTAATAGAGTTTGTCCTCATTCAGAAGAACAACAACTCCTCATCTCAATGCAAATATTTTGTGGCCCTTCTTGTCACACAGAATATCGAGAGAGAGAAAGAGAGAGACGGAGAGATTTTCCAATGAAGGACAAGCAACCAAGTTGCAGTGTTCTAATGCTACCATGGTTAGCCCATGGTCATATCTCTTCCTTCTTGGAGCTAGCCAAAAGATTCGCAAAGAAAAACTTCCTCATATACTTATGTTCAACCCCAATAAACCTCAAATCATTCGAAAACAAAATTACCCAAGAATACTCTCACTCAATTCAACTAGTTGAATTACACCTCCCTGCTTTGCCTAATCTCCCTCCACACTACCACACCACCAATGGCCTCCCACCCCATCTCATGTTAACCCTCAAAGAAGCCCTTGAATTGTCTGCTGGAAACTTCTCTGCGATACTCAAAGAACTCGAACCAAACTTCGTTTTGTTTGACTTTCTCCAACCATGGGCTGCAACTGCAGCTTCCTCTCTTAACATTCCTGCGGCACAATTTTTTACTACCGGTGCTGTGACAAGTTGCTTCATGATTCACTTTTCTCAAAATGGCAGTCTTGGATTCCCCTTTTCTTCAATTTATTTGCATGACTTCGAGGAGAAGAAGATATCCCAAATACTCAATTCGTCTTCTGCAAGTGGCGTTAGAGATGTTGACAAGATTTTTGAAGGGGTCCAAAATTCTACAAGCATTGTGCTGGTGAAGAGTTTTAGAGAGATAGAAGGTAAGTATCTGGACCATTTTTCCGTATTGGCTGGGAAAAAGGCTGTACCTGTTGGGCCACTTGTTCGCGATTTTGCGGATGATGATGAGGGGAAAGCAAGCATCATAGAGTGGCTTGACAAAAGGGAGCCATCTAGTGTGCTGTATGTTTCATTTGGGACTGAATATTTTTCACCAATGGAAGAGTTGCAGGAGATAGCTTATGGGTTGGAGATTAGTGGTGTAAGTTTCATATGGATTGTGAGGTTTCCTACTGGGGAGAACATTAAACTCGAAGATGCACTACCTAAAGGGTATCTAGAGAGAGTGGGAGAGAGAGGATTGGTTTTGGAGGGTTGGGCACCACAAACAAAAATTTTGGGACATACAAGTGTTGGTGGGTTTGTGAGTCATTGTGGATGGAATTCAATTATGGAGACCTTGAAGATAGGAGTTCCCATTATAGCCATGCCTATGCATCTGGATCAACCACTTAATGCCAGACTGGTTCAAGAGGTGGGTGTTGCTTTGGAAGTAAAGAGAGACATCAATGAAAAGCTTAAAAGAGATGAGATTGCAAAAGTCATTAGAGAAGTCATGGTTGAGGAAAAAGGGAAGGAGTTGAGGAAGAAGTCAAAAGAGTTGAGCCAAACGATGCTTAGAAAAGAAGATGAAGAGATCGATTTGGTGGTGGAAGAGCTTTTGCAACTATGCAAAATTGAGAAGACTAATTGATGATGCAACAATGGAGTGTTGGTCATCTGGCTTTCTTTCCTTTGAATTTCATGGCTTCTGTCGATTAAACTCTTCAACTTCAATTTTTCCTAGAAGACAAGACAGTAGCTACTGTTTGTATCGAGATATTCTAAACGTTCTAAAATAAGAACTTTCTTCTTTATATAATCATGCTTAAAATTGTGATTTCTTTAATGTATTTTGTACAAATTGTATAATGGAATATATACAAGCTTTTCATTGGCAAATATATAGACTTCTTTTGGTATTTTAGTATTGTGTGTATGCTTAACTAGAAATCTTTGCACTAAGTGATTGCAAGGGAAGACCATTCGAAATCTAATAAATTCAATTCGAAACTTATATATTATCACATTATATTTATACAATTTTTAGTATATATTATAGGTATCTGATAATTACTTTAAACTCGAATAAATTCAATTCAAAATAGATTAAATTTTTAAAAATTAAAACTCTTTTAATATTTATTTTTTTAATTCACAAAACTTAAATCATTTTATTTAATGAGTATTAATGATATTTTTATTTTTTGTCAAAACTGAACATGTGCTGAACTTATTCCAAGCAGAGTAGGACACGCAGCGTGGGGACACTGATATTGTTTGTAAGGCTGATTTACAAAGATAAGAATCAGAACCGATACATTGTGACAATACCCCTTTTTTTGGTCATTTGTGGACATCGACATATCATATTTAATGATCATTATTATTTTCTTGTTCTTGCCTACCAGTTTCTCAGGCAATGAGTCCAAACTACCGGTAAAAGGAATCAAGGGGATGAAAATATATGCACTAGGAACAGAATAGATGCATTCTCAGCTTTAGCATCCGTTCCATAGGAAGGGTAGAAAGAGAGAGAGAGAGAGAGAGAGAGAGAGAGAGAGAGGTGCCGACAAGCAAGGTACCCTTATTCCATAATGAAGTTCTCAACAAGAATATGATTGAAAAAAATAAATAAAAACTTTGAATAACAACCCTACATTGTTGAAATTTCTGTGGCCTTCGCGGTAGGAGATGACAATGACTGACAATGGCATGAAGAGTCTTTGATAGTGACTGCCATATTCAAATCACAAGTAAAAATTTAAAATTAAAAAAAAAAAAAAAAAAAAAAAAAAAAAAGACCCTTCTTCATGTGAAGCATGTACCCTAGTTAATATCATGAGGCATAAAAATGTTGATAATTGATGGTTTAGCTTTGTAATTTCGCAAATTCCAGTCACGGAGAGGTCATCAACTAGATAGAACAGAGTGTCATTCACTAATAAAATTTTTTTTTAAAAAAAAGAGAGAGACTTACTAAAATTTTGTGAAAACATTCTAACAGTAAAAAATTTTTACTCCAATCAAATTTTCGTGAATGCGTATATTTTCATATCTTTCACGTCCCATGTAACAAAAAAAAAAGAAAGAGATTTACTCATATGATATATAAGTTTATGTCTTTTATAATGTAAAATTCAATTCAATTCGGAACCTGATGGGACCCCCTTGAAGAGACTCGATACATGATATGGAACACGTTCAATAGTCGACACAAGATCCATTATTCAATATATTCAATACGCTTAAGCATAAATGGACCTATGTCGCCCCGCTCCATCGATGTGATCTATCTCTCCGAACTGCCCTCCGTCGCCCCAACCCTTCGAAGGAATTTCACTCCATGGTATCCTATTCGCTATTCGGCTGGTCCTCGATAAGGTTTATATGATTCAATCTATAAGTTCATTCAGTAAAACTGAACGATTGTCTCTCTCTTCTTCGACCGATGACTACCAAATACCTATAGAACCGAATGTCTCAACCTCTGGAGAGTAACACTCAATTGAACCCCACTATTGACTAAACTTCATATCTTAGTATGAAACATATCTTTCAGATAAAGAAGGGAACTCTTGAGAATCTAATCGATAAGAAAAAAAATCTCTCAATATAATAGAATTTGCTAAATGATAACAATTTCAAATTTTTGACGCTCAAAATCCAGAATTCTCGGATTACCTCATAAGGAAGCTAAGGTTTTGATGCCTCGAGATTATACGACTCCAGCGGGATAATATATAAAAGCTCTCAATACATCGAGCCAGGTAAATTCTCTAGACTCAACACAGAACACACAAAAGTCACAGAGAGATCCGTCCTCCCTTCCTCTCTATCTGTTTATCTATTCGAAAATTACTATTTCAAACTTTAGAGTCGGAGTCTCCCCCGCTAGAGTACACTTCGATAGTTTTTTACAGGTTTCAAGTCTCTTCATTGAGCACCTGTTCGAATCATATGTCGGATCTGTGAAGTCAAGACCACGTGTAACAGATTGACGCCGTTTGTGGGAAACAAACTAGAGAATATTTGTTAAGTTCCCAGAATTACCGGATCGATATGCCTCCAAAGTGGAGAACCAGAACTGCATTAAAGGCCATATCCGTTGTGAATGGCCATATTGCTACCCCTACTGACGCACCTTTTCCTGTGGCGCACATTCGCCCTATTGACAATTCTTCCACTCGTGATCAAACCCCTCACTAGGAGCAGGTTCCACAACCTATGCCACAGGAACGCCTAATCATAACTCATGTGCCAATACCTCAAGAACAAGTCAGTCAACCTCAAATGGACAGACTAGAGCCCAAGATTCAGGACATGAGTAAACAGTTGGAAAGTCTTAGTCGCCCTAGACGACGAATGTCATTACTCAGTTACAAGCCCTCATGACTTCCCATCATAATCCCGAAAACCTGAGAAAACAAGTTGAGTAACTTGTTGCTGATGAACTCAAACGGGCCAATGTCTGAGAAAATCATATCCCCCTTTACTTTGTTAATGCTTCACCTTTCGACCCGAAGGTCTCTTCAGAACCAATGCCCCATGACATGCTTTTGCCTCCCATGGAAAGATATGACGGAACTACTGACCCTTGCGATCATATGACACACTTCATGACAATAATGATCTTAAGAGATATGATAGATGCCGCCAAATACAAACACTTCCCTACCACTCTCAAGGGGAACGCATTAACATGGTTCAATTCACTCCCACCGCTGAGTATAAAAACTTTATTTTAACTCTGACAACAATTTGAGACTCACTTTGTGATAAGTAGGGGAGCAAAGAGAAAATCCACCTCCCTGCTATCATTGCATCAAAGGGAGGATAAACCTCTAAGGGATTTCTTGGAGAAATTCAAAATAGAGACGATAAAAATTCCATCCTTGGACCATTCCATCGCACTAGCAACACTACTCACCAGATTATGCCCCTCCGGCATGAAAACTGCAATTACGAAAAATCTTCCCTCCATTATCCAAGAGTTATACTTTCGTGCCGAGAAGTATATCGCGGCCGAAAACACTGAGACCTTCGATCGAAGGGAAAAGCGATCGTCTAAGAGAGAACATAGTCGATCGCCTCGACGACTCTCACCAAAGAAAAACCAATCTGGTCCTCTACCTCCTCCAAGGTTCAACGCCTACACTCCTTTAAACCAAACCCCCAATCAAGTTCTGCTCCAAATCAAAGATCAACCTTATATCCGATAGCCTCCT
Organism: Dillenia turbinata; assembly: GCA_037126225.1. Classification (NCBI taxonomy): domain Eukaryota; kingdom Viridiplantae; phylum Streptophyta; class Magnoliopsida; order Dilleniales; family Dilleniaceae; genus Dillenia; species Dillenia turbinata. Next base: position 21,163,693 of record JBAMMX010000013.1, read on the forward strand.
TAACCCGCAAAAGACGATCCCAAAAAGGACAGGACCAATTACTGTCACTTTTATTGTGATTACGGCCACACAACTAATGACTGCATAAAGCTCAAAGATGAGCTTGAATTCCTTATCATAAATGGGAGGTTACAAAGCTTCATTAGTAAAGAAGGGAGAGACATGTCGAATTCCAATTGACAAGCACTACCAAGGCAGAACGGGCCGAACGATCGACCAGTCGTTCCACTACCGACTAATCGTCAAAATGGAGTGATCCTCCAAATTCATGAGGAGCGAACCTCTAGAACACCTCAAACCACATTGGACATTTCAGACCCCCCAGACAGTTTGTAACGAAGCAAGGTTGAATTCCTGATTGCACCAATTTTCTATTCGCCTAACATTCCTGTCCCCATTTCGCCAAAAGTGCTAATGACTCATGTTGTAAAGAAGCTAAAGGCAAGCGACCGATCATCAGTTTTACCGATGAAGACTTAGTCGGGGTAAACCCAAATCGCCACGAGCCCCTCGTCATCACTGTCAAAATAGGCCTGTACAAAGTCCAAAGGATTTTCGTCAATCAAGGAACAGGGTGTGATCTTTCAAACGAATGGGCCTCGGCCCCGCATATCTACAACCCCACACAGGTCCAGTCAAAGGACTCTCCGGTAAATGGATATACCCCAAAGGGATCATTCCTCTCCCGATCACGTTGGGTGCACCACCCAACTATGCAACAACTACAATGATGTTCAATGCAGTCCACCTCCTCTCGCCTTATAATGCTATCTTAGGAAGGCCGGGTTTGAACGCCCTTGAATCCTTACCCAGAACGAAACACATGATGCTTAAATTCAAAACTCCGCTCAGGATTGGGACATTGTCTTGTGATCAAGAGCCTTCGGTCTCGACCTTGAAGTAGTCACACGGTGCATTTTGATTATCTTACATGTTCCTTATGTTACCACCATGATATTCTTCCGTCAGGTAGTGAACACACGTGTGCCTTATCGTTTGCATTCCATCGAACTCCAACTACATATGGGAAAGAAACACACTAACGAAGAGATCTATCTCCCTGAACAGGTCTTTATCGCTCTGACTGAATGAATGGATCTATCTCTCCGAACGAGTCTCTGTCGCTCTGATCAAACGAAAAGATCTTTCTCTCCGAATGGGGCTCCGTCGCCCTGACTGAACGAAGGGATCTATCTTCACGAATGGGCCTCTGTTGCTTGATCGAACGAAAAAATCTATCTCTCCGAATAGGGCCTCTGTCACTCTGACTGAACGAAGGGAACTATCTCGCCCTCACCGAATGAAAAGGCTTGTCTCATTGAACGAGCCCCTGTTACCCTAACCTAACGAAGGACATCCCTATTCCTCTTTTTCAGACGAGTCCTAGTAGATATTACTTGTTGGAAAACCAGAGGCACTTGTGAAAATGCACATCTAAAGAACAACCCTAGGCTGGCCGACATTCTTTAGAAAAGCCCAGAATAGCTAAAGGTAGCCGATGAGTCTGTTTGAGACAACGAAGGGAATATCCCCTGTTACCGACACACACAGAATAAAAGAATACGAAAGAATCTCTCATTAAGAATCATTGTGATACATTGGTATAAGAATTACACAGACTCCGAATGAACAGAGGCCTCTCGAAAAGAGGTCCTTGTAGTAACTGTGCTCGGTTCAGTTGGAGCACCAATCAATCTGACGAGAATTACATTTCGATCCATTGTATCCTAATTGGTAGCCTCCTTGGTCGGAAGCAGAGCTCTATTTAATCCCAACCAATAGATTACCTCTTTGACGCATCATAATCTCTCCGTCAACTCACGTTGAGCATCTTTATAGGTAGCAATGCATTGGAGTAAAGTTTTTTCTGATTCAATCGCCCTCTGTTTCGCCACCTGGAGAAATTCCTCATGTAACTGAGATAACATCTCAGCGGTATGCAACCACGCCACGAGGACCTTCTTCTTGATTTCTAGTTCCTCGCAGTAACCCCGAAGGTTCTTTACTTTCTCATCCTTTTTAGTTTACAAGGTCTCGAATGCCTCCTTTGTTCCTGTACCTCAATTGGTGTCACCCCGCAATGTCGTAATTTGGGCGCTCAGTTGATTAACTTTTTCCTCCAGATGTCCTATGGTCTGTTTCCTCTACCGCTTCTGGAACTTAGCCAAAACTATTGTCTGTAAGAACGGAGAAACTGGATCAATCTACGATGAGAAGAAAACAAGATAAGGTGAATTCAGGAGATGATACCATTAGACCAAGGGACTTAAGAGCCTCGCCAGCCTGCTCCATAGACATCCTATGCAACTCTAAATAGCAACGATGAAAGTCGAGCCGATCGGCTATTTTCTTTACTTTAGCTAAGTCTACGTAGCTATATTGTTTATCCCCAGAGCCGATGACCACCGTCCCTCTTTCCTTCGATCCCTTGACACCATGAAAGGATCGAATGGGAATAAAAGGAGGGATAGCAGTCCCATCAGACACCTTGCATTTTTCCTTACAAGAAGGCCACAATGGGACAACACACGACGGACCAGACAGTTCTTCGATCAGTGCAACTTGAGCCACCGTCTCTCTTGGTGCCCTCACTTCTGCACTGAATAATGGAGTTCCTTCGAGTCTCTCCACAGCGAGCGCATCCGGCAATGGAACTCCCTCGTTTTCGGTTGATAGCAAATAACCAGCTTTATCAGACTCCTCTGGCTCAACCTTGAATGGTTTTAACGCAACCAAGGGCATGTGTCCCTCGGTTTCCTCGCCCGCTTCGTGTCCACTCTCTGATAGAGATTCAGTTCGAACTATTTTTCTCCTTTTCACTGAGGGAAGCACTAGTAAAGTTCAGACTCCAGACACCCTATCGGTCCCCGCCAAGGATTCTCTACAGATGAATTTTGGTTAATTGTAATCTCCCTCAGTAGGGCATCGTCCACAAAACCCGAAGTATTGGTCAACCTAATCTCTTTCATGTCGACTATGAGGGGCCTGTCGATCTTCCTTTTCTCTCCTATCAGCAAACCCGCTAAAAATAGCATCTGATCATCCGACAAAAAATCGATTAAGATGACCCTTCATGTAGACCTACAGTAATTGCCAACCGAATGCATGAAGCGAAATGACGAGAAGGGTTTACAAGTTGCAATCCGAGTGCAGGCTTCCATCAACACTAGAAAGTATTGGCATAAGATCCCTATCCTTGAACTCCACGAAGAAGTACTTGCGCATCCAAATTACTACTAGTGGGTTTCTTGTAATGAAATCTCCAATTAGATTCAAGACGATTCTACAACCTATGCCAATCTTTGACCAAACCATTCTTTATACATCTTACCAGAGAAAAGAGGGCGGACAGGATATCAAAATCGAAACGAAAGCAACAAAACCCTAATAGGGAGGTTACAACAACAATCAGGCGCTAAGAATCTGGAGTCAACAAAGTTGAAAATATATTCCAACCCTATAACATTTTAGCAAACGGACCAGTGTATGATACTCTCAAGTCAAACTTCACCATTTGCTTGTACATTAGGACACAGCCCTCTGGAGCCATATTCGCTCTGCATCATCCGTGGCTGATACTAGGGTGTAATCATCACCTATCAATATGGCGGTCTAAACTTCTTAAAACTCCACCATCGACATAGTACTCTTAATGTCATTAATGCCAAGAAGAGCGGAGCCTCTTGTCATTTCTCTTACAGAAATTCTACTGTGTACTAAGATAATTCAAAGGAAAGAAAAAAACAAGCACGAGAAAGTGAGAGCATCAGATCTTCTCCCATGAAAACACTTATAAGGAACGCTGGAGATGGGTCACAAAACTCAAAAACGACGCATGTTGTAAAAGTCTCTTCATTTCCCAATGGTTGTTACTCATGACGTCTTTCTCACGAAACGACCCCACAAGTTAGGAGTAAATGATGAGATCTTCTTGAAAAGGCTCAGTACATGGCATGGAGCACATTCAATAGTCAACATAAGACATATGATTCAGTGTATTCAATACGCTTAAGCATAAATGGTCATATGTCATTCTACTCTATCGATGAGATCTATCTCGCCGAATAGGCCTCCATCACCCCGACTCTTCGAAGAAATTTCACTCCATGACATCCTTATTGCTATTCAGCTGGTTCTCGATGAGGTTTATACGATTTAATTTACAAGTGCATTCAGTAAAATCGAATGGTTGTCTCTCTTTCCTTTAACCGACGATTATCGAATACTTACAAAACCGAACGTCTTAACTTACTCAATTGAACCCCACTATTGACTAAGTTTCCTATTTTAGTACGAAATGTATTCCCTGGATAATGAAGGGAACTTTTGAGAATCTAATCGATAAGAGAAAGAATCTCTCAATATAATCAAATTTTCTAAATGAAATCTTTGACGTTCAAGATCCAGAATGCTCGAATCAGCTTATAAGGAAACTAGGACTTTGATGCCCCGAGATTATATGATTCCAACAGGACAATATATAAAAAACTTTCGATATATCGAGTCAGGTATGTTCTCTGGACTCAACACAGAATATACAAAAGTTATAGGGAGATCCGTCCTTTCTTCCTCTCTGTCTGTCAATTAACATTAAATAGACATTTAATATAAAAATTATTAATATAATAATAATTTTTATTTTTATAAACAAAAAGTTACTTATAAACTCTAATATTTTAGAATTTTTTATTTTATTTTTAAATTTATAAATAAAATAATATAAAATAAAAATCAGTCCAATGATTTTAAATTAAATTCAAATTTATTCAAAGGAAGATCAAAATTAAATTCAAATTTATTAAAAGGAAGATCACTCGCAATTAGGGATGGCAATGGAGCCCACAATGGTGGGTTTCTGTCAAATCTTACCTGTCTGTCTCTACTTTAAAACTCCATACTCAACTCTGATCTTCCACTTGTGGTGGGTAAGACGTTTTATATCCTACTCTCCACTCATCTCTACACGCGAGTTTATCTACCCATACAGCAAGTAAACTTATTGCATTTGAAGGCTGACTTGTTTTTATTCAAATTTATTTGATTTTTACCTTTATTAACATTTCAATTTAATAGAATCTCTTAATCAAAATATAAATAGTAAAATTTAAAAATCAATTTTAATTATATCAAAATAAAAATAAAAATTATATTCAAATACTTGATTTTAAACTAATATCAGAATTAAGATAAAATTTTAAAATAGTGTGTGTATATATATATAAAAGGGGTTAGGGTACACGATACAAAATTCATATTCACATTTTATCCGACGCTTAAAGGGTATAAAATTTTTATATTTTCACCTGCCTCACATGCATCCCTTATCCAACTCCATAGAGTAGGACAGACACGGATATCGATCAGATATAAATTGCCATCCCTACTCGAGTAGTAAGCCCACCTAAAAATAAAGCAAGTTTGCCAATCCAGGCTTAGACCCAGTGCTAGTCAGCTTCTCGGCTCACAACCGAAGGTAAGTAAATTAGATGCGAACCTCTCCCCGTAATTTAGAGTGAGAGAGAGAGAGGGAGAGGCAGAAGATCAAAATCAAAAAAGAAAACAAAGTAGTAAGGTATCCCACCATCCAATCACTTAATAAACAATTATTGAAGACATGTTACAAAGTTCAAATCTATCATCAATTATTAGAGAGAGAGAGAGAGAGAGAGAGAGATATTTTAATTGTCATATAATGGGCAACATGTGCATATGTGGGGCTCACTCATTCTTACACTAGTTTAAATGGGGACCCATCGTTCCTGTGGCTTTAGCTCCAATGACTTGTCTGGCATCCAAGGATTGTGACACATTGTTCCATCAATTTTTAAACATCAATTTTTATTTTTTTTTTTAAGATCCAAAATAAGATCTTTCTACTACATTTGAAACCCAGAAGCCATTCTCAAAACTAAACTTGGGAACTCTTCTGTCAAAAATGTTTCTTTGCAAGGAAAAGTGAGGTACTTTGAAACTAATATATCATTTCATATGAACAATTTCAAATAAATATATATATTTATATTTTTATCTTATTTAATTAATTATATTTTATATTAATAATAGAAATAAAAGGATAAAACCACAAGACAAGTTAAAATAGGTATTGGTGGATCTATGATTGTGAATTGAGAATCATGTTGGTTATTTCCTGAGACTATAGAGCGTATGTATGTCAACTTGACAATCCCCGTGTACGTATGCCATTCTTTCCAATTTTAGGTAACTTTGTTCTCATCTTTTCGATTATGTGATCTTGTTTCTATTTTTAGTTTAGAAGTTGTTTTTTTGTTTTTTATCGATCAGTGTTTAGATATCATTTTAATTCGATCTGAGTACTGTGGGATCCATATAAAGGATTGACTATCTCAAATCTCATTTCTTTATTCACATGAGTCGAACTCAAGATTTATGATTAAGAGAGTATAACATCCCACAATTATACTTACGGGAGTTTAGTTTATAAATTGTTTCTATTTTCTCAATTCTCCCATGGCAGTGTTCTTGGTTGCCCTTCCAAGAAAGCTTCAATTCTTCTATTTCCAGAAGGGAAAGGACAAAGAGAAATCAAGTCAATGTTGGGCGAGGAAGCTAGGTCGTGGTTGTTAATGACGTTTGATTTGTGGGATTATTTTCAAAAGGGGTATACGCCTTATTTCACTATAAATTTCATCTTAGTTTTGCTGAAATTCTCACTCATGTCGATAAAATATGGTTTTAAACTCTCATTTTTGCTTATGCGCCCCCCCCCCCTTTTCTCCATTTCACTCTAATCTGGCCAAAATTCATCTCTTTAAACTTTCAGTACTTGGAACTCTGTTTTGGATATTTGAGGCTTAACTTGATTTGATTCTGATAACTATTTTAGTCTTGCTTTTTTGTTTTTAAGGGAAGAGAGACCACTCCCCTCCCCCCCCCCCCAAGTCCCCACACCATTGAGGGTAGTCAGAACACTCTCTCTCTTTCTCTCTCTCTCTCTCTCAATGTTGTTATCAATTTTAATGAGGAAATTTTGAATATAAAATTATAAAATTAGGAGTCCAAGTATAAAATTATAAAGTCAAGTATTGATAACATCAAGATTCTAAAACAATAACTACAAATTGAATTTTAATTCTAAATTTTAGAGTTGATAATTTAAAAAATCAAAATAGAAGAGTAGAGAAAGAAAAAAAAAATAATAATACTAAATGAAGTTGAACCAATAATATATTACGTTAGCCTGAGGGTGAAGACATGCACGTAGATCTATACAATATTCGCAAGTGGGATGGAAAGTTGAGATTAACTTTAACTGAGATATATAAGATTTTTAACATAGAAAATTATTACTAGAATAATAATTTATATTTTTTATTGGAGTGCTTTGTGAATTTTCTTTCTAAAAAATCACTTTAGTTAAAAAATAATATAAGTAAAATAAAATAAAGATAAGTTAAGGTAAAATTATCAAATAAACCCTCTATACATCCGCAGCTACATTCGTAAGATGGTGAAATATCAATAGACGAATTGTATCATTTTTTTCTCTTTGATATTTTTGGAATATAGGGATCTTTTATGAAGAAATAATGGCATAAATTTTAATTGTATTATTACTAAAATATTAATTATGGCTGTCATAACTCTCCATCAAACTCACCTGAACGAGGGAGTACAGCTTGCTTCGAGAATTAAGCTACTCTCTCCTTATAACTTCAACCAAGGAGTAGCACCTAATAAGATGAAACAAGTTACTTAATGAGGAATTTCACAAAGAAGAAAAAGATTAAAAAAAAATGTTGATTGTAATTTTTTTTTATATTAATATCACAAAAATCGCAAAAATATACATACTTATAAAAATTTAAATACTAAATTTTGAAAAAAATATTTAAACAAGAATTTTTTATCACTAAAATATACCTACAACAACAATGTTGGTTGTAATGGACTTCTACCCATGATGCATTCATGGATTAACAAAAAAAAAAAAAAAAGAAGATTTAAAATTAAATGGATATCAAAAGTTCAAAATATTTAAGGCAAATAGCTATTCATATTAACAAAAAGATAAGCAACAACTAAAATAAGAAAGCGTTGAAAAGAGAAATTTTCACTTATTTCTCTTGTTTAAATTAGTGTTTTTAAAACCAAAACAGTAAGTAATTTTACAAATTTATTGATTTATTGATTCATTGGTCAGAACAATTAGACCGTTTTATAAACCGAATGACATCACCATAATGTCATAAATATATTATTTGTATATTATATATTTTAAAATAAAATAAAGTTTATATATTTTCAAGAAAAAGAGAATTTTTTTCATCAACAATATATAAAAAATTTTGCATGTAATGAGAAACCAGTCGGATCAGTCCGGATTTATTGGTTTTGACCGGTTTTAAATGGTTTTGACCGGATTTAATTTTATTCGGTTTAACAATGAAAACCGAACCGAACTATAGAACAGTTCCCGATCGAACCGGCCAATCCGGTCTGATTTTAAAAACACTGATTTAAACCGAGCTAATCCTTCTTGGTCAAGACACAAAAAATAAATATATAAAAAAAAAAAGAATGAGCATAAAAATGTTGAATCTATTTTGAGAAAATTTATGTAACATCTTATTGATTAACAAAACTAACATGTTTAACTTTGTATTCGAGGATGAAAACCACAATCAACCCAAATAATAAAAACTTGCATGGACCGAAGCATTTGTTACCTTTCAACAGATTGATCTTCTGCAGCATATATAAATTCAGTAGAAGGAATGGCCACACAACGAGCACCAATGCTGCTACCATAGAACCAACGTAATGAATAGGTTTTCATTTCCAGAATTTTACTAATGACACAAAGAAACCATGGCTATGAGCTTTATGTGCTTCTTGCTATAAGAGGAGAAGTCAAGAGAAAAGATGCCCGATGTGTATCGGGACATTCTCGATCAAATAAATCATAAGCAACGTTTTCTTCATTCTTGTTACTCATCAATCATAGTAGCAAATAGTTTACGTTTTAAGATGCAAGATCAAAAGGGAAACTAGGTTGACGGGATGCTTTTAGAATTTCGTTACGTATCGATGTCGATTAAATTTTGATTGAATTATAATCAATTATTTTGCCTTTTTATTCGACAACATCCCATAAGAAACAGTATTCATAGATATCAATACTCTTTAAAAATTCTAGAATGACTCGGATAATGACTTGGACAGTTTGTAAACTCATTTGTCATATATAAACTGATCAGAAAATATCAAAAGAGAGTTAGCCTAGTAAATCAAGACAGTTCAAATTTTGAAAATTGAAAGGATCATATTAGGAAAACTTTCGGCAAAAAGGGGTTCAATCACGACTCGAACCAAATTAGTTAAAATATGATTTTAGATGTTGGGTGGTAGAAAATAGTTTCATGGCTAGAGAGAGAGAGAGAGAGATCAGGAAATAAAAAATCTCAAAAAAAAAAAAAAAGCAAGAACACAAGCACCATTGAACACCCAAATAAACAAGTAAAGGAAATGTCTTTTCAAACCATTTTGCCATTCCTTTGAGTTTGAAGCATATCTCCTTCAAATCATAGAAATTCAGAGTAGGTTGTTGCGTGGAAATTAAATTAGAAACAAAATCAGTAACATAAATCAAGTAAAAAACCCTACTTGGTCGAGAGAAGTATCAATTAAACCCATCGGTATGTTTTCTTGCATGGCTTGCGTTATTCTCCTATGACATCCTCAGCATTTCTGCAGAAGTTAATTATCAACTCCTCAAAGAAATGCGGACTGCTTTCCTCTTTCAATTCATAAACTTCTTTTAACTCTTCACTCACTAAACCCTGCATGAAATAATATAAAATTTAAAACCAAAAAAAAAAATATATAGCTCTGGTCTAACTCTTTCTTACATGGATTGAATGCAAAATAATATTTCTTCTCAAATTAAATTTTGGGGGAAAGATCAAAATTAGCAAAAGCTCATTTCTGGTAGTTTTAGGTATTGCAGTATCCTAAAATTTTTAAGAATTTTTTTACTAGGTTTTGAGTAATTATACAAAGTATGATATGTGTGGCACTTCTATAATTACCCAATTCTTAGCCCTTGATGCCTCTCTCTTTCTCTCTTACGGTCACTCTCTCTCCCCCCATCTCGCTGCCACTCTTTTTCTATGTTGTAGTTTGGAAGTAAGCCATTGGATCTCTCTCTCTCTTGGTTTTCTAAGCTAGCCGTTGCTTTGATTGTTGATGATTGATTTGTTGTGTTTAGGTTAAGGTTCGGTGTCGGTATCCCTCTCTCAATGTATCCGTATTTGTAGGTTCTATTTTTTTTCTTCTAAATTGTTTCCCTAAATGCATAAGTCCTCTCTCGAACTTTTTCTCTTTACATGTTCATCCATCAGTCTTAAAGAAGGTCCTTCAGGGATAACTCAAGCGATAAAATCTTTCTATTTCTATTCTCTCTTTCCCGATTCGACTCTTTTAGTTGCATCTCCTTTTACACAAAAAAAAAAAAAAAAAAAAATAGTCTTAAAAAAGTACTTCCCCACTTAAAGTGTGTAGTCCTTTCCAAAAATCTGCATTTCCTTGAACCATGATGCTTAATACCTAGAGATAATATATAAAATTTTGGATTATATTATGATTATAATCATACAATTCCTTGAATAGCTAGACTTAACGTATGGGACAAGAGCATTAAACTTTAAAACATTAAGAACTATGAAATCCAAATATGAAGAAGCTGTTGGGAAAATAATTTGATACAAAAAATATATCAATCATCGTGTTGATTCATTGGAATTAAAAGTTTAATTAAACTGAAATTGAAACATAAGATAGGTTGAAATTATACCTGATTCTATAGCCGAAAATTGAATTCTTGATTCGACCTTTGTCTGGATAGAATCCGGATATGGCCTTCTAGGTCAAAAGTATTCTCACAGAATTTTTCTATATGATGGACTATTAGGGAGAAGAGTGATACTTTGACCCGAAAACCATAATCATATTTATAGCTGTAGATATGACTTTTTCTGCCAAATTTATAATAAAATTTACCTATTTAGCTTATTCCAGTTATCTTACCGAATTCACATGAATTTAGGTAACATTCCTGCTATCCTCAAGTCACCATTCGATATTTCCTATTTAACCCATCACAAATAGCAAATGTCCATTGGTATCTACATATTAATTTATTTCCATATCTTTTGAAATACTTAAACCCAAATTACCGAATTTTGTAAATTTATCATATCACTTTTATATAAACTTAACTAATAAATTTGACAGTATGCAATTACATAATTATTTGAACATATAAATCTAATGTTAGATCATTGATCCAACAGAAACATCATAAATGGGTTAGCTTCTAACTAAGATTAACCCTTTTTACAAGCTTCTAAACAACAAGGTACCAAATAATAGACCCCCAATTGAAAGATACCATTCCCATTTGTTTTAGATTTTTTTTCCCCCATAATCTTCAAATTTGAATTCTGGTCTCAAGTCTATGCTAGGGTTTATTCATGATTCATTAATGACTTTTACATTAAATTTCTCAAAATTTACATTTGAAAAAAAGTAAAGCTCTAGTAGGAAGTTTTTTTTTTTTTTTTATCAAGGAAAAAAGCACATCTTTTATATTTTTTCTAAGTTTTTAATGGCTTGATTGTCAATATCCGACCACTACAATTGAATTAATTCAAATGGTTATAGTAATCTTGTATCCCAAATAAGACAATTTTTATAACGACTATTTTGTGATAATCTGTGCTTTCGCGGGTTTATTATTTAATCTACGTTACGGCGAAAATGCTTTACAAATCAAGTCTGAATTTGGTGCTTAAACTAATTTTTGTGAGCGCACTTTGTATCTTGGAAATCGCCCTCACTCATTTCCTTAATCATCTCAATGAAAATAACAAATAAAAATTTAACATTACCAACAATTACCAAGTAAAAATTCCCAAAAAAAAAAAATAAAACAAAAATCACTTGATAATCAAAACTAAAAATTAAGTTTTTCCAAATACTGTTCTCATTTTTAATCATGTTCACCCCAAAAAACAATCACACAAAAAGATTTATAGATCTGTGACTACTTTGAACAACCTTGGAAAAAAGAAATTCTTACAACCATAGTCAACAAAACGAAGAAACCCCATGCATGAAGCTTTTGAAAACAACAAGTTCATCCAACGTAGAGAGAGAGAGAGAACATGTAATATTGAGAAGAACAAAGGGAGAGAAAAGAGAAGAAGCTCGTACCTCAGAGTGTCATGAGCGGATGAATTTATCAACAGGATTGCAAGGCTGAGCTGGTGCATCAATCATCGGCATTTTCTCCATCGAGGCTGAAATGGGAAAAAAAATATTTTTATGAACTGAAAAGTAAAAAGAGAAAACGTTTAGAAGTTGAGAGTAGAGGAGAAAGATAAGTTTACAAATGGAAAGAAAAACTAGGCAGAGAATACGAAACCTGAAATTTATAGAGAGTGAGAGAGAGAGAAAAGAGTATAATGACATTTTATAACAAATAGAGAGTAAAACTCTCCTTTGGTAACCGACTCTGACACTCTTTTTTTATCTTAATTAATTAATTTTTAACCTGTATCATCGATAATCATGTGAATTTGAATATTTTTGAAATATACCAACTTAGTTTTGTCATTTTATGTTTATCAAGACCAGGGTCCTTTTCTAATTCAAGGTTTTGTGAGTGCAACAAATTTTACTCTGCTCTCCCTACTGTAAATTATGATTGTTTATACCTCAGACTGCAATGAGCGGATGAATGGATCAACAGGATCAGAAGGTTGAGCTGGTGCATGATCGGCACTTTCTCCATGAAAGCTGTAGTAGGGAAGAAAATATTAAAATGAATTGAAAACTAAAAAGAGAAAAATGCCTTGAGGTTGAGAGTAGGGAAGAAAGATAAGTTTATAAATGGAGAGAAAAACTTGGGAGAGAAAGCAAAACTCTCCTTCCTCTGACACTCTTTTATCTTTAATTAATTAATTAATTTTTAATGTTTATCATGATTAATACCACCAACTTAGTTTTGTCATTATTATCATTCAACATTTGGTGTAGAAAAGGGGTGTTTTGCTGATTCAAGATTTTGTAGGTGCAATCAATTTTACCTGCTTTTTTTTTTTAATTTTATTTCCCCCTTACTACATTTTACTTTAATTCATACTCCTTTCGATGTTTCCCATGTTGTGTTTAAAATAGTAGATGCCTTATTTTAGTAATTCTTTTTAACAACTATTTTTCTCACTTCTTAATTTATTAAGGATTTCATTCATTTAATTCATATTTTTAGTACAAGATTAAATGTATTCTGAATAGAAAGACTCCTTTTTTTTTTTTTAACCGATTGAAATCCAGGTTTTGCCAGAATAATCTATACGGATGAGAGATCCATTAATGGATTGACTCTCTCAAATCTCATTTCTTTATTTTCATAATTCAAAGCTGAGACTTATAATTAAGGAAATACAGCACCCTATCTCTATACCTATAGGAGTTTGGTACTCTGTCTTTAACAATTAGTAATATGTAGCATCTAAATCTTAATTTAATTTAACCATCCTTCATTTAATCTTAGAATTTTTAATGCCATACAAATATGACCAAGTTTCAGAAAAAAAATAGCTCAATTTTTATCCTAATTCTCATTTAGCCGTTACTAACGACTTCTTTTTAGTGTAGCTATCCTATGAGCTGGTGTTTTCTTGCAATTGTTGTTCACAACTATCATGGTAAGTTCCAAAAAGGTAAATTTTGTGAAGATAAATTTTGTTGTAATTAAATATTACATTGTAATATGTATGATTTCCTTGTGTTTTGATGGATCTTGCAAAAATAGAAAAAAATTCGAATTTTTCTATCTTTCTACTTGTATTTATTGCATGAATAATAAATAATACAAATTTCAGTATTCAAGGTGATTGAGCAAAATTTATTCAAAATTATCGTATCTAATACCAATTAGGAGGAAAAAAGGTGTTGTTTTTCAAACTTCGTATTCGTGACTTTAATTAATTTTTAATTTGTATCATGGTTAGTCATATGAATTTGAATATTTTTTACATATACCATTTTAATTTTATCATTTTATCTTTAGCATTTCGTTGATCCTTATCCAACTTTGGAATTATATGTGAATAATTTTGTATAGATTGTCATGTAAGTTTGAATTTAAAGTGATCTATTAAAATTTTAGAAAATTTGGACTCTAAGATATCTGATAGGGTGTAGTAAAACTTAGGAAATAATTCTTAAGTTTATGATGGATTAAGATAGAAAAATTAAGAGATAATATTTATTCGACAGGAATACAAGAGGATAATAAAGTTGTCTTCGCATCCCATATCTAGATAGAAAACTGAAAGAGTTAGAGGATCACACTTTTTTGGTAATTTAATATGAAATTTTGAATATATTTATAGATGATGGCATTCATCAAAGATTTATTTTTTAATATTTTTCCTTATTACATTTAATATTTTTTTCAATGTATCCCATGTTGTGCTAAAATATTAGAGATTTTTATATTGAGGGACTTGCTTTAATAATTATCTTTACAACTCTTTTTTTTTTCACTTTTCAAGTTATAATGGGTTTCGATCTTTTAATTTGTGTTCTTAATGTAAGATTGAAAGGATTTTGAATTAAAGGGACTCAACTTAACTTTAACAATTTGTATTAAAGCATATAAATTTTAGATTAATTTGTAGAATATGCACTCAACACTCTTTTTAGAAAAAAAAATGTGGGGTTTAATAGTTAATAATTAAACTGAAAGGATTTCGATTTACATATAGTAATGTTCTATTGTGATCGTCTAGTATATGGTAAATGAAATTCCTACTGCTATAAAAGAGAAAAAACAAAAGTGAAATTTTATTTTGAAAAGTTAATGATGGGACATGATCCAAAGGATTATCGGGACGATGCCTGAGAACCCGGAGACCTGTACCTGGATTCATACTGATGAAGGATTTGTCTTCCAGCTAAAGTGGCCAACAACTGATCGATGGATTAATTTATGATGATGGTAGTTTGACCGATTCTGAGAAGCGATCGGCAAGCCCAAACATAAATCCTTAGTTAATGAGCAAACGCTTCCTAAGAAATCGATTGCATTGGCTAAAAGTAATATTTGATTAAATCTCATATCGACCTTTCGTCTCCTATTCCGACACAAAACGTATCTCCTAAATAAGTAAGAAAATCTTCAGAATCTAATCGATAAGGGAAAAAATTTCTCATATCACTAAACTTTTTAAGTGATAAAAATTACAAATCTTTTAGAATATTTGACTATAGAATTTTGAAATTTTTTGATCTTCTCGAAAAGAAACTAGGGTTGCAACACCCTGAGAACATATAACTCTTGTGGCGCCCCCGTGTAAAAGCCTTCGGCGTACCGAATCCCAGATACACTCTTTGGGACCCCTACATTTGATATACAATCATAGGAAGACCAACTCTCTCTCTTTCGCTCTCTCTCTTGCTCTCTTTCTCTCTTACTCTCTTGCTCTCAATCTGTTTATTTTCTACTGAAAACCACTATTTCTGACTTGAGCGTCGGATTCTCTCTTACTGGAGCATAATCCGATGGTCTTTTATAGGTTTCAAACTGCTTCAATAGCCAGCCATTTGAGTCGAAAGGAGCTGAAATCTGTGGAGTCGAAACCTACTTCCAACAGTTAATAATCAAGATTTATCTCTATTTGATTTAAAATCAAATACTCTAATAATTCAGTAGTATGAATAGTATAAAAAAATGTGCTAGTGTAATCATGTAGAGATGAGAATTCTTTATTAATAACTACTAGTATTATGCAAGCAATCCATGGAAAAAAAAAAAAAAGTAAATTTAACAAAAATTTAGAGAGATTTATTTAAAAGAAAATATGTAACAAAATGGTTAGAAAATAGTTAAAGAATTGGTTAGATTAGTTAATAGTTAATAGATTGATTAATAATTAACAAATTGGTTAGTAAAACTAATTAGTATAAATAGTAATTTTAAAATATGTAATACATATATAGAATGAAATTGTACTGGAATCACCATTTCTACCTCTTTGTATTCCCTCTCCCTCTCTATCTCTTTCTCTATGGTCTCTCTATCTCTCTTTCAATCTTTCTCTCTTCAATTTTACTTTCTTTATCTTTTTACAACTGTCTAAAGTTGGATCGTTACAAATTAGTATCAAAATCTATGAATTCTTAGCTAACACCAAATAGTGGCAAAAGAAACCTGGTATGAAGCCTTCACAATCAGAGAGAGTCGTCTCCGGTGGAAACGAAGAATGGAGAAACTAGATTGAAAAATATAAGTCTTTTTAGTAAGAATGGATGACAACTTTATCACCGTCATAAAGATGGCGTACAAAGAAAAGTCCAAAAAATACGAAAAAAAATATATAAGTCTTCTATCCTACACACTCCTATTGAAGTAAAATCAGTGGGGGCAGCAAGACCTCAATTTTCCCAAAAAATAAAAATAAAATCTATTAATGATGATTTCTTGTCAAACTCTCCAATGATTGAAATTTTTGAATTTAATGAGAAAAATATTTCATCAGAAGCATGATTTCAATTGTCCAATAAATAACATATTAATTGTGAGTTCTTACCAAATCTTCCAATAATTGAACTTCTGATATTCATTGGAAAAATCCTACACTGAAAACTAATTCAAAAAATGTCTCTCTTAAACTCCCTCATCTTCATTTTTCTCCAACTACTCTCCCTGCAACTCAAATCATATCCGTTGTTCGTTTTCATCACCTTATCTCTCAATACAAATACAAGTCTTTGTTAAGATTCATGAATTTTATAAAATCTCAATTCTTGTTTTTTTCATTCTTGAGGACAATGATGTTTTTAAAAAGAAAAGTATTGTAACAACCACAAGTATTGTAATAGGTAGAAAATGGTTAAAGAATTTGTTAAATTAGTTAATAGTTGATGAATTAGCTAGCAGTTAACAAATTGATTAATAGAATTAATTAGTAGAAATAGTATAAATAATAATTTCAAAACATGTAATAGATATACGAATGAAATTGTATTGGACTCACCATTTTCTTCTCTTTGTATTCTCTCTTCCTCTTTATCTCTTTCTCTCCGATCTTTCTCTCTCTCTCTCTTTCTATCTTTGTCTCTTCAATTTTACTCTCTTTCTTTTTACTACTCTTTAGAGTTAGATTATTACAAAACATATAAAAAATAATATTATAAATGGTTAATAGAAAGTTATTAGATATTTTACCATCTAAATTATTTTTTTATAGAAGTTAAGATATCAGAGTTGAATTTTAAAGGTATATGAATTTAAAAAATAAATTAAATAAAAATAGAGGAGCATTTTTCTATTCAGAATAGAAATGAGAAGTGGGGTTTTTACAAAAATAAGGCCTTTTTAATTCAAAATTAAAAAAATATGGTACCTTCTTTTTTGTTTCCCAAAATAGCAATGTCGCGCTCTGTGAGTACGACATTAACTATTCATCCCCTCCTTCAACCAACTATCACAGTTAAAAAAATATATATATTAGACACCTTATGTCTCAATTGGAGATTGTGACATAGATTGTCCGATTTGCAATCGCAACACACAGTCACGATCAGAAAGCGTGCAACCTATGTCGCAATTACAGATCGCGCAACCTATGTCGCGATCTCCAATCGCGACATCTTGTGTGCTCTCCATCACAACAATCTATTTTTGCATTCAGCTATCCATGCACTGAATCAATCTTCAATCTCCAAAAACTGCATTGAGTCATCCCCCCACATCCATGAATCTGCCAACACCAAATTTCAGACAAAGCAATATATTCCAAAATAATCACCAAACTCCAAAAATATCAAACTTCACAAATATCAATTACCAAACATCAATACTCCACAAATATCAATCACCAAACTCCACAAATATCAATCAATACTCCAAAAGCAATCATGAACAAACATCAATATCCACAAATTATAAATATGAAAAAAAAAAGTTATAAAAATTACAATTACCAAATTTTAAGTTACAAAATTAGAATGTAATACATGAACAAATACAAATACACAAATTATAAATATGAGAACCTATACTAAGTACCGCATGGAGGTCGTCCAGCATTTCTATGCAGCTGACGTCTCGTGGGAACAAGAGCCTACCTACCCTCATCACTCTCAGGAAATTGAACCGTAGCAGTTCTAGTATCCTCTGAATATCGACGCCGCCGCCGCTGATAAACATTAAGTTATGGAGGCTCAAAGGAGGGTGTTTGTGTAAACGTCGAAGTGGGTGTAGGAGTCAAATACGAATATATCTACATCTCTATATACTCCTCAAAGGCACACATAGCACAAGAAGTAGAGAGAACGTTTGGATCAATATATCTTTGTATAGATGTTGAAGGACGATCTATCTGAAGTACCGTATGTCCAAATCGCTGCAATGTGTCCCATATGTCATCTCTGATATAAGCAACTCAAGGATCCACTCTTGGGACAGTGAGAACATCAGATGCTACTAAATGAAAATTCTCGAGCCGGTAGCACTGCACCAAAAAAAATTGTAAGTATAAAAATATTTTGTATACAATAAAAGTAATATAAAATGATAAAGTTTTTTAAACTTATCATGAACGTTACGTCATCTGTGGTCGGCCGAAATCTTTGCTGATATCGATGTATAGGACTACCAATCAACATGCGTGTGATTCATTGATACCAACCCATGTAATCAGGTGTTGTCATATCACCATCATAACACTCCTCTCCGGTCACGACATGGTATCGATGGTTATCCCACATCTATAAGAGTGTCGCATGCTCTATAGTCCAATCACGACCGATTTCCCACGTCGGTCAGTTCAATGCAAGTCCATATCCATGTGTACGAGAATAGAAATATCTTGTCGATAACCAAATTGTCGTAAAACTCTCGTACGATAATAAAACTCGACGACCTCAAAGTATATAAGAGGCACACTAGCTCGCCATATATCAATCCCGACAAGGCAATAATCAGGTAATGCCCTAGTGCCGGAATACGACTATAGCATCCAGAGAAACTGAAAAAAAAAAAAAAAGAAACAATGTGATAGTTGGACTTATAGTATTAGAAGTAGTAATAGAGCTGATAAG
Organism: Dillenia turbinata; assembly: GCA_037126225.1. Lineage (NCBI taxonomy): Eukaryota > Viridiplantae > Streptophyta > Magnoliopsida > Dilleniales > Dilleniaceae > Dillenia > Dillenia turbinata. Next base: position 21,182,848 of record JBAMMX010000013.1, read on the forward strand.
GGAAAGAAAATTTACTTACCACACCCTCCCTCATATGATCAAGCTGATCCTGAAATAATCGTAGAACAAACTGTCCCGTATGCACATAGCTACGAGGAACATCCCAACTAATAAAAATTGAAACAGCATTAAATTAGATAGAGTTAAATGAAATCATGGTATAAGAAAAAATTAGTATGATAAACGTAATAAATATTACATATAGAGATCCTTGAGGACCGACCGACATGTTCAGAGCAACAGGTAGTGGATCAGTGACATAGCATCTAGTCAGGGTAAATATGGTCACTCTCTCCCACGCTCAGAACTGAAAAGAGAACAAAAAGAAATCAAATAAATTGCATAACATTTATATAAAAACATTGATGCAAACCAAACAAGAAAATTGAGATAAAATATATGTATAAGTAGTACCGGTCCTGAAATCTGTCTATTACCATCAAATGAAGCTCGACACATAGCCCTGTAAAATGTTGTTAGTACTGCACTATCCCAACTATAACTCCCAGCACAATCAAGATCTCGTAAGAGCTCCAAATATAGAAGTTTCACTATCGACTCAAACTTATCGTCCAAAAGAGTACCCCAAAAACTGCATAATCCGACCACGTGCATGAAATAGTATGTCCACTTCCCCCATATTGTATAGAATGGTATGTCTTCTGCCTCTTCATCCACCCGATATTCTTCATCTACAACATTATGATCATTATAAGTTTCACACTCTGATTCATCATCAATAAATATTTCCACAGGACCTATCTCCTGCCCCTCATAAGGCATATTAGAATTGGGTTTTCCAAACTCATTTGTCATATGCATAACTAATTCATGAAGAGCACTCAATGCAACATCATCAAAAATGAATGCCTCATACTGTAACCATTCATCTCCAACATTCACATTATCATCATTTCAGTGTAAAATCCAAAATTTGTCATGATGAACTACCTACGATTCTACCAAATGAACTACCTGGATCTCTCTCAAATACTCTACCTGCTACATTTGACTCATTTTCTACCATAAGAATAAGTGGATCAACAGGTGCAAATATAATTGGTTCTTTCTCTAAGAAAAGTTCAACTGATGATAAATTCAGAATATATCTAAACAGTGACAACACCTCCGGCAAAAAGTCATCCTCCACCAGTAATACACAATACAAAAGAGAATTACCAGATCAAAGATGATATCTATATGAAACATTCAGTTTGAATTGTCTAGAATCAATCCTACTTTTTTAATGCAATACATTTATGAATTCCTCCTATCTAATATTATTACAAACTACATTACTCGTTTTAGGTCCGACACTATACCGATACTTATTTTCAGGTCCACCAATTTGACCCCCCAATAAAACACAAGTCTCACACGGTTATTAGCTATCTTTCTTCAAATATCATGAAAATTACAAAAAATATCAACATAAACATCAACATTGATAGACAAATAGGATGAATATTCATAACATTGATTGTAATTGATATAAATCATAAGCATCAAAATGAATATCATGAAAATCAGAATGCACATCAGCTTAAACCCCAACATTTTGTTTCAACGAAATGTTCAACTCGCTATAATAACCAACATTAATAACATTACAATAACCCTAACTACCACAAAAGAAGAAACATTGCAATAATTAGCATTAACAACATTGTAATAACCCTAACTGCCACAAGAGAAGAAACATTAGTAGAGCCAAAACCCTAACATCACAACATGAACAAACTATAGAAAACCCTAACCCTAATCCTAACTCTAAGTTCTCATAGACACAAGTAGAGCCAAAACCCTAACATCACAACATCAGAGACAAACAGAGACAATGACCTAGTATCATTACCTAATACAATATCTTTAACATCACAACATCGCACGACCTATTATCATGGACGAACAGAGATAAAACTCTAACCCTAACCCTAACCCTAGCATGCTTCACGAACAGAGACAAGCAGGCAGCTATCATGTGCCAAACGGAAATGCGAACAATAAAAATAAATAAATAAAAAAAAAAAAAAAACCTAACCCTAGTCCTAACCCTAACCCTAACTTTAAGGATGCACATTTCACTTTTGGAGATGCGGAGATTCGAACAGCAGAAAAATTAGGAAAATATGTGCTGCGGTGTTACCTCCATATGTGATATGAAGCTTTGATGTCGCAAGAATGAAGCCAAGCTAGAGGAAGGGAATCGAGGGATCTAGGTTCGTGCAAGTTGTGTCACAAGAAGGAGAGAGATCGCGTAGAAAATGAAAGCAGAAAGAGTTAAGTTTAGGGATATAACATCCCAATGCCGCGATTTGGGTCTGTATAAGTTATGTCGTAATCCCAGATCGCGCAAGTTATGTCGCAGTGTCAGATTATACAAGCTATATAATGATTTGAGATTGTGACATGAGTTTTTTTTTTTTTATTGGGACGGCTGGGGTAAGGGAAAAATCAATAGTGGATGTCGCGTTATTTCAGGAAACAAAAAAAAAAGATCTTTTTTAATTTTGAATTAAAAAACATTATTAAAAAAAAAAAAAAAAAAAAAGAAGGCCCAATGAGAAGTAACGTGAAACAAGCAAAGCGAAAGACGGGGGCAGAAGGCGAATGAGTTTTAAACTCAAGTGGCTCCATTCTCCCACTCCTCTCCCTTACAATGGACTCCAATTCGAGTCTCCCGTGTACCAAAGAAAAAAGACAGGGCAGAGGCAAGAGAGGAGAGAGAATGCATTACCGGGTAAGAGCTCCTTCTCCTGATTTCAATGGCACCATTCCCCAAACTCGAAGGTGACTCAATCATTTGAATTTATCTCTTCAATTCGAATTTCATTAAATTGAATACTAAATTTTGCATAATTGGCTCAAATCATTGCGTTGTTTTGTTTGATGATCAGTGGTCACAGTGCTGTAAATGTGGCGAAATCAAAAGTCGTCATATTTGGTGGTCTCCTCGACAAGAAAATCCTCTCTGATATATCTGTCTATGACACCAGTACTCTCTCTCTCTCTCTCTCTCTCTCTCTCTCTACATTTATAGAATTTGTCGATTGAGTGCGGTCCCAGAAACCTAAAACCACGAGGAAGTGAGTAAGATGAAAAATGTGAATCAAATTTCTGACTGTATCTGCGTTCGAGTCGTAAATTACTGAAAATTGGGGTTTCACTGAATTGAATTTAATTTCAAGATTATTCGGAGATTAGAGTAAATTACTGGTGTCTATATTAGGGTTGGATTAGTGAATTGGTGACAGGATTAGTGTGTCAGTGTTTCTTTATGATTCAGGAGCCTAAAAAAACAAAATGAATAATGAAAATCGAGTTGTTGACTTTATGTGAGTTGGTGTTGTGGGTATGAAAATGGGGTTCAGTACATTATTTCGTTAGGGCTATTGTGACACCACACGGGTCTCTCTCTCTCTCTCTCTCTCTCTCTCTCTCTCTCTGGCTTTATATGATCTGCCAACTGGTTAAATCTGATATCGCGGAATTGTATCTGAATGAGTAATCAGAAATTGGATTAGATTATCAATGTATATATTAGGACTAGAGCAGTGAATATTGCTGGGAAGGGGGAGGAAGTTATTCAATTAGTGCTTCTTTATGTTCCAGAAATTAAAACAGCAAAAAAAAAAAATGAACAAAATGACAAATGAGGATTAGAATGTCAAAATATGTCAGTACCATAGCAATTATGCATACAACTGCCACAGCTAGTTAATTTCCCACTGTGTGCTTAGTTTAGAAATTTGCACTGTTCTCCTGTTCTCCTGTGTGGATTGCTGCCCTCCATGTGCTATTCTATAGGAAAACCTTGTTCAGTATTGATGAACCTACAACTACCATTGCTGGTTCTTCTTGTCTGTATTAGGGCATATGAAAATTTTATATAATTTAGCTTACTGTGTATCTTTTGAGCTGTCTATTGTTATATTAGAAATACTACTGTTATTAGTAATACAATCATATTTATTACTACTATCATTAGTGTTATTATTGCTATTATTAATATTACTATTAATACTGTTAATATTACCATTATTAGTAGTAGTAATATCATGAATTTAAAATTTAAAATATTTCAAACTCTTAGCGGCATAATTGTAATATAAAATCTATAACCCTATAAATATATATATTATATTATATTATATTTGATTTTATTTTTACCTTATTGTATGTTGTCTTATTTCTTTCCTTTCTTTCTTTCTTTATTTCCTTTTTAATTTGTTTTACTCTCTTATTATTTAAAAACTCCGCCACGGCCGATCCTAAGTCCGGGTAAAGGAATAGGGTTGTGATAGGTCGACAGCTAGCGTAAAACCTTTTGTCAAATAAAAAAATGAGAGACAAATATAGAAAAACTTTTGGAGCGTTTCTCTCTCAGCGACGTGTTGCTATATTGGATCACGAGTGTAGTGATAAGTTCACAAGGACCTTAGGGTGTGGGTAAATAAGTTAGTTTATGAAGATAAGATTCGTTTAGCTATTTGGAATATATAATCTTTGACCGGTAAGTTAGAGGAGATAAGAGAAACAATGAATAGACGAAAGATTGATATCATATGTTTTCAAGAAGCTAAGTGGGTGGAGGAAAATGCTAAACTAGGATAAACCTATGGCCATAAGCTATGGTACACACGTAAGAATAGAACTAAAAATGGGGTAGGAATAATTATACATAAGGATTTAGTAGAGAATGTAGTAGAGATAAGAAGGAATGGAGATAAAATTATAGTTGTTAAGTTAGTAAATGAAAAAAAATGTTTTTAATATAGTCAGTATGTATACATCCCAAATAGGTATAGATACAATTAATAAAAAATAATTTTGGAAGGATTTAGAGAAATTTATCCAATCCATACCTAGTGGAGAGAAGTAATTTATTGGAGGATATCTAAATGGATATGTAGGAGAGAGGAGCGAAGGATTTGAAGCTGTAGATAGAAATTTTGGATTTGATAGTAGGAATAAGACGGGAGTTACCATCTTAAAGTTTGTTACAGCGTTCAATTTGATACTCGTAAATGCCTTCTTTAAGAAAAAATAGTCGCACATAGTCACATATAGAAGTGGATCCAATGCTAGTTAAATAGACTTCTTTCTCATTGGGGGAGGTGATAGAATGATTCGCAAGGATTGTAAGGTTATATCGGTGGAGAGTGTAGTAACTCAACATAGATTCGTAGTTTTAGATATATGAGTGCCTAAAAGGCAAAAGAAATATCGTTCATCTGTTGAACTAAGAATTAAATGGTGGAAGTTAAAAGGAGAAAAAACGACGATTTTTAGAGACAAATTAATTCAAATAGTAAATTTGTCCGTTAATGATGATGGAGAAACGATGTGGAAAGAAATGTCTACTAATATTAAGAGTATAAATAAGGAGATTTTTAGTATATCTAAGGGTCAGGCCCCACTAGGTAAGGAATCATAGTGGTGGAAAGAAGAAATACAAACTGTTATTCAAAACAAACGAGAGTGTTATAGAAATCTTAAAGGTAATAATAGCAGTGATGCATATGAAAAATACAAAATTGCTAAAAAAAAAGTGACAAAGATTATCCATGAATCAAAGAGTAAGGTGTATAACAAACTATAAAAGAGACTAAAAACTAAAGACGGAAAAAGAGGGATTTGCAAAATTGTTAACTAAGAGAAAGAAAAGAAAAAGATCTAAATGGTGTTAGATGTATTAAAAGTGAAACTAATAATACACTTATCAGGAATGAAAATATAAGAAAGTATTGGAAAGACTATTTTGATAATCTCTTCAATGTTAAGAGTACAATAGAGGTAGAAAATATCGAGATATCTGTAGAAAAGATTAATATAGATTTTAAATGTAAAATTCATCCCCATGAAGTGAAGGAGACCTTAAGCAGAATGAAAAATAATAAAGCAATAGGACATGATGGCATCCCTATCGAGGTGTGAAAGTATTTGGGTAAAGTGGGGATAAAAAGTATTAACGGATCTTTTAAAAAAAAAAAATTGGCCAACCAAGAAAATGTCTCAAGCATAAAGGGAGAGCACACTTGTACCACTGTATAAGAATAAAAGAGACATACAAGATTGTTCCAATTATAGAGGAATTAAACTTATGAGTCATACTATAAAGTTGTGGGAGAGAGTGGTGGAGTATAGATTGAAATCGAAGATAAGTGTGTTTCAAAATCAATTTGGATTTATGTCAGAATGATCCACCACCGAAACAATTCACTTGTTAAGATATTTGATGGAGACATTTAGAACACAGAAGAGCAATTTACATATGGCATTCATTGATTTAGAAAAAGCATATCATAGGGTGCCTACTAAAATACCTTTTGAATGCTTTAGTAGTTCTCATTGATGCACATTGTAGATGCAGTCGTTGTTTTAGATGAATACTAGAGTCAATATTTTAGGGGGCTGATTATATAAATAATTAAATTTTATTTATATAAGGCTTTTATGCTAAGTTTATAATATTTGTAAGCAAAATTGAAGAGTATGTAATTTCAATATCTTGTTGCAAAAAAATATTATTGCGTGAATGCCCTTTTTTCACTGTCGGATGTCTTATTATTTGAAACTTTGCTCCATCAATCTCATAAAGTGTATTCTAACTTTCTCCGTGTCTTATATCTAAATCAATGCTTCACAGAATGGCATTGTACTAGTAAACATGATATCTGTGTTGAGCAAACATGTATTTCTTCCTTGTTATTATACTCATTTATGCCCTTTGAATGTGCTCATAAATTGAGATATATGTGTGCTTAGTAGTAGCTTTAGTTGGTGTTTCTTTCATCTGCAATGGATGAAAAGAGAAAACCTGTGTCCAGTTTTTCATGAAATTGGATGGAAATGAAGGTAACTGACACATTCTCTTGTCAAATCATAGTTACAACTTGTTAATACTGTTGGATTTGTGATGTATTCAACAACATAAGAAAATAATGTTTAACTTCTTAAGTAGAATAATTGGAGCAGATAGCTGACAATTACATAGGGTGGATAAGATTTAGCAAGACAGTTCTGCATGCAGGCTATGGGTGCTCCTTGAGAGTGGGGTGTTTAGTCAGGATATTATACATAAATTCTCTTTCTTCCCATCTGGAAGAATTACTGCCTTCTTATCGGTTTGGATGGGTAAGACCAAAGGATCTTGTTGCTTAGTTTACTATTTCGAGAGGAATAGTGACATAATTTTGAGAGGAATAGCGCGAGAGTAAGGGGAGGGTGGGTATTTATGTACGCAGCCTTCTCTTTGCATTTTGCAAAGAGGCTGTTTTTATGCCTCATACCCGTGACTTCGAGGTCACCAAATGAGTAACTCTATCGTTGTGTCAAGGTCCACTGTTACAAAGGTCCCCTTGCCCTTTTTTTTTTTTTTTAAGCAAAGGACCGGGGGGGGGGGGGAGAAAGAAAGAAAGAAAGAAAATTTGTGAGGATTTTTGTTCCTAAGCTGTAATTTTTTTGTGTGGTTTTGATAAAGTGAAGTTGTGAAAGCTAACATTGCAAGCCATTTTGGTTAATCATCACTAAGTTCAACAGATTATTCTTAAGTCCTTTGCTCATAAATTTAGGGGTTAAAATTTTCATTTGACCAATTCTTGGTTGCAGGGGATCCAATTGCAAAGCGATTGGATGCATCTTCTGTGAAAAATTTACCTCAAAGCAGGGATGTAGAAATGGAAGATGATGCTCTGCAGTCATCCTTGGTAGATTTGGAAGGCACATTTTGTATTTTTGTGTTCGTAAACAGTTTTCAGAGACTGGTGGGAAGGTCCTTTCTCAAATAATTAACTTACTATTGAGTTTATCTATAATTTAGCTTCAAAATGAGGTTAAATGAATTGCAGTTGCTCGCAATCCTCTTAAACCTCTTCCAAATTTATTTTACCTCTGCAGGAGAGTGAAGTTTGATCTAATCTCATTTTTAAGGTTGGACCATGTACTCCCAGCATTTCCCTGTAGTTTAGAAGCTACTCATATAAACCAATGCTTCATAAGATTTACCAAAATCCTCCCTATCTTTCACAGGAAAGCCTAAAGGAAGAATCTGCAGTCACTGAATTGCAAGAAAGATTAGAAATTTAAGAGTTGCTTCTAGTTCTGAGCTACAAATTCTGGACGAATCAGAGGACAAGGAATTTCTTGAACTAGCATGAAGAGTGATTGCCGAAATAGCATTCAGCACTGGACATGATTCACAAATTCAGGTGATCTTGATATGCCTTATCTGTGTTTTTTTGAAATTCTGCTGAAAGAGGTATTTCTTTTTCCAGGTAAACAGGGACCTCAGGTCCTTCGCAACTACTGGAGGAAGTCTACACCAAGCTCAATACATCTCAAGGAGCTTGGCTCCTTTCTCCAGGACTACCAACGCCAGATTGCACGACGCCCTCTGTAAGGATAATTCTAGCCCATTTCTTTTTTTGAATCAAACTTTGGTATCGAAATTGTTTTCTTAAGTATTTTCATTTACAAGACTTGGCTTCTTCTTTTCTTGTACTGCCATGTTTCCTGGTCTATATGGAATATGATTCTTTCAGGAATAGCAGGTGTGTGCAATCAAAAGTTCAAGGGTTGGGTGGCAAGTAGTTCATAAGAAACACTCAGATTTAATGGAATGTTTCTCTCCATGCTGCTTTTGAGAGACAAGTTTTTCTGCTTTGCCTAATTATGGTATAACACCACAACAATAGGCTTTTAAGCAAGAAGCGAAAGCTTTGCCATCTTCAGTTTCCCTTTTTTTTAGCTTTACCAATTTTATAATATGTCTCATTCTCTAGTGGCAATTTTTTTCTTCTATTGTTTCTCATTACCTACACCTTTTCCTATGAAAAAGAAATACTTTGATATATGTTTTTTATAGAAGACAGTGTTCAGGTTTGCAGGTGTAGACAAGGAGTACATGAGAAACTAGAAACTTGGAAGAGCACTTTATAATCCAATTGTTTTAGGATAAGCATAACTAAAACAGAAGGCATGGAATGCAACTTTACTGTAGATATAATTTAATTGTAGTGATAATTGATGGGAAAGATATGTTGCATGATAGCTTCCCCTGCTATCATTAGAGACTGGATTCCAAAAAGGTGAGCATATTGGGGAAGACGTGCCTCATAGGCTAGAGTGAGTATATAAATTACAGAAGCATAGCAGTTGAAAATTGATTGATTTTAGCACAAATAACCTTAGTCGTCCTGGGCAAATTTAGCAGCCTTTCTTTAACATGTACAGGAAGGTTTTGTTTTTTATTCACTTACTGGTGAAGTATCTGTTCATATTTTCCCCTAAGACTGCGAGCACAATCATCTAGGCATATCATCTAATCTTTGTATTTGTTTCTGGTGCCATTTTTCTTATTCAACTGCTATATCATTTCAGTAAGGCTGTTGTTGCTATATATATGATTGTAATTATGTACTTTTATATTTGCGACAGAGAAAAGAATGGATCTGATCTGCAGTCAGTAGAGTCTTGTTTTCCTGGAAAGGAGGATCATCGTTTTCATCATTTAAAAAGTGCTTCTCAGGTAATTAAAAATATATATATATATATATATATATTGCAAGCTCTATGTTTGTCGTAGTCTGCCTGTGTTTACAAGGTTTTACCATATTGATGGTATTCATTGTAAGCTAATTCAAACACTAAATTTCAAATGACACCAAAAAAGCATGGATTTTCCAAATTTGTTTGAGAAATTTCATATGATCTTTTCTCTCACATGGAAAAAAATATTTTTGGTCAAGAATCTTTTTTATTTTTGACAGACAAAGAAGGCTTATTGCCATAAATAGGAACCACGCAGTTTACAAGATAAGGCGGAAAAGTACAGCAACAACCCAAAGCAACCCAACCAACACCTGAGCTTCAAGATAACCATATCCCAAATGATTGCAGATCCTCCGCCTTGAGAAACTCCCGATCAATGGAGTAAAACCTAAGATTTAGAATGCCTAACACTGACCATGATTCAAGACTTTAATTCACTCTCAAGGATTTCAACATTTAGCTAATGCAATCTTTTTGGACAATGATTTCTACCCAAAGACGTCAAATACCTTAACACATAATCTCTCAATGATGACCAATAGACGCGAAGGCCGTCAGTCCATATTTTGGCTGATAATATTACATCACAGTTTCCTATTTTCTGTTTTAGTATTTGCAAGTAAATTATCCTTTCTATGCTGCTGTCAACTGTTGACATGACCATAAAGGGTTTTATGGATCCAATTTGGAACATACTGAGACATGGTCAAGTTTTGTAAAGTTAGTTTATAAGGTTACTTCATCTCATAGTCATCACAGTAGAAATGTTTTTTAAAGTCTGTAGCTGAAGTAGACTGAAAATAAAACTGAGATTTTCTGTATTCTGTGGTGGCTCTAATATATATGGTTATTTATGCATTTTTCTAATTTAATTTGTAACATTGCAATTTCTTTTCCTGATTACTATGTTGGCTTTTTAATAACATGCAAACGACAATTTGCAGGCGAATGAATGACATCACTGAGCTGCTGGCAGAGTACAAACAGCTTTTGTCTGCTTAAGAATGTTCTAGATAGCTTTTGCAAGTGATTTGATGTGAAATATGCTGAAGAGACTCGGGCATGGCATCTCTATTTTCACAAGACTACAGATTGGAATGAGGTGCACTCTCCCACGCTTGCTGGGTTGAAGTATGTGAGCTTGCGCTCCACCCCATGTTGAAAGAAATTGAGGCTATCTGTCTTCATGTGTCAAATAAGAAAGACTACATGTATATGCCTGTATATAAAGATTGCAAGTAACAACCCTTTTTGGCTGAAATTATTCTTATTTGGTGGCTCAGCTCTGACTTATCAGTTCTGCTTATGATGATACTATGAGTATGGCATTTAATTATTTTGCAGTTGTGGATCTATGCAACCAATCTTTGACCAATTTAGATGCGCCTACAAAAAGTACATCCATTATTTGTGAAAAGTTCAATGGCATGTCTTGATTTGGTGAGCCCTTTGTTGTCGAGGGATCATGATTGAGTCTTTGTCTGGCATGATAGGGTCCTGGGAGGAAAACCCTGCCCCCCGCCCCCCGGGGGGGGGGGGGGAAGGAATTGATTAATATATACAATCCCTTGTGATGCTATTTCGGTTTATTCTGAATGGGGCGTCTGAAGCCTCCTAGGCAGAATTCAAATTTGGTGAAACTGACCTAGAGTTGAATCAACTTGGATTTGTTTGTATGGTGCTAGGATGATTTATTGTGATTTTTGAATCTGATTTCATCTAGCATGTTACGAGTAGTTTGCCAGGAGATAAAGTTACTTAGATTTTACTTCTTTTCTTGTGTGTTCCGAAGTATCTATTTGATATTCCTCATTTGCATGTAAGTTTTTCTAGGAGGCCGTAACAGATGGGACCTGCATCGGAAGCCTGGCAAAAGAATGGATCTGGAAGTGAAGATAACCACAGAGCTAATATCAATGCAGTTCCTCCCCAACCAGTGCCCGTCAGTTTTATCATCTCTCTTTTTTTTTTTTTTTGATACTATACGAACCGGTATCCGGAGCCATGATTCGACTAATCCGGTTCGAGACTTGCAGTGGTCCATTTAGGGGGCTATTCTCCCAACGTAGTCTGCTCTGTACCCAAGTCGCGACTCGAAAGGTTTTATCATCTCTTGCACTCTGTTTCACTTTAAAAAAATTAAAAATTAAAAATAAAGCATAACATGTTCATTTTTGCATTTCCATTTTTAACAATACCGGCTCTTGTCACATGATGGATGAATAAAGCCTCTCAACATGTATGTTTTACTAAAGAGCATGTTACAAACAAGACCTTGAAAAGGTCAATTTCTCCATACAAAAGGAGTTATTAATAGAAAAGCCATCTTGCATGTGATACATGAAACAGAAATAAGCATCACTTTCTTAGTTCATATGTTCTTGCTCAACTCCTCCAGCTTCTTCATCCTAAGTTTCTCACTCTCATTCAGTAGCTGAAATGGATCAAAGAAACAGACATTTAGAAGTGTTTAATTGACATGTGAAGAGCGCATTTGCACCAAGGGCCATTGGGTCCAATGGTATCAAAGGCTCCACTCTTAACATGAGATCTCAAGTTGGAGCCAATATTCCCCCTTAGTGTGATGCCCTCCTTTGTAACGAAAATAAAAATAAAAATAAAAGTAAAATCTGCATCTACGGAAAAATGAAAGAAAAATAAAGTTAGATATGATTGAAGGTAATACTTATCTCAATACGTAGATAATACACTACGATGGTTTTTACTTAGGTCTTGTTTGATATTAGGGAAAAAGAATTGAGCACATTATATAGAATATGGAAGAAAGTATTACTTATCTCAATAAATAGATAATATAAGGTGATGGTTAGTATATAATGTACATCGAGTGTTATGTTAACAGGCAACATAAACGGGGTGGTCTGTCACACCCTTAAAGAACAAGTTACCCAATTCTTAGATTTTAGGTCATTGAATCCCCCCTTCAGGGTAAAAACAGGAGGCATCTCCTAACATATGACTGAATGCATGTTTTTATCTTTTAAAAATATTCCCGTCTATTATTTCTCCTCTTATCAAACATGCCCTTATTATGATTTATTTCCCTGGATCAGCCTAATTCCTTTACCTCCATCAATGCACTTGTAAGTTGATTCTTTTCTCTGTTCTTTTGGTGGAATGCTTCCAAAGCTTCTTTGTATTCTTTCTCCTGTTGAAAGACAGACAAAAATTTAGCAATGAGTTGCTTCTTTCTTGTTTACAGTTGTTCAATGTCTGTATTTGTGAATTCTTTGGTGGGGTTGGGCTGCCACGACAGATGACCAAGATAAAGGGTGTTATGGAGCAAAATACAGGTTAACTAAGGAAAGAGCTGGAAAATAAAGATATGACAGGTATCCTTGAAGATCTAATGCAAAAAATTTTAGATACACCAACACCAGAACCTTCCTTTGGCAGTTCTGTCCCAGAGGCTTCAGTTCTTTCTGTGCCATGTCTATCTTCTTTCGAACAAGTGCAACTTCTTTCTTCATCGGATCTCCCAAAACTTCGAGCTCCTGTGAGATTGTATGCATAAAAAAGGAAAAATAAAATAAATTTTTTCCGATATTTTGTTGCTAAGATTACTTCGGTGTGAGACTGAAGGACTTACTTCCCAAATCTCCGCTAAGCGCCTTGTTTCTTCTTCGGCTCGACCTAGTTGAGCCTCAACCTTCTCTCTCACCTGCATCTTCTTCTTCTCAATTTCTTCTTCTTTGCTTTGATATGTAGCAAGAGCCAGTCTGGTCATCTCCTCATCATCGGTTTCTTCTGCTGATAGTCTCCGGCTGTTGGCTGCACTTGCACCGTTCATCTCTTCCTGCTTCTGTAACTGCTGCTTGTTTACCTTCATTGATTCTCCTTTTTTTCTCTTATACTTCCACTTTTGAATGAAGTTATCTCTGTCTTGCTTTTGCTTTAAACCTCTCTCTCTCTCTCTCTCTCTCTCTCTTGCTTTGTTCTAACGAGATTCTGTACAAAGCATGGACAGAGATATTCCAACAATTCCCTTGCTTTATATGCTGATAGATTACAAAATGTAATCTTTCAAGTGTTTTTTGTTCTTAAAAGGGAAATACTCACCTCAAACATTAAACCATAAATGCCAGGAATCAGCAATAAAGTAGTATAGATTTAAAATCATCATCATTTAGAGCTTTTGATGGTACAAGGATTTAACCATTTACTGATAATGTAGAGTTGTTTAGATGTCAAGTCAGGGAAGTTATTGCGGTTGATTCAATGTGGATTCCTCACTTCATAAGTTACTGCACAGTTCTGCAGTCTTGCTTAAAGCACAAGGGTTAAGGACATTGTAAAAGTTGGCCAGGAAGCCAAGCCTCCCTTTCAGGATGTTTGTGGGTAAAAGGGAAAGGGGGAGAAATATGTAGCAGGGGACTACAGTAGTTCCCCTCTTTCGATTTCTCGATTCGGATTCGATTCTTATTGTAATAAAAAAAAAGATAAAATATTACTCCTTTAAATCATCACCCATTTTAATATGCTTGGCAAACAAACCCCCCCCCCCCAACAAAAAGGTTGGTAGGTGGGGTAAAGAGAGAAAAAAAAGTTCAAAAAAATAATTAATAATATAAAATAGAAAAAATTATTTTTCTTTCTTTTTGTTGTTATGCAGTCTTGCTTAAAGCATGGGGGTCAAGGAGATCATAAAAGGTGGCACGACTAGTCTTGTGGGGGACAATTTGGTCAACCCGTTACTTCCGAATGTGGATAACACGGCGAACCCTGTGGTTCCAAATGTTGAGAACCCATATATGTGTATATATTAACCAATAAGTCTAATGACAGAATATTATACTTTTTTAATTAAACTTTCGAATTTGAGACTTGAGAATGAAAGTACAAGTATCGATAGAGTCTGTCCCTAAATTGGATCCCATAATACTCGAATTAAATTAATCGGATAATCTAATACTTGTGGGGGTATATATATATATATATATATATATATATATATATTAAGATGGGTTAAGATTTACGCCCAAAATTGGGATGAATGTTACTATAGTTGAGAAGGTAGCACGAGGGGAAAGGCTAAAAGAAGAAAATGATGCATAATATAAAATGAGAAAAAAGAACTTTTTCCTAATTTAACCATGGGAAAGAATGGAGTAAAATTTATAAAAGTAATTTTTTCTTGAATAAGTTTTATTTCTCAAATTGTTACTCTCCTCCTACACATGTCCATATCTTGTACCATCAATGGTAACTCAACCCCTTTTCTATGAAACCCTAAATCTCATGTACAGGCTGATTCAAACCCATGAAATTGGTACCAAGACAATAGACCTCACAAGGGATATTCATCTGTAATTTTGAAGGTTGTGGATTCAAAATTCTGCATAAAAATATCAATGGACATTTTGACTTATTAGGAAAATTATTAGATTCTTTAATTAAGATTCAGATTTAAATTTTGAGAATAAAAAAAATCTATGTTGAGAGAACTCTTTTTAAAGAAGGTCCAATAACAAATCGGATCAAATTAATCAAAATATAATTTTAGTTAGCGATTCATCTTGTTTTAAAAAAAATCATCTGCACAAAAAATGGATGGCTTATGTTGGGAATGACTGAGGAAGCGTAATAACCCCAAGAAAGAAGGTTAAAACTTAAGAATTGCTTTGATTTGAAATCTAGGAAGCAACGATGAGAAGGAATTTTGGTCTTTGGCTTTTCCTAGCTTAGATGAAAGCAATGATTAGAATTTGGAAAAAGAAAACCATCCCCAAGACACGTTTAGAGATTTTTAACATAGCAAGAAAAGAAGAATGATAGAAAATTTAATTTGGAAATATTAAAAAATAAATTTAAAAAAGGGTCTAAAATCAATTACATTTATGATATAAGGTCGTGAGATTGGTTGGCTTGTATTTGCTACGTTTACAAAGTAAGCAATACCAAATTTCTTTAATTAAGTGATTAATCACTTTACTTTTTTAATCAAAACTTTTAAGTTTGAGTTTTAGAAATAGAAAAAAAAGATTTGAGAAAGTCAACCTCTCAATGAGTCATACAATACTCGAACAAATTAATTAGACAAAACTCGAATACCAGTCTGTTGGATATTTTAGTGACTCACATGCACAGTAGAAACATAAATAATTTTCAAAAAAATAAAAATAGAGATTTCGGGTATAGGATAAATACCTCATATGTAAAGTCTTAAAATCGATCCAATCGTACGTCTCTCGATCAGATCTCGTGGTCAGGATGATGATCACGATATTAATCGAACCACCACTACAATCTGACGCCTGCCAGAAACGCAGGCGGCGGGTCATGCGCCTACACGCCCGCGACTTGCATGCGTGGGTCGGTTCGGGCGCGGTTCGGATCGCGGATCCGATTCAAGTTCGCGGTTTAGGTACCGGGTCGGGCGCGGGTCGGGGACACGTATCCGGGTCGAAACCGACCCAGACAACCTAGATCGATTCACGCGCGCATGAACCTCACTCGCCCGATGCTTTTCGTTCACGCTCCACCCGCGCGCGTGCGGTGCACGCGCCTACGGGTTGGAGCCTTTCTTCTCTGCTTGAATTCTCAGCAACTGGGTTTTTTTCGACCCGGTTGCCAGAAAACCTCATTTCCGATCCCGATTTCGTCAGATTTTTTGTGGATTCTCTAATTCCATTTATTGCAAATATCATTGACTCGATTTTTAAAATAATCGCGCTCTAATCTTGGCATATTTTGAGTCCAAAATTTTGACCCTCCGCAACCAATTTTGAAATCTCATTTTCCGACAATAACAATATGCAATATATATGTCAAAAAGTAGAGCATGAAGAAAGGAACACAGATGTACTATTTTCATGCACTGATTTGCCCTAAATGTAACACCGACACCGCGGCGTCCGCACTGTTGTACTCCTATTCATGAAATATATAAAATGTTTCCTCAATTTATATATATATATATATATATATATATATAAGATATTTTTTTTTTATTTTATTGATTTTCGATTTTTGGGTATCAAATTTGAATTTTTGGTATATTTTAAAAGCCGTGTCCGAAATTCGTAGTGAACCTCATTTTGATGAAATGTGGGTGTAAAATTATATAAATTATATATATATAATTTATTTATTTACATATGTGAAGAAAAAAAAAAAAAAAAAACAAAAGAGAAGGAAGTGCTACGTTTTGGCCAAAACGCAGCACTCCCCTTTCCCGAATGTAATTAGAGCTAAAAGCCCTAATTTTCTTTTCTTCCCCTCTCTCCTTCCCGTCACTTTCTCTCTCACTCCCTGCTATCTCCCTCTCGCAACCTCTTTCACCCTCCTTCGCCATCTCCGCCGCGACTCGCCACCATCCAACCGCCGTCGCCACCGCCACTCTCTCTCTCTACCTTCCTCTCGGTTCTCCTTCTCTCTGTTTCTCTCTCTCGGTCTCGCTCTCTCTCTCGAACACTCTCTGTCTTTCGCTCTCTCTCGAGCTCTCTCTCTGTCTCCGTCGTTGTCCGACCACCACACACGGCTTCACTCTCTCCCTCTGTTCCTCTCTCTATTTCACCCTCTCGCGCGTGAGATAACCCTTCTCTCTCTCTTCGATCGATCTCACTGCCTCTCTCTTCCTTGCTCACACGCTCGTGGGCTTTGCTCTACCTCTGCCGAGAGCGCTTTTGTAATCTTTGCAGAAGCCCCAAGCCGACAGCAGTAGGAAGCCTTCGAAATCCTAGACCGTGACCTGCATTCCATCCTCTGTGCAGGTTAGAACGACTCTCTAATTATTAGCTCTAGGTTTCGATTTTCTGAGAAATTTAGTCTAATTGTTAAGCTCTGCTTTGGTTTGGAAACATTACAGGAGTCCGGAATAAGTTGAATGGTGCACGAAAGCTAGATCAGCGAATTGCAAAAACCCTAGGTGAGGTAAAATACTAATTCTTTCGATAAATTGGATGAAGTTAGGTTAAATATAGGGTAAAGAGTTCTGTATATGTGTTAGAATTTATGTTAGATTCGAATAGAATGTGTTCTCTGAAATTGTATATGCGATTATTAAGGCTAAGTATAGAATTTTATATAAATTAGACTGTTTGATACGAAAAAAGCTTGTTAGAGGATAATAGAACCTTGTTGAGTTGATTTGAATAGTTTTTCTTGAAGTCCGATTAAAATGTGCATGAAAATATTAGAATTTTGGGATTGGAATGGAATATTCTGCAGAGTGAATGATACTATTGCATCTAATATCTTTCTTAGGTAGTTTTTGAGTTATTAATTGTATAACAGTACGTATATTGAAGGATGGTTTAAAAATTTGGAGTTTGAAACTTAAGAATCGATATAGGCTTTTTTATTATAAGTTGTCATGCATATAGGCAATCTAAATACGATCTTCGTATTATGAAACTAAACATTTACACCTTGAAAATGACATATGATTTAGAACGTTTGGAAGAGAATTGAAAAGTTTATGATTTTTCAAAGAATTTTTATATTGTGGAAAACTAATTATTTCATACTTATTTCCGATTTTGAGAGGTCTTAGAGTTGAATTAGACTTGGTTTTGATCGTGTTATTTAATTATAAATGAAATGCAATTGATGATATTAGAATATATTCATAAATTGGAGAATTGGGATTGTATATATGTGCAATTTATGCCAAAGGTGTGAAGAATATGTGTATGTGCATATATGAGAAATGTAGGTGTGTGTATTGATGTTGAAGAAGGGATTTGAATAAAGGTATATGATTATAGTGTGTGTATGAATCTTGGCCAAGAGAATGGATTATGTTAATATGATTTGTGAGTTGAAAACGATGTTTTCGAATATAAAGCTTATGTAAAGAATAAATATGTATACTTATATAGTTGTTATATGTGTGTTGTATAGGTATGTCGAAGTAGAGAAGTTTGTAAGAATTTGGAGTGTAAATGTGTGTATTTACTTTGACCGAAAACATTGAAGAGATTTGGAAATGGAGGGTTACGTAAATTTTGAGTTGTATATGTATGAATGATGATCTTGATGGTTGAAAATGACATTGTTGGTTAAATTTTGTACCTTTAGAATGGTATGATTGGAGTTGTTAGTTTTGGTAATTTAAAAAGGGGATAGTTTATATGAGACATTGAGAGTCTAGTTAAAATGTATAGACTTCAATCCTATATAAAAGAATTGTTAAAATTAAATGTAACATTGAATATTTCAATGTTATGACATTTTTATGTGTTATATGTGTTAATATTGTAGTGATATATCGGTTGATCATTCGAGGGGGACTCTTTTTGTCGTTGTGGAACACTTTAGGGAGTGACGTACCCTCCCGGATACTGTAAGTGGGACCCTAATCTCTTGCATAAAATAGTGAAACTTGTTTTCTGTCATGTTTTCAATAAATCATGTTTTTGATATGCATTAATTCGACGTGTGATTCTAAATTTCAAATCTGTTTTGTGATTATTGGAGTGTCGTAAATTTATGTTTCCGATGACTATGCATCCATGGTTTGAAATGAATTAATATTGTGTCATTATTTAAGAACTAGATTGTTTTCCATTATACCATTGCATTGGTATGTTGATTTGAAATGATTTGATGAAATGTATCGGCACATAGTTTTAAATGAATTTATACGTACTATTTGGGCTGTACGTCCGGCCGACATTATGATACGATGCGTGGGGCTGTATGCCCAGCCGACGAGATGATGTGATGTATGCGGGCTGCATGCCCGGCTAATATAATATGCTTCCCATAGCATCCGTTGCTACGAAGGACATTTGGTAGAGGCACCCCTTGTGCCCGGATACGCTTCGGTCGGAGGTATCTGCCAGATTGTCATGTGTGTGGACGCATCCAGTTGACCCTCATCGGAGAGGACGTGAGTACGACTCTATCTAGCACCGGGTGGGGTTCCATACACGGCCGACTAGTTATATGTCTATATATGGTATTTACGGGCTAGTTACAGTAGCCTGTGGCTAACGTCGGGGTAGAGAGTAACTTTTGAACATTCTTGCATAATAAAACTCCTGATGCGTCTGTCATTGGTCATGGTTGACCTTTGCCAAGATCATTTTCGGCTTGTTCTGTGATCTACTTGATTTTTAAATAGATGCATACATGTATGATATCGTGTGATTGAATAAATGAGTTCATTTTATTGAACATATCATGATTTACTGCAAAACTTGAATTATTGTTTACGAATGATATTATTTGACACTCCAATGTTCACATACACTATTTGTACTTGAGATTAATCCTCTCACTCACTGAATATCTTCCTTGATACTCACCCCCTCTTCTTTCCTCCCTCAGACAGGATTATTGTGTTAGAGCGACGCTACAGGCTTTAGAGGTTTTGACAGTTTGTTGGTGGATTTGGTATTCACAACGGTGAGATCTAAGTTTTAATTGAAAATACGAATTTCGTACTTTATGTCGACCCTGCGTGGTCTTGATATTGAGGTCCGTAGTTGATCATGTATATATTATGGAATGACTGTATAATTTTTGGACTTTTGTTTGTGAAACTCTCATATTTTACTTGTATTGAGACATTTGTAAATATTTAAAATGTTAACTTGGGAAATTTGTTATACATTTGTATAAATTTAGATCCGCTCGGTATAGCGGCTGCTCATTGCTCTAGTTGGGTATGACAGTAGAGGTCTGTGGTTAGAACTGTTGGTGTTTATATTAGTCTTGTGTTGTTCTGGATGTCCGCTGTGGATTGGTTGACAGGATTTGAATGTGGTGGATTATTGTGAGGTTGGGATAACTATTTATTTATTTAACAGGGTGGATGTCTATTATACAGTTTTATTTGTACATGGGAGACTTCCGATTTATGAGGAGATTCTGCCTATTTTTTGTAGAAATTCAGCCGGCATCCAGGACAACGGGCAGCTGTTCACGATCCCGGTTCGAGACGTGACACTAAAACTCAACAAATCTTGGGTTGAAAGATTCGGTCATTATTCACGGCAAAAAACTTCAACCGAAATTTTCTTAACCTAAACGTGTTCAGAAAATTACGAAAAAATTTATTTTTGTGATCTACGTGACATAGGTAACATAGTGGTATAATCGGATTCATGAAACTCATCCGTGATTCGAACCCCAAATTTTATACCTTATATTTTTATATCCGAAAATAAATCTAAAAATTATTTTTAATAATCCAACGTATGCGATACCAATATTGGATATTTTAGTGACTCACATGCACAGCAAAAGTATAAATAATTTTCTAAAAAATAAAAATGGAGATTTCAGGTATATGATAAATACCTCATGTGAAGTCTCAAAATCGATCCAATCATACGTCTTTCGATCAGATCTCGTGATCAGAATAGTGATCACGATATTAATCTAACCACCACCGCAATATCACGATATCGTAACCTTCCGTCCGACGATCATTGCGACAGGAAAAATTTTCTATACGGAATTTTCTCAAGCTCTCTATTTTATTCTCTCTCTAGAGAATATTTGTGCAATTTTTACTCAAGCCTTCAGCCTCTCATCCGGCGGAGAAGAACACTTTTATTCACAATAAAAGTCTAATCTATTGGAGAGAGAGTTAGGAGTTATCACCTTAGATGGTTATTGGGTTAGTGGTGGTTATTCCACTAACCTCATAATTCAAAAAATATCACGTGGACACCCATAACCAATACAGTCGATAAAAAAAAAAAAATGGTAAGCGATGAATCGCATGCATAGAATTTGCACAGAGAGACGCTTATTCTAATATTAAATTTATATATTACTTACGATAATTTAAACTCAGTACATTTGTTCTGTGTATTTATTTACTATTATATATTATTATAAATTTATCGATGCATACTTTTCATATCATCCGGCCAATCTTAGTTTGGAATTGGAATGGATAGCTAAACTCTTTAAAAATTCCAATAATTCATGAATTAGGTTGGATTATCCATCACCTCCACTTGAATGCCCAAGTCCCAAAAAAAAAATGCTTAGAGAGTTTTGCTTAAGATTTTTATCTTACATTTTTAAATTATTCAAAAGATATAACATCAAATATTGTCTAATCAGTTGTAATTTAAGTTTTTACTAAAACTTTGTTCTCTCTTCCCCCCCCCCCTTTTTTTTTTTTATTACACAAGAGGGACTTAAACTCAAAACATTTAAGGAGAAAAGTGTGATTTTAGTTCACTTATAACTCATTAGTACTATCTTTAATATAATCAGTATTTTTAAAACCAAATTGAACAGTCGGTTCGATTGGGAATCATTCTATAATCTGGTTCTGTTTCACTATTAAATCGGATGAAATCAAATCCGATCAAAATCATTTAAAATCAGTCAAAATCAATAAAACCAGCAAACCATTTAAATCGGTCTAAAGCAAAAAAAATTATAATATACAAATTATATACTATAGAAATTCATTTTTCTTATTTTTTTTCAAATCGATCGAAAGAAAAAAATTATATAATATATAAATTATAATATATAAACTGTTGATAAAATAAATTCATTTTTTATAGAGATATATAGAGTTTATTTTACTTTAAAATATATAATATATAAATTATATATATGATATCATGATGATATCATTCGACTCGTAAAATGATTTGATCAATCTGACCAATAGACCATTGAATCGATAAATTGATCGAATTATTAATTGATTCGTTTTTAAAAACATTGAATAAAACCCAACATCTAAGCTATTGTAACTTCGGCACTTTATTAAACTTGTTTGTAAATAGTAAAACTTCATCAAATTTTAAAGGAGAAAAACTTGACTATATGTATTAAGAAAAGCAAAGTAAAAATAAAAATAAATAAAATAAATCAATGGGGTTTTTATTTATTTGACAAAAGTATTCGTATTCTTTTTAATGTTTAATTTTTGGCCCAACAGGGACAAAATCAAAAAGGGAAAAAGAAAAAACAAGATGCTTAACACAACGTAGAGATGCAGCTCTCTTGGGATTTAGGATTTACTTTGCATGTGAATCGAAGTGTAAATTTTAGTGAATGAGTGAATGCATATGAACTATTCAATATGCCAATTTTGGAAAAGAAAATATATGCAAAAAGGGTAGCTAACATTTCTTACAATAAATTATTTTTATAAAATAATTAAATTTAATATACAAATTCTTATATATATTTATATTTATGCATTTTTCTTACGTTTTAATTTTTTATATTTTTACAAAATAATATTTTAATGTATCATTTCGTATCTATTTTTGTTTTTTTGTTTTTATTTCTGCGCAATCTCAGATAGAATTTTTTTTTTTAAATCCTGAAATGATGCCATCTATTTTGATTATCTTAAGATCTGGTGTATCTTATTATAATTTGACCTATGACTAATGTTATCAGAATTGTACTGAATTACAGTCGGATCGCAATCAAACCTTTATTGGAAAGAAAAATGGATCGATTTGAATAAAATACCGTCTAACCAATTAAATCATAGGTCAACATAATTCAACTACAATTTTTTAATAAATCATCTAACTTATGGTTTAACCGCATTCTTTTTTACCATAAATGCAATGATACATTCAAATTGTGTTTTTTGGGCTTTTAGAGAAAAATTTTGAGTTGACCACTCTTGTGTAGGTGGAGATTTGCCACTAACCGATATTCAGTTTATCCCGATTAAGTCAATCGAATATTATAGGATCCATTTTGAGATTGACTCATTAACCAGTTTCTCTCTCTTTCTCTCTTCAAGTTAGAGTTCAGCGTGCTCAAGATGAGATGAGGAATAATTGTGAAACTTTTGAAGGTCACGGATTTCATATTATTTATAAGACAACAATAGCCAAATTTCTAATTCTTCTTGTATATTTATAATATGAAATTAATATATATTTATTTTAAAATTTAATTTTATACATTTTTAATTATTATTAAAATATCAACGGTTCGATCACATTGATCCATGGTTGAATCATTTAAACCATAAATTTAAAATTTATAAATTGATATTCGTAACATTGCCAACAACAATGATAAAGTGAACCATAATATAATTTGAGCTCTTCGACAAAAATTGACAAATTAAATTTTCTTAATAAAAAAGATAATTTTTTTGTACAATTCTTAATAATAATTGACAAAAATTCTCACAGCGTCATCAATTTAATTGTCACATTGATTAAACATAAGAAGATATATTTTTTTCTTATTAAAAAATTGACAATTTTTTGTATATTTCATGATATGTATAAAACAATTTTTTATTTGATTATTGGAACTATGACTACAAAACAATTTTTTTTCTTAATAATATGCATATTCAAACAACATTTTTTAGATATAATATTTCGATGTAATCTTATATTATATACAAAGTAAAATGTAAAAATACATTCCACAAACTCAAGAATTAATTATAAAGAATTACACAAAAATCTAAACATACATTTATATATTTTATACATATAAAAAGTATGAAGGTAAAGTTTGGCGTAATAGTAGAATTGGTCGATCTTGAAATCACGAGTTTTAGATGTAAAAACAGTTTTTTTTATAAAAATATAACGATAAGGTTACCTATATATATATCTACTTTCTTACTATCCTGTACTAAATCAAAAAATATTTTGTGCACCGAAAAAATTCTTATACACATAAAAAGTATAATGCTTATGACTCACATATCAATTTAAAAAGTAAAAAATGTTTAAAATTTTAAATCAATAAAAATATTAGTTATAAATATATATTGTATCATATTTTAATATATATTATCCATTGAGCCTATCATCTATCATTTAAAATATTTAATAAAAATTTTATAAATTTTAAATAATTCTTTTTCTTGTAGGAATCTATATTATATTCTCTATATAAGAATACTATGTACAATAATATAAGAGAAACAATTTATTAATAAAATTTATTTCCATTTCATATATATATATATATATATATATGATATTTTTTTTAATTATAAAAGATTTTATTAATAAAATTTAATAAAATTAGTTTCGAATATTATATATAAAAATATTATTTAAAATTAATAAAACATTATATTAATTAATCAGACCGAAGAGGGGAGAGCAGGATCCACGAATGATCCAAAGTAGTTAGACCAACGGTGGAGATTCATTAAAGCAAGGGTCGCTTTCGAATTCCAAACCCAATTTAACTCCTTTTAAAACTCAATTTCCATATAAAATTGATTTATTAAGCCTCTATCTCTCTCTCTCTCTCCCCTCTACTCCGAACTCTTGTGAACAACACAGAAACAAACTTCAAATTTCATCCAAAAATTCGATGGTATTTGAGGAAGATTTGAATTTTTTTTTTCCCTTTGTGTGTGAAGATGGATCTTTGCCAAAATTCGCTTCTATGTAAATTCTTTCTTCGTTATCATATTATCTGATTGCTTGATGAACTCTCTATCACTTTTCTAGGGTTAGGGTTTACTCGCACATAAATATTCAGATATTTGTGTAAATTGTCGTGGGATTTAGTTATATGACTGCGTTTAGAGATACCCTTTTGGATAAAATCTGCGAATTGCTAAATCTGAATTCTGGGTATTGATTAGCACTACGAAAAAGAGAAATCAGAATCTGGGGTTTTTTATAAGATGCAACCTAGAAAGCATGGTGAGTTGAAACCAAGATCTCCGGCCTCGAAACTACGAGATGACCGGGCAGATTGGCGGCCTGAACACTATATTCGGAGAGATGATAGGTCGCCACCTCTGCGATTGCGCCGTAGTAGCTTAAGCCCGCCGAAATATGAGAGGGCTCTTCGGATTGTAGGAAGAGAAGGGCGGAGTAGGTCAAGGGAAAGGCGGGAATATGGTTGGGAGCTGGTTGGGGGTTTAAGGACTAGGGTTAGATCTCGATCTCCACCGCCAGTTGGGCATGGGCGGAAAAGGGCTCATTTTGATGATGCAGTGTTTGGGAGGAATGGTTCACCGATTGAAATGAGGGAAAAGTATCATTTGATGGACCACTTGGAGCAGGCAGATTTGTTCGATGATGCGAAACATGTTTACGGATATGAACATGGTAATCCGAGAATGGTTAAAGAAAGAGATTATGCTGGTCCTGTTTTGGCAGAGAAGTCGATGATTTTGGAGGATGGTCAAGTGCGCGAAGTTTTGAGGCCACCACAGGATATTATTGGCCCAAACTCAAACTATGATGAAATTGGTGGAAACTTGGGGATACCCGCCAAACTGGATATAGATCGGTTGAAGGAGGATAGCTGTAGGTTTGGACATAACCAGTTGTCCACGGATAAACTACCATTAGTTGAGTCTCTTAAAGAAAGAGAGAAACACATGGTTTTTTCTAGGGACATTCCATATTCAGCAGTACCAGTTTCACACTTTAAGGATCTGGGAAGCACATCTCATCTCAAAGAGTTTGCGGGCACCTCATCAGGTATTCCAAGGGCTGAGCGTATAGGTCCTTTCCGAGAGCTTCGTGATGGTCTACGTTTGCCTCCAGATGAATATGTCAATAATTATGGGAAATACGCAGATTCTGCAGATTATAATGGTAATGAGCATGAACTGCAATTTAATACTAGGGGCATTGATGTTGAAAGGAGGGCCCTCACTTTCCAACATCAGCGTGCGCTTGGTCCTGATATGGCTGATCATCTGGATTATCTCTACCGAAAGCATGGACAAAATATTGATGACCAAGGATTTCCATATGATTATTCATACAGAAAACTGCCTTCACCTGCTCGAGGTGACTTGGCTTATGGAGAATCCGTAAGACAACTAGATGAATTTAATGACGTTGATGGTCCTAACATGGTCATGAGAAGGAGTTTGAGGGACCATCCTTCTTTGCAAAAGCAGATTAATGAAGACTACATTGATGTGGGTAGAATATCTAGCACCTTAAAACAAGTTGGAGCGTATTCAGCATTTAAGAGTGGCCATGCAGATCTAGATAGAAGGTTTTCACAGGATGACGATATTATTAACTCAAGAGTAATGAACGATCAGGAGATCTCAAGTGCAAGATTAGATTATGAGTTTGCAAGACATGGTCCAGGGCCTAACAAAGATAGATTGATGAAATCGTCTACATCTGTATATGATGCTGAGAAGCATAGATTTATCCTTAGCCAACAAAGAATGAGAGAGAAGGAGTTTGGCATTTATGAGCCATCTGAAAGGGTTCTTAGAAGGAAGTACATCATGGATGAGGAAATTGGCAAAGATAATAGTAGAAGTGCATTGTCAGGTAGATTGAACACATCCACTAGGAGTAGGGAATCAATGGATGGCAATGAAGAATGGATTGCTGATGATTTCAATGGTTTATATACGTCAAGAAGAGCAGGGTTTGACCATAACCAACATAGAAAGGGTGAGCGGACATATGGAGCAGGTCATTATAGAGATTCTGTATCTGATGATTGGTTGTCTTCCCGAGATCTAGAACATTCACAAGGCCGATCAGGCGAATCTTATAGGTCTGGTGCCAGATATTATAGAGGCCAATTTAGACAGGGTTATTCAAGCTGGCATAACCCCCACCAATATGATAGGAGACGTGATATCTCTAAGCATCAAAGATGTTGGAAGAATGCAAGAGATGATGACTATGCGGATGTTAATGAAGATGATGTTGACACTTCAGAAGATTTTGTGCGCCCTGCAGATTACGAACCACCTGAGGACTCTGAGGAATTTAAGCAACAGCTACATAAAGCATTCTTGAAGTTCACCAAAACGTTAAATGAGAATCTTGCTGTTCGAAGAAGATACACTGAACAAGGGAAAGCAGGTGCTTTGTTCTGTATCGTGTGTGGCAGAAGGTCTGTCCTCTTTCTTCAAGTATTTTTCTTTCAGTGATGTACTGCATCCATATTTAGGTTCAGAATTGCCATAATTTGCTCCCACTTCTGCAATCAAGTGAGTATCCAATTATTTCAAAGTATTTAATAGTAGTTTGGATGTGTTCCTCCTGGGTTGTTTAGGTTTCTTTTTGAGGGAGGCACCTAAGGGGGGATTATGAAGTGGTCATTGCCACTAGGTCAATTCCATTTTGCTGTTAATCAAACGTGCAAGACAATAGGAATATCTAGGGTTTAAAAATTTGAAAATGTCTTATCAGCTACTGTCCATTTTGTCAATTCATATTCCCCATGTTAGTAGATACTGACTGAGTTGGTGCTATATAGTAGTGATTTGAGCACGGTAATTTTGGACCATTAATTGGCACCATTCCTGGATGATTGTTTGAGTGCTTTTACAGTAGCAGCTTGTTGGATGGACTTATTAAACTTTAGTTGTTATATACAGTTATTGGAAATTAATCAGTTTAGTAATCTCTCCATAATTAAGTTATAGACTAGTAACACTTTCCTTAAGATCCTCCTGGTTTCAAGTTTTTGTTGGTATTGTTAGTATGTTAAGCATTCATAGGTCAAGAAAAAAGATACATACATAAATTCTAAGGAGATGGTCACAAACCTATTGCAGGGCTGACTGAGAAATTTCAATTAGATATTTTGTGGGTTAATCAACCATCTCTGTTGGGTGCTGTAAATAAGGACCTAATTAAAATATTCTTTAGAATGGAGAGATTGCTAGAATGCAGACGTAGAGGTGGGCGAATGGATTTTCTTTCTACAAAGAGGTGATACTTATTATCTGAGAGCAAAATGAGCTGTCCTTGGCTGCCCCTATTGCTTTAATTGGTTTTGAGTATAGGTGTTTTAATGCCTGTACACTAAGGGTTGGATTGGATATGATCCTGGTCAGCATTTACGATGGTACCTTTGAGGAAACATTTCTATCTTCTCTCCTTTTGTACCTGTTTTTGTGTGTATATAACTTGTGGATATAACTTGCGATGTTTTGAGAATATATGGACAAAATAAAGTAGTGAATAATTTAATAGTTGAAAGGAAGATCAACTTGGTTTGTAAGTGTAGAGATGTTGGGAGTTATATGGATCTTCTCCCTGCCTAGCTACCCTTTGGTATTTAATAAGCCCTTGTGAAGAGAGTTATCGGTTCTGGTGGAGAGCAGGGATTGTTGTACATCCTAGCCACAAACTGGGACAGGACTTTAGTTTTGAGAGTAGTAAGCAGCTGCACATTGTTTTCCATTTTGCGGCTCTTTCCTCCCCCACTCTCAGACCTTATCGATTAGATGGGGTTTTGTTATTTAATCAAGAGTTTAATGTTGGGATCATCATTTTCTCGCTTTTAGAGACTTGATAATGTGAGGATAGCAGTATCATTTACAAATCTGTAACAATGTGAACTCTCAGTTCTTGTGCTGGTGGGACAAACTGGTTGACTTGTCAATTGTGGAGTTTTTGTGGTTTTGGAATGTGTTTAACCAATACACAAAAGGAAGGATGCTTCTGGCTGAGGCAGTTTTTGGATCTTATTTTGGTGGTTAATGGATGGGGTGTTTCCATGATGGCCATCTGCCACTTGTTTGTGAGGTTGACTTGGTTAGACTTTTCAGTCAAATATCAAGGGGAAGGGTGATTATGGCCGGAAACATCCCAGTATGAGAAAACTTTTAGTCAAGAAGTTCATTGGTAAAGTTGGGACCTATAGTGCATTAATGGACAGGCATGGATGAGCCTGTCACTACAATGTTAGCTGCATATTCTTCTTACATAACGAATCTTGATGGTTGGAATTTTAATATTTTTGAATGGGAGGACCGCTGTATCCTGATTGCTTGGTTTGTTACATTGAATTACTGGGCCCTTGAAGGATTTGGAACCTATCTATGAATCTGTCGTTCTTTGGGAAAATTCTTTTTTTCATAATATGTAGCAATTATTAAAGGCTTGACAGAGCCATATCTGAGCCTGAAAAGAGGCCAGCTTCTTGTTGGCCTAAGCACAAATTGATCCATCTTCGAGAAAAATGATATTTTTTACTCGTTTACTTATGGTCAGTTTTCATCGGTTTTCGCATATATGTACTATGTCCATACCAAAACAAGTCTTTTTTGGGAATCTACTCTGGTATCAGAAATATTTTGCTAAACATCAGGTATATTGTGTGAGCAAGAATCTAATTGTAGTTCCTTTTTCTGTTGTCTGATACTTGGGCCTGGCTCAACTTGGTTGGTATCATGATTTATACAGAGTTTTGCTCATGTCTTTTTGCTTCAGTGTGTCAAAAGAGTTCATGGATACTCAGCGATTGGTGACGCATGCCTATATGTCACCTAAGTATGGGTTGAGAGTGCAGCACATGGGTCTTCACAAAGCAATTTGTGTTTTGATGGGATGGAACAGCTTGATCAACCCCGACCGTGTTGCATGGGTTCCCCAGGCTCTCTCTGAAGATGAAGCTTTGGCTCAAAAAGAAGATATAATATTATGGCCTCCCCTGGTTGTCATCCAGAACATTTCTCTTATAAACACTGAACTAGATGCACAGAAGCTAGTGACCAAGGAAGAATTAGCAGAGTTTCTAAGAGGTATGCATTTTCTAACAGTCACCACTTTTATGTAATTTCTATTCGGCTTGAAGACAATCCATTTTTTTGATTACTAACATGGTGATTAAATGCCTTGGTGAAACTTCGCTATTAAGGGCAGTGATGAATAACAAATGAGTTCATTGTCTTCTGGGGAAAGATCCCTTGGTTTTGATTTTTCTTGACATCCTATTTTCTTTTCTGATTTGCAGAAAAGGGTTTCACTGGGGGAAAACTGAAGGTCTCACTTGGGAGACCTGCTAATCATAGCTTCATGGTGGTGAAATTCATGAGTACGTTTACTGGTCTGCAAGATGCAGAGAAGCTTCATAAGTTTTTTGCCGAGAACAAACATGGAAGACGAGATCTTATAAAAGCCACTTCTGGTAGTGGAAAAGCTGATAAAAGTGGAGCAGCAGCAGAAAAAGGAAACCTTGCAAATGATCAAGTGCTATATGGATACATGGGGATCGCCGATGACCTTGACAAACTTGATTTTGAGACCAAGAGAAGGTCTCTGTTAAAGAGCAAGAAGGAGATTCAAGATCTTGCAGATGCTCCTGTCAAAACATAATGTGCTTTTAGCTGTCTATGGAAAGAATTCAATGGAATGGTGAAATTTATGTCTACTCTACCCTCGCTGGATGTTTGAACAAATTTTAGCTAACTTCTTCCTGAAAGATGGTGTAGATGAAGGCTTTTTTGTATCATATAAACAGGTTACCTATATTATTATTATTATTATTATTATTATTATTATTATAATTACTCTCTCTCTCTCTGGGATCGCAGATGACCTTGACAAACTTGATTTTGAGACCAAGGGAAGGTCTCTGTTAAAGAGCAGGAAGGAGATTCATTGCAGATGCTCCTGTGAAAACGTAATGGGCTATTAGCTATCTATGGAAAGAATTCAATTGGATGGTGAAATATGTCTACCCTACCCTCGCTAGATGTTTAAACTTATTTTAGCCAACTTACCTCCTTCCTTAAAAGATGGTCCAGATGAATGCTTTTTGTATCATATAAACGGGAACAATCAGCAAATTTACCTGCATTATTATAATAATTAACCTCTCTCTCTCTGTGGTTTTTAGCTTGAGAGGGAGAGACAGGAATGCCCTCTTGGTACAACGAAGCTGAATTAATAGGGTGCTAAGGTAGCATGAAACATGGCAGGGTTCAAAGATGAATAAGGATCGTTAACACCAAAAATGAAATAAGATTTTATTAATGACTCAATCCCAAGAACAAACAACATATAGAATTGGAAATGAGTCCATAGGCCATGGTTGTAAACAATTAAGTTGTATACCAACGTGAAAAAGGAATAGTTCCGTGAGTAGTTATTTTCCTCATCTCCTTTGGAAGTTAAGGAACTTGATGCCATATGCAAAGACAAACAGGAAAAGGAGGACCCAACCAACATGTGCTGCGACAACAGCTCCTAGAAAGTTGTAGTCAAAACCCAAGTTGTCCTTAAGATACTGCTTCACTGGCGTAGAACCACGCCCAGGTACTTCTACTGGATCGTCTATATCACCAATCTGAGAGGTGACAAGACCGTAGATGGTCCATGCAACTGGTGAAGCCCAGTAATACCATCTCCACCAAATCGGGATTTGCTGCAAATGTACCAAATTCTAAACTTTTAGTAGACATGGAAGTGACTTGGTATTATTTCTTTTTCATATTATTATTAGGCAGGGCTGTTAATATAGAGATTCCTCTTCACTGAGATGCTGTAGAAGTTTTGAACTAGAAGCAGAGACACAAAATTGTATAAGAGGTTGTGATTTTAACAACTATGATTGTTATTAAGGGAAGAATGGTTGGAACATACTGTTCTAGGGACGAGGAAGCCAGAGAAGAGATTCCAGAAGCTTAGGAAGAAGGACATGACAATGGCCGCAATCTGAGGACCTGGAGTGAGTGCAATAAGCATCATACCGTACAATGTGAAGTAGATAAAGCACATCAGCATGAAGTAGTAGAACAAGAAGAACTTGGCAGCTGTCCAGTGAAACCCAATCATGCTGTAAAGGATAAGGCTGTACACAAGAGTCTGAACTGCAACATAGATTGTCTCTATTGCTACCTGCAGCAAACAAAATACCAACATTACTCTCAGTTTCATGTTCTTACCTGATTGCTCATTTCCCATAGCAACTTAACAATTACTGGTAAAAGTCTGGAGCTTCTGTGGTGGTTTTAATCTTTTACCTGTGCAAATGCATAAGGCAGTGCTGAGTACATTCCGGCTGCTCTTTCGCGATAGAAGACTGTTCTTTCTATCGCCACAATAGACTGCACAGCAGAAGTATTTGTAGCTCCAAGGAAAAGAACAGCAGAGTAAATAGCCCCCAGCAGATTCATCAAGTCTTGTTCTTTGTGCCTGTAGGTATAAAAAGTGGAGTCATTTAGCAGGATAATTAATGGTACTTTTTCTCATACATTATTATGAGAAAATGACTGAAAAGAGGAAGTTTTGAGAACTTACGTCTTGTCTCCCTTTCCAAAAATATAACACCAAACAGCAAGCCAATAGCAATTGTCATGAAGAAGCGAATGGCATTGTATTTCGGGTTTCTCCAGTAAGACCAGTACTGTTTCCAGAAACAAGCCTTGCATTGAGTAACAAAGCTCTGAGAGTATTCCGTTGCGAAGAACAGATCTTTGGTGCCAGGTGCTGGATTGCTAAGCTCCTTGATAAGTGCTTGGTTCCTCCTGGTAAATAGAAAGGTCTTATCTTTAGGAGCAGAGTCAAATTATTAATAATAATAATTAAATAAATAAATATGTTTAAAAAGCCACATATCAGGCGTATCTATGTAAAGTCCATTTTAATCTAAATTTACCAATACAGATCAGAGTTGGCATAAACTTCTGCAAAATCCAAATCAAGTTGAGCCTCAACTGCAGTAGAACTGACTTCCAACATCCATGTGGCAGGGTTGTAACCATCTCTAATCTTGGGAACTCCAGGCACAGACTGTAGTTATAAAATATGTTAGTCCAAAACCCAGTACTGATAGGATCCATTAAATACATGATTCAAAGCCAACTCTGTGAAAGAAAGCTCACTCACTTCAAAATACTCAATAAGCTTGCAAGAATGGTGACCAAGTGATCCAGCATAAATGACTTGTCCTCCCCTCTTCATCAAAAGTAGCTGCAAAGTGCAAAGAATTTGATTTTAGTCTGAAATAAAGCATCAGAAGTCTTTGCACCAGAAGGGAATAAAATTGGGTCCATAAGCTTGGCTCATACATCATCAAATGCTTCAAAGATGTCTATGCTTGGCTGGTGAATTGTGCAGACAACAGTTCGTCCTGTATCAACTGTATTCCTAACAGTACGCATCACAATTGCAGCAGCTCTTGCATCAAGGCCAGAGGTTGGTTCATCCATGAAGATGATGGATGGATTAGCAACCAACTCAACAGCTATTGTCAGCCGCTTCCTCTGTTCAGTAGAGAGACCTTCCACTCCAGGAAGGCCAACTAAAGCATCCCTCAATGGATTTAGCTCAATCAATTCCATAACTTCATCAATAAACATCTGTAACAGAAAAGAGAAGTGAAAAATTTACCAACTTTCCCCACGGAAATACTTTGGTTTGTTAGAGATGCATATATTGGCAAAATTATGTATAGCTAATTATCTGAAAGGGTGAGATAAAAGTGTACCATCCGTGCTTCTTTCTTCACATCAGGAGCAAGACGCAGCCAGGCAGAGTACAGAAGAGACTCATAAACAGTAACATATGGGGAGTGGATGTCATTCTGCTCACAATAACCACTGACCCGTGCAAAAGTTGCTTGGCTCTTTGGATACCCAGAAATACTAATATTTCCTTCAATGTAGCCACCAGTTTTTCTTCCTGCGAGCACATCCATCAAGGTGGTCTTCCCAGCACCACTGACTCCCACTAAGGCTGTAAGAATACCAGGCCTGAAAGCACCACTGACATCTTGCAGCAATTGGAGACGATTTTCTTCAATACCCTGGCTTCTCATTTCCTGATGAAGTACCAAATTTTAGTATTTAAGGGTTATTTATAATGTCATGAGAAATTTTCTACTACTTTAAAGACATTAGGTGTAAAGAAGAAATAAGAGAGCAACTTACAGCAGGCATATCAACATAGTAGTTAACATGGTCAAATGCAAGTGACAAGGGCGGGAAGGGCAGCACCATTCCTGTTTTAACTGGTGCTTGCCCTGCTGCACCAATGTTTAGAATACCTGGAGAGTACATCACTGCCATGTCAATACCTGTAAAGAAGTAATATATATACATATCTTGTCAGCACCAGAAAAAATTTAAAAAAAAAAAAAAAGTAAAAAGCATGGATTAGTTGTAGAATTCAGCTTCATATAGGTGCCTGACGAGTGCATGTGCATGAGAACTTTGATGTGGCACATATATGGAGATTAGATCATAAAAGAGGTAGATGAAAAAGATGAGTGCTGCAACCAATATAGCCAAACCTCTACCATATCAGTAGAGGTTTTGAATAGAAAAGGTCATGAATTTAAAAAAGAAAAAAAAAATGCAGGAAAGGACCTTCTGGCTGTGGTACTGTAGACTCTGAACTTTTCTCAATAGGCATTGTTTTATGCTGGCCAATGGAGGATGACAGCTTCTTACTCTTACTGTTATTATCCTCCAGTTGAATAAAAGCATTCGAGTCTCCCAAAGCTGCATTAAAATATCCAAATTTTGGTTATGCCTGAAAATAGCGAAGCTGAGAATTATATGAGAAGCAATAACTTACGGTTCAAGTATGTAAGTGCTGCTACAAAACAAAGATTGAAAAACAGAGAAAATCCAATGAGTGCACCAATGCATATCCAGTACCAGTAGCCCTCAACAAACATGCCTCGAGCCTTGAGAAGAGCCTTTCCAATGGAGGGCTCAGCACATCTTGGGTCAAGATTTGGCTGTACCAAAAGCAGAGAAGCCTATTTAAATTTTCAAAGAAATTGTAGGACTAAGCAGTGAAAGGCCCAAAACCAGAAGTGACCTTAGAAACCAATCACATAACATCTTTCTATAACACAAGACGATTAACAATAATTGTTTATATAGCAATGGGATGATACCTTGCTCCATCTCACATCAAGAAATTCATTGATAACTATGGCGTTCTGTCCATACATCATCGGGGAAATGTAGTAGCCCCATATCATCCACGGTTTAATATCATCTGTATAAATGATTTTCTAAAAACTTTTAGCAGATGTGATTAGTATTTTTTTTTTCCCCTGTTTTCAGACAATGGGAAAAATATATAATATATATTCAGCAAAGAGTGGCATAGAGAATGGTTGATCAACTATTAACCTTTGGCCACAATGAACCCTCCAAGAACAAATACCAGTAGCAAGGTAAAGGTACCAAGAGTATTTGCGACAACTTGTGTTCTTCCAAGAGCAGCAATGAAACGGAAGAGACTAAGAG
The DNA here is from genome assembly GCA_037126225.1 of Dillenia turbinata. Classification (NCBI taxonomy): domain Eukaryota; kingdom Viridiplantae; phylum Streptophyta; class Magnoliopsida; order Dilleniales; family Dilleniaceae; genus Dillenia; species Dillenia turbinata. Next base: position 21,218,297 of record JBAMMX010000013.1, read on the forward strand.
CCATCTGATGTACACCAACGAATGCCAATAATTGACGAAAGAACCTGAAGGTTTTCAACATAACGATGTAAGTGGCTTCAGATAATATGAATACAACAAAGATTACATTGGGAGGGGAGCATGAGATTATTCACATAATGGCAATAAACTGATAAATTTTCCTGCAAGAAAAAGTAATTGTAAAATAGATAAAGAATGTGAGCATTAACATACCTACTGGCAGATGGAGCAAACCCTATAGTATAATAAGTTAGAATGATCCATATCCCCGATTCCATGAGTGACAGGGGAATCCTGAGTACCCAAATTGGTAAAGCAAAAGCCCATGCAGGGTAGAGAAAGCAATCCCTTTGTTTGAAGAAAACAGGGAGGCGGAAGATAGTCAAGGCCAGTTCAGCCATGCCATTAAACATCACGTTGATAAGACTAAAAAACAGTGCTCCATAATATTTTTGCCCTCCTTCTATTTTGCCAGGCTTCATTTCCGTTCTAAGGAACACGGTCATGGCAATGAGTGACATTATTGTGATCTGGGTAGTCTTAAATATATATAAAAATGAGTTTCTCTTCATTAATAGCAATTCCCTTGCAAAGCACGCCTTGAAGAGTTCCTTGTTGGAGATTCCATACCTTGTTTTTACTAATGCAGCAGGATGGGCTTTAGATTTATCATAAGTGATGCCTAGTTCTCCTGCAATCTTTTGACCAACATGGAAATTATTGAAGTGAGAAGCAAATTCTGATACTGAGACATATCGATAGGGCTGATTCTTTCTGAACCAGTATTGCTCCTGGTCCTTTTTAGAAGTCACTTCTTGAAGGAAGTCTGCAACTCCCTTTCTTTCAGGGCATTTAAAGCCTACGCTTTCAAAGAACTCAAGGACGTGTTCTCGTGGACCTTGATAGACAATTTGTCCCTCAGAAAGCAGGATAATGTCATCAAAAAGCTCATAAGTTTCAGGTGCAGGTTGAAGAAGAGAGATTATCATAGTTATATCCATGATATGGACCATCTGTCTCATAAATTTTACAATCTGGAAAGTTGTTGAACTGTCTAGGCCAGTTGAAATTTCATCCATGAAAAATACCTTTGCTGGTCCAACCAACATTTCTCCTGCATTTTAACCATAATCAACTTTATTTCGAATCTTTTAAAATATTATATCAGAAGTTTTCATCAACTTTAAAGAAGCAAAAAATTGGGGGTAATACAAAATGTGTTCTATGAACTTTTCATTTTATTTCATACCAGTAGTAACACGCTTCTTTTGTCCCCCTGAGATTCCTCTTCTCATGTCATCTCCAACAATGATATCAGTACATATATCCAATCCAAGAATCTGTCATAAAATGTCAAGTGTCATGATTAAAAATTTTGGCCATGCCTAATGGTCGCGTAGTAGCTCAAACTTTTGAGGATAACAAACCTTGAGTACATAATCCGTAACAAGACTTGTTTCTTGGCCTTGGACTGCTATAGCTTTCATGAATGTATCAATCTCTGGATCCGGTCTAATTCCAGTTTGTTTCTCTCGTCTCGATAGTTCAGCCAGCAAATCATATCTTGTTCCAACTCCCAAGCAACGACCCGAAAAATCTAATGTCTCCCTTACTGTCATCTCACCATGATGAAGATCATGTTGGCTAATATAAGCACATGTTCTCTGAGGAACAAACTCCGACAACTCATGACCACAATAAGTGATTTTTCCTTGTTTCTGGGCAAAGCAATTGAAGAAAACGAGGTGAGAAATCAGAAACTCTTAACAAATTCATCAGTAAAGTAGCTATTAATAGCAACCCAAATTCATCACATTAAAAGCTTCGGAACACAATCAATGCTGACCCACCCTGAGATCTTTGTCCCTCTTGCCTGCAAGTGACTGCAATAAAGTAGTTTTCCCTGCACCTGGTGGTCCAAGAAGTAGTGTCATTCTGAAAAGGAAGAAAAGAAAGGTACATGAATAACCAAAGAATGCAGGAAGAAAAACAGAATCCAAATTAGATTACTTGGATTAACCATGTCAAAATAGGTAGGTTCCAATATGGCAATTTTTACGTTTCATCAATGCAACATGCTTCTTCCAAGCAATTATTTTTGTGGATGCAGTCAAACATTGTAAATAGATGGTGTTTTCATTGCGCAGAATCCAGAGACTGAGACATCACCTTGATGGTTTCACAATTCCACTCACGTCCAGCAAAATATTCACAACCCTTTTCTTGGATGGGAAAATCCTTAAGAGACCCAAAAGTCCCTGTCGAGTTACAAAATGAAACCAAAGTAAAGACATGTGAGTAAAAGCAAGCAAAATTTTACTTGAGATGAGATAAAATAGAGAGACAATTAGTATGGCAATTGATAGCACTGGCTAGTATTGGAAACTCCATCACTGCTTCTTGACAAGAAGCCTCCAGAAGAAGGAAAGAAAAAGACATTTTGAAGACTCAGGGGAGTCTGAAACCACAAACAACTATGCTTTGAACTTCATTTGGGAAACAATCCTCAAAAAGAAAAAGGAAACAACCCTAAATCTTTTGAAACAACTATTTCCATTAAAATTTCATGATTTAAAGAAACCATTTGCTAAATGAAGCTTAAATGCATAAATAAGAAAAACCAGAAAAGATAGAACAACTTCTACAACTCAGAAACTAAGAAATTTTGACACAAAATACACATTATGAGCAAAGACGTAGCTGCATAGTTAAGAGAGAAAAAATAGACTGATACCTCAACTGCATTCAATGTAGAATTCAGTAGAGTAGGAAGTGCTCTAGTCCCAACATATGCATCACCCTCAACTGATAAATGCGAAAACCGAATTTCAATCTGTGGAATCTCAATCCCAACCCTGTCGTACCATAAAATGAAATTCCATATATATAAGATTCAACAAAGCAAAATGCATGATTTTTTTTCACTGATGTGTTATGCGATAATTGGGCAATGCGGATTATGATAGCTGTGCAAAAAGATTTTGTCCAATATTTGTTTGCTAATCAGACACATAAACAATGTCATTGCCAAAGTAGCCATAATAAATAGCAAATCTCGTTAAGGAGACAAAACCAGTATAAAACTAGAAAGAAGAGTGAAAATGGGAGAGTATGACCTGTCAGTCCTGTCTCTGAGCCTATGAAGAAACTTCTCGTTGTCATCTTCAACAACTTTTAGTATATTATCCATAAGATGCCTCTTATCATGCAAACCCAGATTAGCAATATCGACCTCTTCATACTGAACTCCCCCATCTTCCAAGATTTGCTTCAAAAGTCCTTTTCTCAACCTATCATAAGTAGGTAGTTTCTCAATGGCTGCCCATTTGAGCTCTTCTTCATCATCCTTGCGGCTACTCTTTTGAAACACATCATTTGTAGAAGCCCACGCTTCTCTAATACTAGCTGAAGCCCAGCTTCTCGTACTTGCTGACCGAATACTTCTTCTACTCAGTGACCTGTTGCTTAGTGTTCTCACTAAATCATCTCCAGCCAATGCTGAAGCCATTGCTTACCCACTAAATCAAATCCCACAAAATGTGTTCTCTCTCTCTCTCTCTCTCTCTCTCTCAACCTTGAAATAAGTATTCTATAGCACAACAATGCATGTAAAGAACTTCAATTAAGACCAAAGCATTCAATGGGGAAATGCTCATATGTGATGGATTGCACAATTTGAAGTGCAGTAAAGCATTGCCCCGAAAAATGCTAAAAGCCCCTTTCGCAAGAATTAGGGTCTGCGATCGTTGTCTTGAATTTTTAGGGAGAGAAAAGTATTGGGAATCAACTGGATGAGTGAATTAGAAGTGCGTATGAACTGGGTTTATGTAGCAGTCGATGATGCCTCAAATCTGGGAATGAAGACATTGAAGGGCACATTGTGTGTGTGTGAGGGAGAGTGAGGGGGAGAGAGAGAGAGAGAGAGAGATGTGATTGGAAAGGATAAATTCCAAGTTTTGGGAATGATGGGGTTATGAGGAGAGTCAAATTCCGCAATTTGGATTATTCATTTGGTCTTTAATGAGTTCAGTTGAGGAATTCTGTGACAATTCGAATACATAAACAGCAACAAATTTTCCCAAATAATACTTAAATGGATAAGTGAGGGAGACTTTCTTCCTCCTCTTCTTTGAATTTTGTTTTTTGTGCGTTGGAAGTACCAACCTTGTACGCCTTTCAAGAGTGGATGGATCTCACAGAGAGATTAATACGATTTAATTCAAAAAATTTAAAAAAATAAAATTCTTAAAATAATCTTAAAAAAAATTCAATTTCTAATCTAGATCGATCAAGTTTTAAAACTCGACTAATATTGTTCATAGGTTGATCGAGTTTTCAAAACTAGATCAATACTATTCACGCATAATTCAGAAATTGATCAAGTATTCAAAATTCGATCAATCTCTATATAAACAATATTGGTCCAATTTTAAAAACTCGATCAATATATAAATGGTATATAAATAATGTTGATCAAGTATTAAAAACTCGATCAATCTATGAATCATGTTGGTTGAATTTTCAAAACTTAATCAATCTAGATTATTTTTGAAATATTTTTTAATTGTTTTAATTTTTTATTTTTTATTTTTGGTTTTTGAGTCAATTCCGAATATTGCTCTGATCTCCCACTGTTTAATATACTGGAAATTGGGAAGCTTCACTGGCAGACTATTGTATTGGATGAATCTGGCGAGCGTATGTGTGCGCGTGTTTTTTTTTTTTTTTTTTTTGGGGGGGGGGGGGTGTTTAGGTCTTTCGGGGATGGAAGGCCCACAAAAGAAATAAAATCAGGGCAGGAAGTCCGCAAGAGTCGGGCTAAAATCCCAAAATAGTAGGAATTATTTGATAGTCCTAATCTGCCTTTACAATCTCTTCTCTATTTTTATTTAATAATAATAGCATGATTTGTAATTTTATGCATTGCTGTTTTCATTGTAAATAAAAATTATATATACTTAGCCTACTAGATAATTTACCCACATTATCGATCCGAGTTTTTATTTTATTATAAAATATCGGTATTTAGTAGTATATGAAATTCGATCAAATTCAATTCAAATTAAGTTAGTCTTAAAATAGGTCTTACCTGTCGAACACCCTAGATCCTTTATCTAAATGGGTTTTAAAAAAGGTGAATACCTTGACTTGGTCAACACTTTCATCCGGATCAATCTTAATTGGTTGATAGTCTACATTCCAAAGCGATTGAAGCTAAACCCTTCTCCGAAATCATATTTGAGCCTAGTGGTATCTGGCCACGCCTTTGCGTTAACTCAAGAAACTTGAGCAAAGTCCAGTAGACAAGGGAGCAATGAGGCAAGGAGCATGTTAGCAATCAAGGCTCATTTTGCCACAACCTTTCTTCTTTACATGGACTTGAAATCGGGCATGGCGGAGTTGTTAGCAACCAAAGACTGATGACAAATTCATTTCTTACTTGCTTACTGTCCCATGCAGGGAGACAGCACCTGCGGTCTTGCACCACACTCCATGCCAACTCCAAATCAGACAGGTCAATCCATCAAATGCACAAAAAGTATGATGTAACAGCTACCGAACACACTTCAAATTCTCAATGAGTGATCAGAAACAATGGAAAAGTAGCTCATCCCAAAATAATCAGAATATTGACAGACAAGATAGCTCGTAGCCCATCTTTACTATTTGTATTATTTCTTTCTTTTCCATTTTTTTTTTAAATTTTTTTTAAGGGAGATATAAAACATCCCCTTTACAGATTCTGCTTTTAAAGTTAAGCAAAAAGAAAAGATATTAATACAGAATGTACATCCAATCAAAAAACTATACAAAATTACAATACTTCAAAGTTAACCAGCCCATCTGAGGCTGCAATTCCGCCAGAAATTAATAGTTAGCCAAATCAATTGGTCTCAGGAAAATCTGTATCACTGGTTACTTCCTCGAGGAGATTGGATCCAGCAAGTCCAGCCAATTCAGCAACTCGAGCAGCCTCAGCAATCCTAAGTGCCATTGTCGCTTTGTAAGCCAGTAAATCTGCTTTCTCCATCAGGTTCTGCGCTTTTCTACGTCTCAGAATAGCCAGTTCGGCTGCTTTGCTAGCAGCAGCTTTAGCTTCTTGAATGTTAAGTATGGCTTTGTCTTCATAAAATGCATCATGTTCAGCTGCCAAACCTGTTAAACTGTAGTTTATGAGCAACTTTCCATTGTCATATATAAAACCACTACAAAGTAGACTCTGACAACCAGATAATTGAAATGCAGCATCACAATTCAATCAACTTGCGCAGGAAGTGATTAAGAAATTCCAACACACATTGAGAAAAATGGAAAATCTAGAGATTATACAACTGACTAAGAAATTCCAAACCCCTCCCCCCCCCCAAAAAAAAAAAAAAGAAAAAAAAAATCAAAACCAAAGCAAGCTTCCAAATTAAATCAACTTAATGTTATATCAACGACTTAATCAGTAGCAGAAAGAAAGCCAACAGTATCTTTAGAATACTTCAAGGCTACACACTTCATGCCACCTCTGATCTTTACTTGCATTGCACAAAGTTTTCATTCTATGGTCAACAAAGCACAAAAGCAGAAAATTTTTACTTCAACATACATCATGAAGGAAGAAAAGCAGGCAGGTATCAACAATAGACATGCCATGCAAAAATAAATATACCTTGCAGGAAAATTCGTTGTTTTCCTCTTCCAACACGGCTTGGCTGTCTCTTGAATGATCTCTTCTTACGCAAGGTTGCACTTGGAACCACCTGAGGCCTATGAGGTTGATACAACTGTTGCAAAGGATTACAGATGTCTATCAGATAATCTGGCCCACAAAATTGTATGATTATAGTGCCATATGCACAGATAATAAGAAGCAGTAGTTTTAAACTTCACCCCTTTTCTGGTTCATGGGAAGGTGGAGCCCAATCTACAACTAGAAAAGGGAGATATTGGGTTTTGAACCCTCACTTCTTCCCTTTGCATGAATGGAATGGCACATAGAAGTGCCTTTTCACAATAGCAAAATTTTGTTATGATGGCAAAACTAAGGCAGGGTGAAAGTGAAGGCCAAATTCAGCTTCTAATGTTGAGCTACAGATTCAATGTTTTGAAAATATAATTTATTACAAAAGTGAGAAGTTAATCTTGCTCATGTGAGGAAAGAAGTTCAAGAACATATGAATGGTTCTCTCCTGCCTTTTTAGCCAGTCTTTAAATCAACAGCCGAAATAACTATGGTTACCATTCCAGGAGTCAAGTAAATAATCCCACAAATGGCTGGAAACAATGTTTCTAAATATAAACATAGTAGACACAATCCCATTCCTTTCTTTCCAATGTAGTAAGAACAAACTAGCAGAAATTATGGAAACACAATCAGAAATAAATAAAACGAGAACATTTAAGAAAATTTCTAAGTTTTGACACATTTACCTGAAAGGTTGCAATCAATGCTGACCGTCTCTGCTTTCTTTTCTTCATCCAATAACTGTACACAGCATCTATAACTTCCTTTCTCTCCATCTCAGGACATAAACCAGAAGCTGCTTTTTCAACTGTATAATCATCTGAACCACAAAAGAAACCTTTCTCAAAAGTACCAACCAATAACTCAAAACTTTCCTCTGAAACAGGGTTGATAAGTTCATTTCCTGCACAGGGCTCAGAATTGAACTTGTTTAACCATTCCTCATCCTCATCATCCATATCATAAATTGTTGCCTTCTTTGCCATCACTCTGGTCAGCTCATCATCGTTGAAAGAAATATACGCATCAGGTCGAGCAAAGGTAGCATTAATACTCTTATCATAGCCAGTGACTTCACGTACCCAAGGGACGGGGATCACCTTGCCTCCAGTATCCTGCATATTTCGATTATCACATTCCCTATAAAGTTCCTTAAAAATTAACCAATCCATTCGATTAGGAAACTCTAGTTTCCAACCACTTTCTGCCAACCATATGATAGCTAGGGTAAATCGATTGGTAGTGGGCGGTCTCAAGAATTTTTCCGCCTTGTGGCAGTACCTTGCTACCCCATCTTTTTTTATTACAAGAAACCACTGTTTAAAAGCAGTCATTTCTAACTTGACAGTAGCCCCTTCTACCCTATAGCCTCTGTCAGACTCAATGACCAAAATATTCATGGTACAAGCAGTTGCATTAATGTCCTGTCTTACCTCTGCCAATGTTGACTTCACTTCTTGGGCTGTTGTCCTTAAAGAACTCCGTCCGGCTGACTTCCTAATCCCTCGACCAGATAATGTCACAGAGAATGGGATGCCATTATTCCTTATGAGATCAGAATATAAAACTCCATTGGCTTTGCGGATACGAATAGACGAAGGATTTTTAACTCTTGCAGACCTAAGCGAACTCCTCTTCTTAATTTTGCGAGAAACAACACCATTTCTACCCTGTGCATTCCTAGTAACAATTTTAGGAGATGCAACAGTCCGATGCACCACCACGCTCCAAGAATTATCATCTCCACAAGCCACAGAATCAGTACAAGAAACATCTTCAATACATGCCTCTCTTTTGCTATTACTTTGCACTACCAGCATAGACAATGTCCGAACATAATGCGAAGACATGGATCCAAGAAGCATACATGTATGCAAGTACCAAAAACAGGATGGAACTGCCGAGAAGTCAACAGCAAACATTGGTACAAATCTCCCACCCTCAAATATCTTGCAAAATCTAGAGGCTCTATAGCAAGGAGTATCCTGAAACAAAATTCGAGCAGTAATTATTGATATTATAAGCACATAAGATACTTGATTAAGCATGCAATAACCTCAGTTCCAATGCTAAAAGCTTATACTGACGACTTTTGCAGGAACAAGAGAATGAAGTGTTAAGAATCTCAATAATGGCAGTATCAAATCATTTAATGAATCGGGATTTTAAAATAATCACGATAGGATTTCATATATCCATATCAAATTCAAAACAAAAATTAACAAAAAACTACATTTATAAAAAGATTCAAGATTTTAAAATAATAATAATAAGCAGATAATAATAATAATATCTCACTCACCCACAGGAAATGAATCCTTGGAAGCAAAGACACTCAAAATCGGCTCTGAAAAACACAAAGCCGCGAAGCTCAGACAACGTCAGCCTGATCCTCGCCAAGTACCTCAACACAGAATTCAAGAAACAAGCAAGTTCACTAGTCACATTACAATGTGACTCAACAACAACCCCAAGACAAGGACCCTGAAACACATCTTTCTGCATCAACCCATCCTTTAATCCACTACCCTCCACTCGACTTTCCCCTCTCTTTCTCCTCTGTTTCCGCGAAAACTGAATCCCAAATCTCTTCTTATCATCCTCGACCTTTTTCACATCCCCTCTCTTCCTTTTCCTATGATAAACAAGCCCATAAAATTTGTCGACCACATTTCCTACATTTAACCGATTTTGATCATCGGCAACTTCTTTAGGTTGTGGCAATGCCACATTCACAACCTCCGGTTTTGCTGCAACCTTATTATGAATCCTAGTTTTCTTCAAATTGGGAATTTCATCGTTGTCTATGAGACGAATCCAATCGACGTTATTGCTCGATAAAACCCTACGGCCCGACCGCAAAACTCTGGCGCCGTCAGTAACCTTTTGGGCCGATTTCGGCACGAAAACTCTCGTCGATCTTCGCATTCCCACGGACGGCATCGGTGATGAGAGACCACCGAATGCCAGAACACTTAACTCGCCAATTTTGGAGAGTCTCTGTCTGATTCACTGAGTCAACTTGGCTATCGCCTCCGCCCACCTCGGTCAGGATAACTCAGTAAAATCAATTCATCTCTACACCGAGTCACTGAAACACAATTCCTGTTTCCTAACGCGGACTCGCTGAGTCACAGTTCTGAAAACTCGGTTGCCAGACAGATCGACAAGAGCATCGTACACTCGGAACAGTCAGACAAGAATTCGATCGACCGGAGGAAGTTTTTAAAAACTCAAACTCTCATCCAGAGAGATAGAGAAGGAGAGAGAAAGAAAGAGAGAGGATCGGAGATTTATGAGTCTTTCCGCGAGTTTTAGAGAGAGAGTGGGAGAGGAGGAGGGGGAGAGAGGGAGGGAAGAAGGCGGAGGGACTAGGGTTCACGGAGGAAAAAACGAAACGAAAGAGCGTGTGTAACCACTCACCGAGAAGTACGACCCGTTGGATGAGAAAAATAGACGGTTTAGATTGAAGTAATGTCTTTGTTTTTTTGGTGGAAATTGAAGTAATGACTCTGGAAGTTGGTTCGACGGCTCCAAAGTGACGACGCTTCCGCTCTCTAGAGAGAGAGAGTTTTAAATGTGAGAGCGGATATTTTTGGATTTTCGTAGACTCTTTTTACGCCAAATGACGAAATCACCCTTGACGTGGAAAAGCCGGACGGCAAAAAGTAAGGGAATTAACGGCCAAGAGTATGGGGTTTTTCGTCTCGAGGTGCGGGAAATTGAAGAGGTTACGTATCACCGGATCCAAATTCGGGAAGTAATCATTCTTTTCTAAGCAAATTTAGGAAAATATTTTAAAGAGAAAGATAAGATTTAAAAATTATTAAAAATATAATAATAATAATTTTATAATATTAATAAAAAATTTTAGTTGGTGAGACAGATTCATGGGCACAGAGGTGTGACAATGAATGAGGAAGAATTTTAGTAAAAGTTTAAATATTAGTATTGACTGTGTGATATTTTGAGATTGTAACAGGTCAGGGGTCCCCAAACAATGAATAATCACAAAAAGGGTTGGTCTAAAATGGAGATGCCTATTAGCAAAATCCTATACTAATTTCCTTTGGCATTTGTCTCCATTTGTGTGTAAACTTTTCATTATTTTATCTTGTTTTGTTTCTCCTTTTTCAAAAAAAAATAATAACAGATCAATTCATTTGTTTGATCTGATTAAAAAAATTATCAATATATTAATATAAATTGTCACATAAAATTTGATCATCCGGTCTATTTAATATTATAATTTTTTGAATATTCAAATCTCAACCTAAAGGTCGAGATATTATATTAGCAAAAAAAAAAAAACAAAATATATATAAATAAAAGATTAAAATATTATATAATAGAATATAAATTCACTACTCTTTTCTCGTAATAAGATCGATGCTAGTAATAAGTATTTTTATTGTGAATCGACTATCTTACTAGGTAATTCCCCCAAAAAACCCCATAGTTTAAGGTACGTTTCTCTCATGTACAAAACCCTAGAATTAACATACAAATCCTTGAGCCCAAAATCATCATGATGCTTCCCACACTAATTTCCTTTGATTTATTTCTACTTATAGCCATAACCTTACACAAATATTCAATCACATATTGCAAATATTTATTGATGTAATAATAATTTTAATATTTTAATAGAAAATTTTATTTTTATTTATAAAAATGTTATATTTCCTACTAAAATTGTTAACTTTAATAGAAAAGTTTTAAAGTAGAATAAAATAAAATAAAGATGTTGAGACAAATTGGAATTTTGCGAACAACCCGTCACTAAAATCTATAAACAAATACATAAATAGAAACATAAGAAATATTAATCACTAAGAAACCAGGTCAAATATTTCCAGACTAAGACCTTACATGCCCAGAATCATTATGATGGCTGCATGTGATCCAAAGAGAAGTCACCATCTACAAGGTCCACTTGAATTGAAAAGGAGAGAAAGTTTAATGGTATCGATGAAGAATCCCACAGATATTTTTGTGCAAATTGAGAAAAATGTTTGATGATCTGCACGCATTATGGCTTCCCACAATTTGTGACCCTACATTCTATTAAGAAGATAGACATGTAAAAAAGCCTAATTCAGCATTATCCTATTGATTGATTTGATGTTAATGGAAGTCTCTAATCACTCGAGGGTTATTGAAAATGCAGAAGAAATGGCATTTATGAAAGCAGATGCAACTAATAAAGGAAAGTAAAGAAGAAAACAACACAGAGAATAATGGGTATACCTTAACACCTTGTCCTAGTAGTGGTTACCAACTTTTGTCAGAGACGAAATGGGGCACATTTTGGTTTTAGGTGATGCCTAAAGTCATACCCCCATAAAAATTTCCGAAATAAAGCCAAAGTCTAATGACCTCCGGTCCAAGTCCCTGTCACACATACATGACCATAAAGAACGTTATGCGGTGAGATCATTAAGATTACCCTTGTCACATTTGAAACAAAATTTCAATACAATTCATATATACATATGTACATCACAACCCAATATACATGAATTTTAATGTTAGCAAACATAAAGGTCTCCCCATTTTCAAATAGCTAGGGAAAATAAGATCATGCAACAAGGAAATGAGGTGTGAACTTCCTCTAAACAATCAAAGTGAAATAAGAATCCAGAATTTGGTGGGTTACTCAGCCAAAACCGTGTATATAGGACCCAATTGACCACAACATTCATTTATTATCTCTTATTTTCCACCGAACCAGAAAGTTTTCCATGATTTGGTAGGTCAGTCTGTCATGAACGTGTTTATTGGACCTAGTCCATAATCAAAAGCACATATCAAACTTGCACCTCCATAGCAAGCATACATATGGCACATCAATTGGCACAAAGGACCAATGACCTCCAATTTTGGTCCATAAATGCTACAGAAGTCTCTGATTAACCAATTATAGTCTCTGGTTTCAATGAGCTGAGACAAATAATAGGTACCATATAGCATGATCAATGCCTGTGATCATAAGCACAATGTTTGAAGAAAATGTACAAATGGGGTTCTGCATTAAATCTGAGCCAGCATATTGCCCTTAATGAAATAAGGTATTGTTTAATTGATCACAAGATAAAACGCTCAGATCTGATTTAAGAGGCTACCAAATATAACCAAAAAAATCAATAACTCAGCGTCAATTGTAAGAAATATTTTAAGTAAACAATTAGGGAGAGCTTTGGTCTAACTCTAACTCACTACCTTGGGCCTCAGTAACTAATATCTATCTACAAGACTTATGGTAGACCATCCAATGACCTAAGGACCATTGAAATGGAGAGTCATTTACCACCATGAAATATAAAATCTTCTAGGTATCCCAATCAATAGCAAAACGACTATCTGCAGCTGGTGCCAACCAATAAAAACTCTTGAATTTGGAAACAAGAAATTCTGAGATCAAATCCCACGTGTACCAAGGTTGGGGTGGTTTTACAGTCGGGGAGAGCCATCCCTCATCATGTAACAATCACTCTCAGCAAAAAGGAGGAGAAAAAGGAGTATCAGTAAATGTGGATGGAAGTGATAGAAGTTCTTGGTCATAGGCATTGCCAGCATAAGAGACAAGACAATGGCAATTTCATAATGATAAGCGCAACAAAAAATCTCCTAAACGTGTATGTTCTTGATACCTATGTAGTTTAGCATTGAAGTGGTTGGTCCCCACCAGTCACAGCAACTTTCTTGATGAGGAATACTCCTATTCCTGCAATATGTCATAGTCCTCATACTTCTCAAAAGAAAAGAGGAAGGAAGGGGGGCTTGTTCCATGGATCAAAATCAATCTTTCCCATAACAAAATCTTTTTCTTTATGTATAATTTTTTCACCTTTTTCTTTTGCTATGATAGAGGTGGGCCATTCATCTTCCTAAAATTTGAGAAGTAATACATATCATGACAGCAACAGGCATTAGATACAAACTACTGGGAATTAAAAAATGATTCCAGAATAATGAATCAATAAACAGAAGCTAAAAAATAAAAAAAAATAAAAAAAAAAATCTAAAAAAGAAAAAAAAAATAGAAATTCCAGATGACGAGAGAGGCAGAGCAAGAAAAAATAATAAATAAAGCAAGCTTGATAGATTATCTGACAATAGCTTCATCTATCATTATAAGCATTCAATAGCCCTTTGTACAAGTATATCCCTCTTCCAATACTGTGCTATGTACACTCTACCCCCCTGATTCAAAGAAATTGAAAGGAAAGACAAGACAACATGAAATACTTTATTGAGAAGAAAATTTGACACACAAGTGGAGGCAAATATGAATTGGAGGCTCAAAATAAAAACCAAAACTTCTAGGACATTCGCTTGCATCTTCCCATTTCCTACACTACATTCACAACCAGATAAGCCACCAAATGGAGAGCATATTCTTTACTAGGTGTCACTTAGATCTCCTGTCCTACATCCCACACAGAAAGCACCAGAGACATGCTAGATATAAATGCCATTAATAACTCAAGCTCTCCTCATCTCATGTGAACCACATTATTTCAAATACTACATATCCAGTGCACCATAGTTCATTTACTTTTTAGAACACGCATCAAAGTAGCCAATGTCCACAACCGTCTCTAATTATGAACGAAGATATATGCTATGCAGACTGTTCAGCGAACGAGAACTAGGAAATTTTCCCGGGGGATTGATAGCTGTCTAAAAAATGGTATTTTCTAGAAAAACAAGGTGTATATTTAAAAGCTTTCTTCATTATCTCAGAGGTTGCTCTTATCAATACACATAAACCAAGAAAACTCCCCATAAAAGAAATCCAAGATCTGGATATTGGGAAATTTTAGGTAATTAGTCATGCCCAGCAAGCTCACTATTTATTAAGGTTGTTTTTAAGCTATTTTGCCACTATCACCAAAAGGAATAATTAAAGAAAACAGATCAAGAACCAGCAAAAGTAAAAGTTGTAAAGAGTCGGACAAGCACAGATGTTATGATGGGAATCAAAAGATAAGTTAGAAACAGGCAGAGTATTGCCAAGTTAGCAGCTCTACAGTATACATGTATGATCATGGAAGTACAAAGAGCTACAGGAAACCAATGAGACAAAATAAAAGCAACCGCAGACAAGAATAAATACCTCATGGGATGCATGCATTAGATGCCATATGAAATCAAATGGACAAATTTATACCTTTCTGTTTGGCATGTCAAAAATGTTGAGGCACCATTCCAGCTAATCACTTCACCCTGCAAGCCAGGTAATCCAGCTAACAACTCAGCAGCACCAGTTGAATGCTCCTTTTACGTGTGTAGGGGTGTGATCTAGCTCAGTCGAGCCTAGTATTCCAAATCTCAAACTTGACTTGGTATAAAACTCAAACTCAAGCTTAAGATTAAATGAATAGGCCTAAACTTGGGTTGTCCAACTTGTAGAAACTCAGTATGGCAATTCTAAAGGTTCTAGCCGAGTCGAGCTAGAACTCAAGCTCGAAAATTAAAATTGCTATTGATAGATTTGTCGATTTTTTAATATAACAAATATTAAATAATATATGAATTATAATATTTAAACATATATTATATTTTAAATATAAATATTTAAATTTATATAAATATATTTATTTATTACATCTTATGGCAGCGCTACATGAACTTTACGGGGCAGGTAATAAAAATCTCAACTCAACTTGTTTAATAAATATGAACTTAGTCGAACCCCAATTATTAGGTGCACACTCGTCTCATTTACACCCTTATACATGTATAAACTTAGATGAGGCAGCATCAGCTATACAGTGAGTTTATTTTCAACAATTTATTGTATCCCTAAGAATATGTTTTTGGTGGATAAATGACAAGCGGGACAAGTGGGCTGTGGTGTAGTTGTTTACGCTATTTATGAAATGTAACCATGGAAGGAATATCGCCCTCCAGATTACATGTGACAGGTTAGTTCACAGCAGCCATCTGATAGGCTGTGCAGAGAGAAACATCTCAGATGCAAGGTTTTCTTCTTGATGAGCATGGACAGTAACAAAATCATTGTTTTCTTTTTCTGCATAGGAGCAGGGTTGTCTTCACCTGCTCTCTGCCTTTGCTGACTCAGTCTGAATTTGGAGACAGAATTCTCATGATCTCATGTGAAGCAGCTTGAGCAAAACCATGCATCCAGTATGGGGTTGCAACTACATGGCAAGGTAGTAATTATCAAAACAAATATAAAAACAGTCATATGATGTCTGACGATAAGGATGGCCATAAACTTCAATTAACAAGCCATCTCCAATCATTCCAACGTCAAGAAATATTCAAAAATTCATGTTCTTCTCCATGTAGTAGAAAGTATGGGCACTAGAGCCACCCTTAAGGATTATCATTGTATACACTACCTCAAAATGGCAGATGAATTTTGGTAAACGGATATCATGTTACTGAGTAGCCAGAACCAGAACAAGTTTGAAGGTTAAAAAGGGGAAAAATGGGGTTATCCCTCTTATGAGTGGTAAACAGAGAGGGCAGGAAAGAAGATATAAACAACGGTTTAGAAGCTAAAGCCAGAAAAGTAATGCACAATGATGCTCTAACTCTTTTAGAATCCACTTTCCTGATCTTTCGATAGCTAAGCTGGAAACAATGTTCAGAGGAAAAACCACATAAATTAAAGCAATATCTACTCTAATAATACTTAATTAAAAGAATCAGCTTGTAGCATCAAAATCTTGATCCTGGAAGAGTGAAGATGGAAGTGCAAATGAGAATTATGCATAACTTACATAATAATGTGGAATGTAGGATTGTCAAAATGGCGAAGTTGACAAAGCCTCATATTCTCCAGTTCCATTTCAACACATTTAATTTCAATATCATTATCACCAAAATAGCTTCGTGTATAAGCTCCGTCAGAACACAGACTATAAATAACATGATAGTGAGAAATAATCCTGAAATTAAAGGTTAGAGCAAACAACTCACAAGATAAGCCCTCGAGTAATTGTAGG